>BMAU01005985.1:0-47068 GCA_019973935.1 Trichonephila clavipes
AAAAGCAGTAGTAATGAATAATTATTTATGACATAAAGTTGAACTTTGTATAACAAATTAATTTGAATGCGAGAATATATATGGAACACTTTACATCATGAATTGAATTTTTTTATTTACAAAGCTTTTGTTTGATTTAGATTCTCGCTGCAATGAAATTATAAACAATTCTACTTTTGCTTACAAACTTACTGAAGTATGAGGTTATATCAGGATAGTGGAAGAATTATTTAAATTTCACAATACACACACACACTAGCATAAAAATCATACATATATATATATATATATATATATAACCAATTAAGGGTTAATTTTCAATTCTAAAATCCAGGAATAAGCATACATTGTCATTTTATAAGACTATTTACAACATTTAAAGCAGTGTTTACTATAACTTTTTCACTATATGTACATGAATTGCATTACAAAGAAATATATTTAATCAATTAGATACATTTTTATAAATGGTGATTTTCAAATTTACTAATTTTTAATAACTATTTACTAGTAATAAGTGAAAGGAATTTCAAACTTTAACCCTCTAACTGGATACCTTCCTCCTGAAAAGTTATTCCGAAAGCGTTTTACTCTTATATTGCTATTCCCTTCAAAAATGCAACAGACTTCAATTCTTTCCACCTTTTAAAACTTGGGAGGTCGAAAAGGGACATCTTTATGACTTAGTTCGGCGTCTTTAATCAGTGAGAACCAGGATAGCAATCGTTTACAGCTAGCTGTTAAGTTGCCTTGGGCAATCTTGTATGAAAACCGTAGTTCCACTCTGTTGTTTTCCCCATAGATTCAGTCACAGTAAAATTAAAACAAAATGCAGGGTAAAAAAAAAACATGAAATAAATGGTGTGTTAAAAGTTGAAAAATAGTTATACTTTCTTCAAACAAAATTTATTTTTCTGTCATTTTTTAAAAATTAAAAAAAATATTTTGGTATTGCGATTTGAATTAGAAAAAAGCATCCTGTATTCATTTTTGAATATGAGAGTAAGAAACGCGCTCACTTTCCTGTTTTTAAAAAGTTATGAGGTAAAAAAGAGTAAAGGCCCTCTTTTTTAAACAATAAGACAATAATTGGTGCATATTTATGAAATAAAACAGATCTTTCTCTATTCAATTATATTTTTAATTTAGAATAACATAAAAAATGATTTCAATATACTTTTTAATTTATTTAAATCATATAAATGATATTTTTATGTTAACTGAATATTTTTCGAAAATCTAAATTTTCATTCCTAGTGCTCTCCTTTTGAACTCCTTGTATTAAATAAAATATCTTTTCTACATCGGCATTTGTGATGGACATAACACACATTCAGTCAATAATTTTTAATTTTAATGGGGGATATACTTGTTCAAATGCGGGAGTGACAGTACTTCTAACCATTTTCTACTCAAGTTAAATTTCTTATCTTTCTGTTTCTTTTATTACAAGGAAAAATGTCACACATCGATAACTACATTTTCACACAATTCAGTCATTACAAATTCTATTGTGAGAAAAGTTCTCCCTAATTAATTTTGTCTTTCAAAACAGTACACTTAAAACAATTTTGTTCAGTGAAGTTAACCGACAGTTCCACAATGTATTCATACCAAATTTTAAAAACAAATTTAACACTTGGAAATGTATCCTGTATTAAATTTTTCAGTATACACAAATATTTCCTGCTGTAGGGAAGATATAGTATGAGAGAGAGAGAGATGTGGTGTGTGGTTGTGAAAGAATGCTTTCGTACGTGTAGACTATTTTTGAAAATTTATATATCACTGAAGCTGATCATATAACTGCAAATGAGCCTTATTTTAATGTGTGCTGGTATCAAAGTAAAACACTTTACAATATTAAACAGCCTATGGGTTTATACTCAATATCAAACTATTCGCAAAATGTGTGTGTGGCTTACAACTTCTATTCAAATTGTAAAGAAACTGAAATATAAATATATCTTACTGCAGTCAAAAATATTCATAATATGTAAAAAAAAAAAATATCCTATTCCTCCACTTATTTCAGTACATTTTAAAAACTGTAGCTGAATGCAATTTTTTATATTTATAAACGAGGCATAACAGCTCAAAAAGTCGTAAAAATGTCTTTATCATTTTTAAATGTACTACTATAAAACGTATATGGATTGTAAGATCAGTTCTAAAATCCTAAAAGCTTTTAGAGGAGCAAAAAACATGTAACTTTCGATTGATCAAATTTTTAATATAATACACAAATATACATGTTATTAAGCAAATACATTTGAAAAATCAAACTTCCTTCTGAAATAAACGCAATTGAAAGAAAAATGTTTAATTGCAAATGAGTGGAAATACATGTTTATCTAAGGGGTATCCCCAAAGTGAGGTAATCCTCAAACTTAAGACTCAAACTCAGTGGCACAACAATCCATGAGGGCCAGGAACTACTGTGCCCATCATAATACACGTGACCATTGGACGCTGAGGTGCATGAACAGATGTCCCGATTTGGTGGTCTGTCTGAACAGAGACCTTCAGTGTTTAAGACCTGAAGCAAGCTTGGTATTCATTTATCGACCCAATGTAGCGGGGATGAAAGGCAGAGTCGACCTTGCGCAGCCCGTTAAGAGAACCCCAGACCTGTGGTGGGGAAGCACTATACACTACCACTCGATCCTATTCGGTGAAAAATAAAATTTAATGTTAGAATCTTATATAAATCCCCAGTGGCGTCCATTCCTTGTAAATTAGGAAGGGGAACCCTGTGGTGCACGATCTCATTTTAACAATAAATAGCCGTGCCGCCTCGCGTTACGGTATGGGGAATTTCGATTCTATCATCTTTAGTAAGACGATAGTTTGCGATCTGGGGGTCGATACCCGGCTCAAGCCAGGTTTCCTGGACCAAAAACATGTCAAGGTTTTGCTCAGAAACAAAATCGCATACCTCATGGATTTTGTTACGCAAAGAATTTGCATTCCAAAATCCAATTTTTAAGGAAGTACTCACGTGAGCGGGGAAAGTTAAGCCTGGAGGGAGCGAAGCCTGCAATAGGCTTCGAAAATTACATAAGTTTTATCTACGTCCGCAGATGCCGAGCGGAGCGTAGAAAGAGTTTTTAAACGCTCTGCAGAAAGTTTGCTTGTCGATAGAGGGAGATTCCTCTATCACTTCAAGCAAATCCTTTAAGAGGCCGGCATTTATGCTGGCATCTTTGCTAGTGGCCGGTCTAATTGTTGGTTTTGAAGTCGAGGGGGGCTAACATGCTTCCTGGGGATTTTATTTTGGACTACTTTAGAGAAGTCCAGACTAGGCGAGACTTTTCTCGCCTTTGAGATATCAGGTCGAGGTGCCTGTGCTGGGGTTTTTTTTGGTTGGTTATTTGGCTTAGGGCCATTTTTATTTTTCTGACTTTTGCCGCATGCTCGCCCGAGCAATTGGCGCACTTCATGGGTGCGTCAAATTCCAGCGTGCAGTCTTTGGCCAAATGGGGCCCTGCACATCTAACGCAGTGTGGCGGGAGGTGGCACACCTCCGAGGAGTGGAACCACCCCTGACATCGCCAGCACTGATTGACTTTATTCCCGCGATCGAAGGGTTTAACCTCAATGCGGGTTCCGAATAACTCCGTTAAGTCATATTTTCTGGGCATCCACGCCGTTTTCTATCTGAACGTAAAAAAGGGGCATGGGGGGCCTTGGTCCTATAATTCTTCATCTGAGAAATCTTGAAGCCTTCGGCTTCCATTTCAGTCTTGATATCCTCAGGTTCAGTATTAGAGGGAAGGCCTCTCACAACGACCTTGACTGGGAAATCTTGCTTCAGCATGAAGCTTTTAAATTCCACCCCAGTACTTTCGAGCCAACGACTGAGGTCCCTGTATTCGACGCTTAAGTAATGGTTTGCTAGAGCAGCGGTGCCGTTCTTTCGCGGTCGTAACATCACGATGGATGACGTCACAGAAAAGACGGCTGTCTGTTAACGTTGATCGAGTGGTTTCCTAGGATAGCGGTCTGCTGTACTTACGTCCGTAGCTGTAAACTATCTTAAAATGGATGATTTAGATGTTGCGTTGTTATTGTATTTGGAAGATGAGCAATCATCATAAGAAAATCGTTCTGAAGAAAGCGAATTATTTAAGAATAGATCTTCTGAAGGAGCTTTTCAAATTTTAGTGTGTCGCCATCTCCACTGCAATGACGAAAAGTTCAGACAATACTTTCGCTTGACGCCAGTATTGTTTGATTATGTGCTAAATAACATACGGGATGAATTAACATCCAAACCGTACAACAGGCACAAAAAGCCTATATGCCCAGAAGAAAAGCTATGCATTCTTGTGAGGTAAGTTCAATTAATCAAGATGTAATATTTTCTGTGTTGTATTGATATATATATATATATTTAATGTCATTTTAAATCACAGTTTTATAGTTTGTAGCAAGTTTTCAATAAAGAAATGTTTTTAATCAGCACATATTTAAATACTAAATAAGGAAAGATAAGTGAAAATTAAAGAATTTTTATAATCTATTATAAGTCTAGTTATAGTATTAAGTTAAATATATTTAAAGAAATAGAGATAAAATAAACTAATTTGTACTTAATGTACATACATTTAAAACTCAATTTAAATTATTTTATTAATTTTGGAAAAATAAATGACAAAAATGATATTTTTATTTAGTATAATGTCACATAACTTTGATTTTATTTATTTCAGACACTTGGCCACGGGTGAGTCATTTCGTTCACTTGCCTTCCAGTATCGAGTGAGTCATTCATGGATAAGTGTGATCCTACGAGAAGTAGTTGAGGCCATTATAAAAAGAATGTTTCACGTAGTATTGCCAACACCAACAATGGGTCAATTTCAAAAAGTTGCACAGCAATATTCTACAAAATGGAATTTTCCCAATTGTATTGGAGCAATTGATGGGAAACATAAGAATCAAAGCTCCAAAAAACAGTGGATCACTGTTCTACAACTACAAGGATTACCATTCAATGGTGATGTTGGCAGTTGTTGATGCCAACTGTAAATTCACAGCTGTTGATGTCGGTTCCTATGGCAGAGAAGGAGATGCAGGCATTTATCTGAAGAGTGAAATAGGGCGGAGAATAAAAAATAATACATTCAATGTACCACCACCAAAAGCCCTACCTGGAACAGAACTGTTATACCTCATGTCATTGTTGGGGATGAAGCCTTTGCGCTACATCAAAATTTGATGAAGCCATATCCAAGGCAACAGTCACTGCATGATGCTTCAAAAGCAATTTATAATTATCGGTTGTCTCGAGCTAGACGGACAACCGAAAATGCTTTTGGAATATTATGCAGTTATTTCAGGCTTTTTTTCATCCAATTTCAACTGCTCCAGAAACAACAGAAAAAATTATATGTGCCTGCATACTGCACAACATTTTGCGTGAGGCAAAAGTGCTTGCTCCAGGCCAAACCCATATTGACAGTACACTCCCATTACCGGTTGAAAATTTCCTCCCCTTAACTGAACATAATGTCCGTAGTACAACAAATCTCACGCAAATCAGGGAAATGTTTAAAAATTATTGTGTTTTCCTTACATATTTTTTTAAAATTGAATGTATTTTTTTTATATTGAACATACTTTTTTTTATATTGTACCTATATATTGAACATATTTTTTTTATATTGTACCCTATATATTGAACATATTTTTTTATATTTTATACACATTTTTTATACAGTAGAACCTGTTTTTGTGCAATCCTTTTCTATGCGGTATACGAATTTCAACACCTTTGCCACCACTGTAATGTTTTCGATCATTTCACATAAGAGTATGTACACAACAAGATGTATTGTTCATTTTTTATCAACTTTCTCCTGATTGCACGTTCAATTGCTTTCTAGATGATAGATTTGAATTTCAAAAAGAGCTTTAATCATGCATATTTGGTAATCGTGAAGTTTGCAAAAACTTATCATCCTAAGGTGTCGAAAAATAAATCGATTGAAATTGTATCTTCAAGTGACGAAAGCAATTTTTAACTAATTACTGTGTTGTACATACTTTACATATATTATTTTATTATATCAATAAATGAAATCAAAGAATTTTGATTATTTGTTGCATTAGTTCATTGAAATTAAAGAATTACAAAAACCATATATTATTTCTAATTCCAAGGATTAATTTTCATAAAATTCTTTTTCTCAAAAGTAAACATTTGGAAAAGTTTAAAAGAATCTGTAAAATTCCCAAAACTTCTAGTCAAATCCCACATATAACACATTATACTAATACCAATATTTTTGTATTGAATTGGGTAAACAGTTAACTGACTTCAAATGCTTGTATAATACAAAAAAAGACAATATGCTCCAAAGAAGTGTTGCATATAGTTGTAAAGAAAATACAATCATGACATGATTTAATTGTTTTATTCATATATTTCTTTTTTTCACAGTTTAAAATTTTACAGATTAAAAAATTAATTTAAAAACTGAACAAAAAAATACAAATGAAAAAATACAATTTTGATAAGTGATTTATAAGTTAAGTTATAAGTTACTTCCTTTATTTACATTAAAATAAGAGAATTTAATTAAAACACTGAACAACAACAACAAAAAAAGAAAAATATGAAATTTTGATATTTGCAATTTAGACAAAAAATTCTGAAACATTTGCTTTGCTTGAAAGCATCCTTCCTTCTTTCCTTAGGGTTGAGCAGACTGGTGATGCATCAGATTTTATCATTTTTAATTCAGCATTACTAATCAAATTAGTAATCTGAATTCTCAATTCAGCCTGCTCTTTACGAGGAAATCTTTTATAAATTTTTGCCATGGATCCAAAAAAAAGATCAGTCTCATCTTGTTCATTCTGAGGAGCGACTTTTCGTTCAGCTATCTGTTTCAACAGCTTGAATCGCTCTTCAGAATGTGTGAGTTTTTTCTTTTTGGGGGGTGGCGTACCTTGAAATTTTTCTTCCTCCATTTTCCCAAAATAATCATTGGAGTCAGGGTCAAGGATTTCTGGTCCCGAGTCAAAATTTGGCTCAGTGGATGACAATTGTGTCACATCACTCAAGCCCTGTGAACTTCCCACATTGGTGGTTGTGGTTCTTTGGGATACGGCAAAACTGTCCAAAAATGACAGCAATTCAGATCGCTTTTTTGCTGCAATTCCCGAAGAACCGCTGCCAGGTTTTCCTCTGTGCCGAATATAATAGTCCCTCACGTACCCCCATCTTTTACAGCAATCACAACCTACTAACATTAATTTATTTTTTACAAACTGTTCCATTATAACACATTTCATCACACACAATATTTCTTTTTTGAATGTTGTGTAACCTTACTGATTGTTATATTTTAATGTCATAAAATAAAATTAGTTTTCAAAAAATTGTTGATATAGCATAAAATTATTGACAAATGAACATGGTGAAAACATAACAAAATGTATTTACAATGCTTAATTCTTCCAAGTTACAGTTTTCATGAGTACAAAAATACACCAAACATAACATAATAACCGATAATAAAATAATTAAAAGTGATTTTTGGGTAACTTACACTTGCCTCGAAAATCTGCATACAGGCAATTAACTGCTGCTGAGATTTTGCAAAAAGATTGCAAGATTTGCGTCGTTCTCAAGTTGTAAATATTTGTATTATTTTATGTAATATTCAAGTGATTGTTGATTCTACTATTTGAATTTACGACGATAGAGGAATCAATACAAAATAGCTTTGATTCAGAAATACTTCATTTAATTAACGATTATTGTATGAATATGAAAGATGATCGCCTGTACGCAGACTTTCGGAGGTATATCACATGTAAAAGAATATACAAAATTTGTATTTTCACGTACCTGATTTTTCCAGTGTGGTCCCAATACTTTCCCACAAATGTTGTTTTGCTTGCGCCTTCCTGTAATCTGGATGTCTTATATTGTATAAGAGTTCGTGATTTCTCACGAAATCTATTAATATTTCATCCTCTTCAGGAATCCAGAAAATTATGGAGCTCCTTTTTTTGCCACCGCTATCCAGAAAAACGTTCGACAAACTGTTGCTGCCGCTATGATGATCGTAACGATCGGCAACTTCACATTCCGCTCCCATCCACCGCTCTAGCGTTGGGGTGATTGTTGGAGCTCTTAGTCCTTCCGGATTCTAATCTGCTATCCTGGAATTTAAGATGACTGTACAGAATTTTACCATTGCCCTTTTTAGAAAAGTATTAATTTAAATGAATAATAAATATGGGTAGATCAAGAATATATAAGAATTTAATGGGTGTAAAACATTTAAATTATATTAAAAAGAGAATAAAAGCTCTTTTAAGAGCTAGAAAATCAAAGTTTGAAGCGTCCATTAAGTGGGCGGAGTTACGTTGGCCAATCGGGGTGGAGCAAGAACCGAGATCAGAAAGTGCGGGAAAAATTATCTGGAGGTGGGAACATGGGCTGAAGAATGAAAGAAAGCATTTTTATTGGCCGAGCCAGGGGTACGGTTAATGGGGTATAAGACATTGCTCTGATTGGCTACCATTTCTAGCAATCTGCAATTCAACAGAGTTGGATCGCAGTGAAGAAGGAATTTAATATTGACTTGCAAAAAAAAAAAAAAAAAAAATGAAAAGAATTAAATAAAATAAAATGAGAAATTTAAATAAAATTGGGATCTACCAAGATGGGTTCACTCCTAGGAGAGCCCCCCACCCTTGGCGCGAATTACTTTGGTTGGCGATAATTGCGCCGTCATGGTAACCTTGCTTTTAAATACAACATATGGCAACCCTAACTTTTTCTAGAATTTTCGTCATTTGTGGGCGCGCATTTCAAATTTCATTTTGTTGTTAGGCACCGGGTTTAAAGTATGGCTGCGCTTGTAAGTGAATACACGTTAGAATTTTTTACGTTATTGAATGCTAGAAGCAAGAAAGAATTGATTGAATGGTGTATGAAAGAAGGATTAATTGCTTCAAGTTATGAATGTCCTGAATGTAATGAGCAAATGGGATTAAATGAACGAAAGAGTGTTGTTTTGGATGGATTTGAATGGAGATGTCGAAAAAAAGGTATGAATATGCATGATGTTTGCAGAAGTATAAGAAAGAATTCGTGGTTTTCCAATAGTAAGTTAATCGGCAATAAAACGTTTTCTCCGTAATCACACCAGCCACGCAGAAGGCATGTTCGACCATTACCTCGCTGAGTATTTATAGCGTCTCGCGCGATCACTCACTCAGCGAACTTTCCATAATTTTTTTAAAAACAGTTGTTACACTTTACCCTCCACTTGGGAAGGATCAACAATAAGAAAGTAAGTGCTGTTGTTATATTTTTTTATCTTAAATGTTAAATTTCTGTATTGTTTACATGTATTTTCATTGCGCATCCATCTTATACTGCTATATTTACTTGTAACCGTTGTCGGGTTTGCTTGGCGCCATTTCGTTTTCGCTTGGCGCTTTTTCCGGTTTGGCGCCAAGGGTGGGGGCTCTCCTAGGAGTTTACCCCAAGATGTCTCTTGGTCTACGAATGAATGGGTACGTGGGATATGTTGAGATGGCTTTGATAGTTGGGTTGTCCTGCCCATCTATGTTGCTGAAAAAGTTAATTGCAATATTTCTGATACTTTGTCTGATGGTTGGGATATTACATGACATTCATATATCTACATTTCTCATATGCCAGTGGGCATCGAGTATCTGTCTAAGGATTGTATTTTGTGAGCTTTCAATGAGGTTGATATTGGTTCTTGCTGCATGCGCCCAGATTGGGGAAGCATATGTCAGAAGGGGTTTTAAGATCAGAGTGTAGATAAGCATTTTATTATGTCTATTCAATTTAGACTTTGTACCGATTAGGGAATAAAGTTGACGCGAAGCATTTTTAAATTTATTTCTAATGTGTTGTCTGAACGTGAGATTTTTATCAATTATAACACCAAGATATTTGGTGTGCTGAGACCAGGGGATACTTTGATTTTGGAGCGTAATTTCAGGGGGTGGACGCTTTCGAGAAAAGGATACTGCTTCAGTTTTTGAAGTGTTCAGGGCTATTTTCCAAACGGAGAACCATTTTTCAAGGTGAGCCAAGTGATCATTTAGATTTTTTGTGTGTTGGGGTCGTAGTGTCTGCTTAGTATTGCAGTGTCATCTGCATACATACAAATCATTGTATTAGTGCTTTTAGTAATATCGTTTACATAGAGGTTAAAGAGAACGGGGCCAAGAATAGAGCCTTGGGCAATTCCGGCTTTTGCCGATTTAATTTGTGAGTAAGTTCTGTTAATTTTTACCGTAAAAGATCTGTCGTTGATATAGGACTTTAGGAGGAGTATTAGTGGGGGTGGAATTTTATATTTTATTAATTTGAAGAGGAGGCCAGTGTGCCAAACTCTATCGAAAGCTTTCTGAATGTTAAGGAACACTGCAGCTGTGTGTATACTGATTTCTATCTATAGCATCTTTAATGTATTCTACTACTCTGAGTAGCTGATGAGAGGTGGAGAGACGAGGGCGGAACCCGTGCTGCTCCGGAGTGAGAGGATGTTATTCCTCTCAAGGTAGTCGTTAAGTCTGGCAGAGATAATTTTCTCTGCCAGTTTACTTAGGATTGGTAGTAGAGAGATCGGTCTGTGGGAATCGGCCAGCGTTGGATTCTTCCCAGGTTTCAGAATTGGTATTACTACTGCAGTCTTCCATGCATTCGGAAAGTATCTGAGTTTAAACATGTTATATTGATAATGTTATTAATTTTAAAGACAGTAATGAGAGGTAGGTTTTTAATCATTTTATTTGTTATTCCATCTCTTCCCGGGCTTTTCTTAATTTTGATCTTTTTAATGTAAGTAGGATAGGATCAGTATTATTATTATTGGTATGATTTGTTACGTATGCATCCACAGTGTTTGTAATTATGTCATCTTTGCGTGGGTTGTGTATATCATTTAACTGAAATTGACTCTCAAGTGAAAGTGCAATTAGTTCGGTTTTGTTTGTGTCACTGAGAGCGATGCCGTTGGGGCCATTAAGGGCGGAGATCGGGGAGGCCTTTTTCCTGAATGCTCTAGCGGTTCCCCAAAGGGAGCCGTCTTCGGCATCCAAGGAAGTAAGGTGATCCTCCCATACCTGTTGTCTGTATTGTCCAACTTTTCTTTTAATTTTATTTTGAATTCTGTTTAATTCTGTTTTGTGCTGAGGGAATTTTGTAAATTGCCAGAGCTTTCTGGCTCTATTCCTCTCTTTGAACAGTTGTTTGAGCTCACCCTGTACAAATGGCGACTCCGAATGGGTCATTGGCCGGGAAGCTTTGGCATGGGCAGCGAGAATCTCGCTCGTGAGTTCCCTGACTTGGGACTCTCAATCTCTAGGGTTGAGGTGGCATGCGGTAAGTGGCAATTTTCAGTGTTTGCAAGGGTATTCGTGAATAGATTCCAATTAGTATTAAGTTGGGGTGGGGGAATTTCAAATTTAGCTGTTCTGGGGAAATGTAGTTTGATTGGGTTATGATCCGAGCTGAGTTCCGGGATTGAGTCGATATTGCAGGGCCAGTTCAGGTTTTTCATTAAGGCATAGTCAATAATTGTAGCTGAAGCAGTACCAAACCTGGTAGGGGGTACTATGACGTCAATATTATGAACTGCGTGAGTTCCATATCCTCCTCACCCGTACCTTGCAAAAGCGCGCCTTCGACTGATGGCGCGGAAGGAGGTGACGAACAGGGAGAGGAGCGCGCTTTACGAACGAGCTGCTTGGGGGGAGTGAAGCCATCCGAATCGACGCTTCCCTTTGCCTTTCTACCCTTTGAACGGGGGAAGAGGAGAAACCACTGCCGGTTTTTTCCTCTCTTCGTTCTTCTCTGCTGGAGGGTCGCTAACCCTACTCTTAAGGCTGTTTTCGGTCAATGTTAAAGGATAGGGATGAAACGGCAAAGACATTTGTGGGCAGGAAAAAGCTCCAATAATAATAAATTTTTTTATGGATATAAAGAAAATAATTGTTTAAAGGATAGTGTTTTTTGAATTTTGATTTTTTGGAAAATTACAGTTTTCAGCATTTTTGCAAAATGAAATTTGACTTTTCTATGTTAAAGTATAGGAGGTGGAAACGCAAAAGACATTTTAACAGAAAAAAAATTTTTTTTAGAGTAGAACTAAATAGTATATAAGAAAGCAAGCTTCCCTCTTAGGACTAGTGTAGCCAGAATTAAGTTTTATGTTTTTCTTAATTAACTTTTTTTTTTAAATTTTAAGTTCATTCTGAATTATTTTTGGCGTAGTTAGGACTATCTCAAACAGATGGCACCACCATCGTTTGAAAAGCGAATTTATTCTTGGCTACGAATACTTATTTTTGGCGATATCTTTCTGAAATATAGTCGCCAGCTGAAATTATGGTAACTTGCAAATTGTGACAAATAGTGGACAGTGGAAAAGGTTTATGATGTACAGAGATTTAACATCTCAAATCTGACGAACTTTCCGATTTAGGAAAGTTTTAAATATTTTCTGCATGCGTGCTTTAAAAAAAATCGTTTATAATTATACTGCTTAGATTTTTTTTTGTCTGTTATTGAAGGAATGTCTGTAAGAATATTTAAATTCTGCGAAATGACTTAACGAAGAATGAAAGTATACTTACTTTATACTTGATCGAAAGTTGTGAATTAACTCTAAAGAACACAAATTACTACTCCTTACTCACAAATTAAAATTTTAATCTAATTATTGTAATGCAATTATTATTATATTATTATTTTCTTTTTAACTAACAAAATTTTTTTTTCCCATCGATTTTATATTTGACGTAAAAAACTTTACCATAAACCATTGGAACAATTATTAACACAAAATATTGTTTTCTAATTTAATTAACAGAAACTTATTTTTTCAATTAATTATGTTCAGATTCTAAGCCGCACCCCAAATTCTCAGCACATTTTTGTGAAAAAAAAATAGTGTAAAATATATTATCGATATATGATATATTTACGGAATGAAAAGTGGCTGCGATACCCTAGTGGTCAAGGTAACGTACTCGTGGCTGGCGTATCATGAGTTCGAGCCTAGTACCGCTGAAATTCTGTCGTGTAGGGGAGCGATGAACGTTAAATCTGAGAGCTCAAACGTCCTCTCATTGGTGTGGTAGTTAGGAGATGGGAGGTGCAAGCTCAGGTGTCGTCCTCGTCACTTGACTATGGTTCAAAGTTACGAGGTCCGTCACCAAAAGCCCTCGTGTAGCTGATCAATATGACATTTATATTCAATCACTAACTAAACGAAATAAAAAAATAATAAAGGTGAATTAATAAAAAGTGAATAATTAATTTACTTTACCAGCATTAAAAACTTTTTTCAGTCTTCGAATCTAAGCTGCACCAGAATTTTTGTAGCCTAAGCATCGGGAAAAAAAGTGTGGCTTAGATTTGAATAAATATGGCAATATCGTGATTTTAAAGTCTCTCTATCTTTAAATTTTTGCCTTTTTTTCTATTAAAAAATACTGTCTGGCATTTTCTGTCATTGAACATTTTCAATAACTTGATCAAGTTCTTGACTAAATTTTTAACATAATAGAAGTTGGGATTTTTCTTTGCGCATTACATTTTACACATATAAAATTTAGAATTAATGTTAATTCAAATTTTATCCATTTTAGTTAAATATATGATAAAAATTTTTAAGTAGTAAAATTTTATTATGAATTCTTTATGGAAAAAGAAATATGTTGGGCATTACGATATGAACATATATTTATTGCTCATTGGAGTTTTTATTTTATTACTATAATTAAAATATTGATTTTTATTACTAGTTCATTTTTGAATTAGAAAGTAAAGCATTCAGAAAAAGATATATCTGCTGAATAAACTTTTAAAAACGCTAATTTTTAAAAAATTGAAACTTAATTTTCTAAATTAAACGGTGTTTTCATTTTTTAAACACAAATATTCATAATTTTTAATTTTGGAAGACTTTTAAAAAGAATGATTTATTTTATAAACGAAGGAAAAATATAACTGTTATAATTAATAATGTTTGCTTTTTTTTTATCTCGTAATTGTGGATCAAATTGCTCGATTTTCAAATGTTAAAAAGTTTTACATTTCTTATTTTTTTCTATTCATTTTCTCAGGAAATATCATAATCAGTTAAGAGCAATTTATACCTTTTTTTCGGGGGAGAGGGGAGATATTGAATCTATCCACTAGAAAACTTAAGTCAATCTAATTATTACAAAGCTATTTTACCATAAATTATTGTTTAAAAACAATCTGTTACTCAGTATAATCACTATATGATAAATTACTTTGCCGTTTTGTCAGCCACAATACCGTTTAGCGTCCTTTCAAAGGCATCTCGTCATGTCATGAGGTCAACATCTCATGGTATTTTTCAAGCACTTAATGCATTCTTTTAATTTTAAATTTTTTATTTCTATTACTGTCCTTAAAAATTTTTTTACTTTTAAGTACTATTATTTAAAAAAATGTAAGAGTCATAACACTCGAAATCTTAATGACGAGAGGTTATAGCTCGGAAGAGCTAAGTACTCTGGTCATCCACCCCACGATGTATAATATCTCATGGGAATTTCACTTCACTTTTCTCTCCCTTATAATGATATTTTAATCATTCTCTAAAGTTACAAACGTAAATTTTAATTTCAAAATATCTTTCTTTCTTCCTTTTTTTTGCTGAACATGAAATAATTTTGTAATGCTTATTTTCATTTACGTACCATTTCTTATAAAAATATTTTTTGAATTTGAAAAATATTTTATATGTAAAATAATGGTCAAAACCATAATTAACCAGTTTTTTAATGAAATAGCTGCATACTATCTTAGAAAAATATCAAAAGTGATAACTTTTTTAACTTTTTTAACATTTAAAACTACTTTTTTAAAGAAAACTATTCAAAATTGTTTCCCTTAAACCTTTAATAATGTAATACAGGTGTAAGTGTATACCTAATTGGAAATTTCTGAAACATTTTTTTTTTTGTACATAAGAACTTTATTTTGTAATACTTTTAGAAACATTTATTATTTCATTATAAAAGAATATTAAATCGTTTTTCTTTATATGTAGTGCCTACTAGATTGTTAACATTCCATTGTTTACTGTACCGGGACCAACAAAACAAATTTATTCACGTTAATACATTGTTTTTGCACAACTAAATCGTTTTGTAATGGAAAATGAACTTTTTTTTATTTGTGGATAAAAACACCTATAATCAAGGACAGCGAACAACTTATTGACATTTGACGGTAAAATCTATATTAAAACAAGAACTCCTAAAATTTAGAAAAATACATAGGATTTTTTCCATAGTTAGAAACGAATAAAGCATTCATAACAAATTATCAGAATCCATGAGTAGAAAAAGTAAGAAAGCCATTTTAGATCTCTCTCATGGTCAAGATTCAACACTATTTTACTCCCCCCACCCCCCAAAAAGAACAAGTATTTCGTTTCACAGTCGTAAAGACTGTGGCCCTCTTCCCCTGCAGAGAAAGGGGAGGATTCTATTGAAGGAAGTGCGCTACAGAGAGAATTTTTTTTCTTGCCTTTTTCGAAATCAACCAAAAGCGGAGAGCAGAGTGCACGCGATCTTCTCTTTTCAAACAATCAAATCTCACCAGCAATGACATCCAATAATTCACAAAATAGCTGTAAATTTATGTTTCGAGATATCTTTCCGATTTTTTCGAAATTTCACAATTGTCCATAATTCTGGAGATCTTCGTATAATAAGGACCATTATAAATTTATCATCTTCCATCCTCTCAAAGATTGACACATTTGTTGAGTAATTCAGAGTACCACTGAGAATTGTACCTCTCGTGAAATAGGTTGCCAACCCCTGTTCTATTGTATAAAAGTAAAATTGTATCGTACTGTTTGTTCATTAAAACGTGAAATTTAATTTTCATTGCTTTAAATCCACCTATTCTTCCTTTAAAAATCATTTGTTCAGGAAAAAATTAAACATTTTCGTTCTGTACATCATTTATCTAGAGAATTGATCGACAAACTGTGTTCCACGAGTCCCAATAAAAAAAAATGGGAAAGAAAAATTACAAATATGTATGCAAAATGGATTTATGTTCTCATGAAATTCAGTTAGCCACAATTATCTAAAGATGATCTCATAGATTAAAATTAAAAATTTTATTTATACATAATTTGAAAAACTTTTTTAACTTTTATTGTAATATAATAAATGAATTTTAAAACTTTATTTTATGCAGTAGATTGTGAATATACTATTGTTTGCTATCCCGAGTTCCACGAAGTAATTTTATACTAGTTAGTACAATATTTTGAAACCTTTTACATTTGTGGGGGAAAAAACACCCCTATAATGAAGAAGATAAAAAATTTATCGACATATGAACAGATTCGATGCTAAAATTTAAATTTAAGCTAGAAGACCTATATCTTAGGTTACCAATTCATGCCATATATGCAGAATTTCTCACACAGCTATGAACATTTTCATGCCATTCACAAAAATGTATTTAGAAAGTGAAAAATATTTTTAACGCGATAGGCAACAAAAGCAAAATACAAGAACGAATTGAACACGGAATATGAAATGCTACTGCAGATAATTTCAAAAAGCTTATACGTCGATAGTTTGTGTAAAAAATTGTGAACACATATCTCAGTTACTAAGTATAATGCATGCGTAGGTGACATTTGGATCACAAATTTATATTATCAATGAGTAAATAACATTAAAATTACATCATAAAATTTTTTAATAAAAAATATATTTTTTAAAAATTGTCTTTACATATAATATCAAAAATATGTTTATCTATATACTTTAAATATTATTTTAAGATATATTCCCTTCAGCGAGGAAGGGGATTCCTCGAAAACATGTTACAGTTCTAGGGGTTCCAAGAGTTGAAAAAGTTTGACGATTGACCAATGTCCAGAAATGAGAAGTCTTTCATGGTCAAGATTCACTCTGCTGCTTTAACCCCCTCCCGAAAAAGAAAAAAAAGAGCTAACATTTATTTTACCAGTTTTACAACTGTCACCCCTTCCTTAGCCCCCCGCGTGTTCCCTTTCGCTGAAGGGGAGAATTTCATTGAAAAGGTTACCCGAGAGAGAAATTTATTGCCCATCTTGGGAGTCTTGAGACAAATATATATTTGTGCCAAAAATTTCGCAATAGCCAAAGCCATCTAGATGTCATGTAAGGTGTTAATCTAATGGCCCGCCATCACCTTAACACGAAGAACAATCCTTTCTAATTCTTTCTCCGAGGCTGGGATTCGGAAAAGTAAAACGTTTAGCTTGACGAGAAGAGAGTTAACGGTCTCACCAGCCAAGGTCACTTCCTGGTGGTAGCTTTGCATCTTCGGGTCGTTCGGTCTGGCGTTGGTTAGTTTACGGGCCCATGCCGCGTAAACGTTCCTTGCTGAGATCGCTTCCCGAAAAAGATCTGAGTTTTCGGCGATGTAATCGTCGCTGGCAATGACTTGAGAAGGCGAAGCTCCCAAGCCCGTTGATATAGGTTGCGGGGGTGCGGATTGATCTGTCCTATCGGACCAGTTCACGTTGGACGTCATGCTTCCACGGCATACGAATCGAGGATCCAAATACCGATTAGGAAAAGAGTTTAAGAATCCAGAATTAGTTTGACCTTTAGAAGAATCGAGGTTTAATAAATAAAATTTTAGCGCCAAGGTTCCGCAATACAGACACATTTAAAGCATAAATTGAAAGTTATATAACAAGAGGAGAGTTCAAAATAAATCATACCTTTTACTTTTTTTTCTTGTCATAAGAAACTTTAACCTGTTCAGTTTTCATATGCCCAATTCCTCTCGAGTACATCTAGCTTAAATGGAAAAAAACCAAGGTTATATATCTATATAAAAACAATTATTTTCAAATGAAACCTAATCAAAAATACTTTTACACACAAAGAAAAACTTGTGTAACTCTGTAAACTTATAGATAAAGCTGCTTAGATTCATGGAATAATTAAATGCATTTTGACAATAACTTCATTAAACAAGCTATTTTGATCATTTTCAGGAGATTTTCATGTCAATGTTTATGGTTTTCAGTTTATATATCAAATAGAAATTTCTGTAATACTTAACAATGGTTTTGAGTGTGAGTGAATAATTGTTGGAGCCGGATTCGGCAAAACGGCACCAAACGTTTGTCAAAAAATTATAAACATTACAAATTATCTAAAAATGCTGACAAGAACTTTGTGTCAGTAGCGCAAGGTAAAATAATAAATAAAATATAAAACTCCAACTTATAAGATAAAAGCATATAAATTTTGGTGGGGAGGGGGCTAACCTTACTACCAAGTCAGAAATGGTTAAAACAAATCAATAAAAGCGCAAAACTAAAAAGTGAAATAAGATATTTAAAATCTTAACCAGCTATCTGCAATAGGAGTATAAATTACGAAAGAAAAAGTGAAAAATTTACTTCCTGCCATTTCGAACTTATGTGCATGAATATTCAGTACTTTTCAATAAAATATTTTCCAAAATGTGTTCATTCTCATCCTACTCAATCATATCCTCAACCGATGTATCCTGATTGGGTGCACTTTTCTGTGGTTTGTGCGGTGTCATTATTATTTCTATTTGAAGTATATTTATTTAGATTCTTATACATTTTTTTGCTTAGTATTACATTTTAAATCCCGAGATGCACCACAAACAGGGGAAGGTTGACTATGGCATGTGGTGGTGGAAATCATGAGTGAAGGATTAGATGCAACAGTTTCATTTGCTAAGGTAGCAAATTTACATGGAAAATGCTTTCTTAATTCCATAAGGGTTGCTTGATCTGATAAGTATGAAGGAACTGAGGTATTAAAAAGGAATAGGTAGCTGAGGTTGTGAAACTGTAGCTGCTATTGAAAAGGTGGATGGCAAGAGGTTTGCTTGGGTTGAAGATAATGATGTGGAAACAGAAGGAGTAGATAGAGATGTTGCAGGGCAATGACGAAATTAGGAATTTGATTAAATCCCTAAGGCATATGATCAATTGATGGGAGATGTAAAAATATCTTCTTTTCAAGGTCATTTCCAGGATTAAAGTAAGTTATTTAGTCAAATTCCTGAAATGTTTCATAGAAATGATAAAAAGGAACAAGTTATAAATCACACAGATCTATTTCATTTTTAACCGCTCTCCTTTACACGGGACCGGCAACCTGGAGGATGCAGTGGACGCTGTGCACCGAAGCTCCGTGATTGAGGGGGTCGACAATATTCCTTTCGTTGTCAGTGTAACGAGAAGTGAAGTTTGTGATGTACCTCCCCTTGGAAGTACATCCCTTTAAGTATCAGCGTGAGCTAGAGGTGTAGGATTAACGTAAGAACTAGACTCAAACATTATCTTACTATGACTTTATTAAGATATTCAACTTAAACTTTGAACAAATATAATATAACTACTTAATGGGAGAATCTACTATGACACAATGCGCAACACACAATATAATTCAACCCAATCTCAATAAGCGAACCGCCTAAATCTCAATTATACTAATAAGTAATTAATCCTACTTTATATTATTCTGTAATGCTACTTGTCTTTATCTGCAATAGTATGCAGCTTGACGACTAACTTCAAGTTTATCCACGACACGTAGAACTTAAATCTTGAACCACGAACTGCAATAATCATCAACTGCCACAATGCACGTCAATTGTCTAACATTCCTTTACCTTGCCATCATACCCATTATTGCCATCGCGCTTACTCTAAAATCCTATATTTATTCTATATTATTTACATCTCTTCACTTCTCGTTTCTTAGATTTGGTTGGAAAAGAGTTGCCATTAATTCTGGCCCAAAGAACTTGTTAAAGAAAAGACGCGTAAGTCGTCACAAGTTTATCGTAAACAATATTATACATCTCTGAATTTCCACAACCTTGAAAACTAATACTTGAGGATGCAAATGTTTTGTTTTTGTTATTTTATTAGGGAAACTCCCGAAAATTCCCTCATAAAATGGACTTTTTAGAAGTACATAACTTTGAAGTGGTCTTATTCATATTTTAACGCATCAAAGTAGAGAAATTTTTTATAAAAAATGCAACGGTAATTATTTTAATTAATCATAACATTGAAAATCATGTGAATGTTTCAAAAATATTAGTTCAGGCTCTTTTGAGAAGTACATTGAATTTTGACAGATTTAGCATGGCGGGTTTCTTCAATCACAACAGGATTCGAACTCACAACACTCTGGCCACGAGTTTGTGACCATAACCACTAGTCTAGCACAACCACGAGGACTAGCAGAAACGTTTTTGAAAGGGTCAAGTGAGAGTGAGTAAGATATCATGAATTATAAATGGTAGGCATATGACAAAATAGTTATAGGAACATGAAAGGGAAAATCTAGAATAAGGCTTTTAATTTACACAATAAAATTGAAACTTAAATCCAAAAAATACAATATTTTAAGCCTTTTTAGTCAAAGCAAAAAAGCTAGAATATAATTTGTATATTTAAGAATTTCTTTCCTGAAAAAAAAATTTTCGAAAAAGAAAAGTATTTTTTTCCCTAAAAAGCAGAAGAGGAAGTTAGAGTTAGGAAATATCAATGTCAACCTATTCAGCTACTCGAGGGCATTCGGCGGCTGTCCTCGTAATTTTGAACCAAGGTCAAGTGACGAGGATAGGATACCACCTGAACTAGCACATCCTTCTCATAATATCCACACCACACCAACGGGAGGACTAATGTTGTACAATCAGAAGACAAATTTAAAGTATACTAATTACATTATTTTTAATTTCAAATTAATCACTGAAATAAAATCTTTAGAAAAAATACTTAAAAAACTTTTTAAAGCTTTATAAAAAAGATGAAGATCTTAAAAACTAAATTCTATAAATTGTTTTTTTTGTAGGATTTGATTTTTGAATAAATGGAGGGTGGGGGGTAAGACATATGACAATGCATATATTCCCCGAATATTGAAATGTTCATTTCGATGATTCACTGAAACAGTTCAGGGATTTGACCAAATCGTTTACTTTCATCAAGGATATGACCTTGAAGAGACGGTGTTTTAACATCTCCCGTGAAATATCTCTCTTAGAGATTTGATCATTTCCTCTAGTTTCATTATTCTCTGCGACTAAGATATATTTGGTTTCCGGATAGATGAAAGCGGTTGAAGAGTAAATTTAAAGGTGGACATTTTATTTTTGTGATATTTTCATGTCTCGGTATTAGCATATATAGTTGAAGATTTAGCAACCTGGGCGTATGTTTGTGATATCTGAGAGTGTTAATATTCTGGCTTCTAAGTAAGATATATTTGTGTTATAGTTTGAATTTCTTGTATTTCTTTTTTTATTTTACGTTTAGGACATAATTTGGATTTCGTTGGATGGGGTTGTGAACAGTTAATACACAATAAGGCTCTACACTACAGTCAGAGGAAAAATATCCAGCAGACAGACACCCAGAACCTGTTAGCTGTCCGCGGCAAGAAGTTTGTGAAGGTCCAAACCTCTGAAACTTGCAGCAGTGCTGAGGATTCAGAATATAAGAGCGAATCTCGCAAAATAAGTATCCGGCTTTAATTGTGGTGGATAGCTTAGGTCTATTAAATTTGAATTTAAATGTTTTGCTGGAATAAGTGCAAAGCATCTTTTTTTGTTATTCTTCTTACCTGAATCACATCCTTATCAGAAAATACATTCAGGATTTCTGCTTCAGAGGTGGTCAATAAATCAGTTTCGGAAATTACACCTCTGCATGGATTAAGAGTTTTGTGCGAACTTATAGTTGCCAGAGAATCGAGAAAAGATTTGGCAAGCAGAAAAGATTTTGTTTGAAGAGCAGAGCATGTTTCGTCTAGTACATCGCCGAATCGTAAACGTCTTACAGGTTTAGGCTTACCATCTATTCCTATTAGTGCTTTATTACTAGCAAATGGTGATTTGGTTAACATATTACTTTTAGGCAGAAATATAAGTAAAAATCTGGAACGCGTAGCAATTTCATTGATATTAAGGTCGTATAAAACAAGGCCTTTACCCTGGCACAGCTGAAAAGGCCAAGCACGGCGCTAACCTGGAGTACACCCAGGATCAGGATTGAATGGATAAACCCAACACCCTTTATCTGCAGCACTAGCCATTCAGCAGTTTCTCCAGGTACTCCGAAGAGACTCATCACCAGCCTCTCGTTTACAGCGAAGGAATGTCTCTTTTCGGGAAGCCTCACCCGGCAAACATGTGGGATGGCAAACCAAAGGTGTTTGTAAAAAATAAGCAAAACGAACATTGAAAAATAGAAGAAAAAAATCCATTACAAATGTTACCAAAATAAGAAATAAATAAAAAATCCATAAAAATGTTATTAACAATAAAATATAAATAGTCCAACAAATTACTCAAACAATTAGTTTATTACAATTAAGCAAGAAATAAATCTATAAATGTACTGAAACTTATTTAAAAACATTTTATTCTGTGGTCTGGATGGGAAAAGGAAAGAGAGAAGAAATTGGGTGACAAAAAAAAGGTTCAAAAATAGAAAAGATTGATTGAATATTAACGTTGCACTGTTCAGCTACACGCGGGCTTTTTTGGCAACGGACCACGTAATTTTGAACCATGGTCAAGTGACGTGGACGACACCTGAGCTGGCACCCCCCTCTCCTAACTACCACACCAACAGGAGGACGTTTCAGCTCTCGACAGATTTAACGTGCATCGCTGCCCTACATGGCGGGTCTTTAGTGGTACTGGGCTCGAACCCGTGACAAAGCAAGCCACAGTTCGATACCTATACCACTCGGCTACCGCGGCCGTAAAATAGAAAAGAAACACTAGGCTATATCCCGGATTAGTGACACACATGTTAACCGAAGACAGTAAACACCTTGGGAAACGAAAAAGATCTCTAGGACGTCTCGGGATTGTGACAACCGTAACCATCATCAGAAGATGAGCCCTGTGAGAGGAGGTTTTGGGGAGAGTTTTTTATAATTAAAAAATAAAGTACAAAAATCTGCTTATGACTGTGCCTAAGAAGCTCATTATTACCAACTGCTAAATCAATAAAATTTAATTTATTACTTTGAAAGTCGTGGCATTAGTTTCTATTTATAAATAGATGTTGATAATTACACATTGACTCGGTGAAAATCATTTGTGGAATTTTGGCAACTATTTTAAACATGTTTAATTATCATAAACATCATCATCTGTCATCTCACAAATTATGTTCCTCACAGTCCATATTGCATATTCTTTGGTATTTGTTGCATTAAAATTAACAGAAATCATTCATAACTACACTCATATCCATAAATTAAGGATTACCTAAGTTCATGCAAGAAAGAGTCAGAAGCAACACAAATGTGACTTATTTATAAAGCAAAAAGGTAAATTAACAATTAAACAAAAGGTAAATATAACAATAGATGCTATATAATTGATATAAATAAAAACAGCGATTTTTCTCCCTGGAACAAATTACAAAGAAAAAAATTATTTTCAAAAATCAATATTAAGTGCTTGGGTATGATGGTTAATTCATAGTATGTCTATACAGTTCTTAAAACTCCTAGGCATTATTAAATTATTAATTTGATTTTGGGGAATATTAAACCACTCATCAAGCAATTCTCTCTGAAGTTGAGTTGAGTTAGATATGTTGGAATGGTTGAAGGGCTGTAACTCATCAGTCAAGTATGTCCCACAAATGCTCTACCGTATTCAAGTCCGGTGAGAATGCAGGCCTGTATATACGGGTGATATCCTCCAACTGAAGGCATTCATTTACGATGTTTGCACGGTGAGGACGAATGTTGTCATCCATAACCACAAATACAGCGCGCAAGTCACCCCGAAACAAACGTACATGTTGTTCCAGAATGATAGCCCGATAAATTTTGCCTGTCATGGTTCCAATTTGAACCTGAATTTCAGTTCTGGAACCCATAATAATTCTCCTCCCACCAAACGAGTAATCCTGCACCACCTAACCCGTGTGAAGCCCACTTTTGCGGTGTCCACAATGCTCTCTATCCCAGGCTAACCACGGGCGACAGTGAGTTGCAGTAAGTGGAACATTTCTGACAAGTCTACGGATATATAGACCAATCTGCTTCAAGGGTTTGTACGTGGTCTGCCTTGAAACTATCGTACCAGTGGTTGAAGAGAGCTATCGGGACAGGTCTCATGTTAAGCTCGTCTTTATTTTGGCAGTAACTGCCAAATACCGGTCCTCTTTTGGCGTTGTAACTTGGAGGCGATCTGTGATGTAACTTCTACTAACATTACCATCATCTAGAAAGGCAAAGCCTGGAGGTTACACTTTGGGTGATTTCAAGTTTTTCTAGGATATTTGAAACTGGATACTCCCACATTCCAGACACCCGATAATTCTACCACGTAAGAAATCTTTCAAATGTGTCCTTTGTGTCTAAACTATGTGGTTGTTGCACTGAAAGTCTTATAAAGCGCTTGCGAACAATATTACTTCTTTGCTTATATTCCTTATATATCTCCCTCTTACAGTATCAGAATTGTCGCGAACTATTGGTGTCATCTGGTAGCTTCCGGCAAATTGCACATGATTCTTGAAGATGTGTGTAGTAATTAATTTTATGGGGTATTTATTTATATATATACTTTTAAATTCAATTTCCGTGTGATAATATAAATTATGTTTCAAATCATATATTAATGTATGATTAATTTTAAGAATAGAAACCTTATATTTAAAATATAAATTATAAATTTTGTGCAGAAACTACCCATACAAATTACTTATGAAATGAAAATTTCATCCAGTCTTTAAGCAAAAAAAAAACTTTCTTTTAATAGTAATAATAAATTTAATAATTTGAGGATTACATACTACCACATTTTTAAAGTTTACGTAGAATTTGAAAGTTCTTTTCTACTTATTACACTTTACCTCAGAAATGTACGTCAATCAGAAATAAAACAAACAAAAAAATTTTAAAGGAACCATTTTATGACAATAAGGAAGAGAATAAAAATAAATGCAATATAACTTTTCCTTTATACCAAGCACAATCTGCGTTTCCATATCTAATTAATATTATCTGTGTTTTAATATTAGGTTACTAATTGCAATATTTTATGTGTAGAGTTTTTCTAGAAATATATTTGATTAGGTCAATTTTTATTTTTAATTGAATGAACATTTGAAATTTCTTTAAATAAAAAATAGGAGCAATAGAAATTATTGTTGGTGAGATTAAAATATATAAATAACTTAAGCAAATTACCTGTAATTTAATAAAGAATTAACTATGTAGAATAAACTTAATTTAAATATCATTTAAAACATTACTTAGGATTATTTAGAGATATAGTTTCTATTACTGCATTTAAATGAAATTTCAACAAAATATAAATTATTTCAGTCCTTCATAATAATATATCATGGTCTTTGCTTTTCAACGTTTCTTTTTCTCATATATTATCAAAAGAATTGAATAAATTGTTCAGTTATTCAAAGGGTCCATTTTATTTTTAAATTACAACTTTTTTCTTTATTTGTTAATAATTCTTAAAAGAATAGTACTCACTTAAGATACTATATGAATACATCAATAATTCTCATATATAGCTTTATTTCTGCTTTACATTTGCTTGTGTTAAGAGATTACTAACGAATTAATGTTACTTTAATCTTAGAACTTAAAATAAATGAAATTTTTTCTATAACATTGAATACTTTTTATGCTATTTTTCGTTAAATATAGTAAAAAGAAATTATCCTCAATACTTTAATATTAATAAGCAGAAATTAGGAATAATACTATAACCTTATGCATTGCAATTAAAATTTGTAAACATATCATAAACTTTTTAGGAAAATGAATTGGCTATGCTCTCTTTTTTTGTTCATATATATTTAACGCGTTGACAAATATTTAAAGGTCCTCTTACGTATGGTGAAACTTATATAGCAAATGGAAATTTTCAGTAATACTTTCATTAATACTAAAATAAGAGGGAATCACAAAAAAATTACTGATACATTCAAAATGCTGAAAAAATATGAATTTTTCCCTCACACATTGATTTTATTATTGCATAGAGTCAATCAAACAAATAGGCATAAGAACAAACTTGTACCTTAGTTTCGTTTAAAATTATGCTTGTGTTCTAAAAACCCTTTCAAATTTCAGAGAATGAGGAAAGGTAATTTCACAATTCTGAATAATATATTCAATTTTATTTAGCTTCTAAAAACAAAATTTTCCCTTTTAGCTCTATAATTCTCATTATACACAACTCTTTAAAAACAAAACAAATGCAAATTCCACATGTCTTCATATTTAAAACCCCTTTTATTACAAACGTTGCTCTTTTAAAGTATAGAAAGTAAATATATAGCAAATGATTGTTATACATATAATGAAATGTTCGGATATCAAAATTTAAACCCTATGGATCTTGGTCGATTAATAACGGCTTTAGCGAAAGTCTTAGAAATTAAAACACTAAGTGAAAGTGCTGATATTTTTAGAGACAGATCCATAAATTTTCCTTTCGATATGTTTCGAATAATTGCTGAGGATTAAAAAACTAAAGCTGCTGCAGACATTTCAAAATAAGTTATAAAACATTAAATTAGCTGAATTCGAGAAGGAAATTGATCTCTAGTGAATTATACTAAAATAATGTGATGAAAATGAAATTAATAAGTTTACTGCAGGGTTATTATTTAATAGGTAAAAAATTATGACCCACATCATAAGTATTAACCTCATTGATTCTATATAAACGTAAATAGATAAAACAATGAATTTATTTTAAAATAAAAAGTCACTACCATCTCACACAAGTAGAACCAAATCACAAAGAATGCAATCACCTACGGATCAATCGCGCGAATGGTTCTCCTCCCTGAATTGTCGTGAATGCTCTCACTGGCCCTCTGGTGGTTAGGAAATCAATATTTTCCTACACAAAAAAAAAAAAAAAAAAAACAGTTTATACCTCATTTCTTTTCTATAATTTAATTGAAAAAAAAAGGCTGAAACAGCCCAAACTTGTGTATTTTTTTAACTACAGGACATAAGTTTAGAAAAATACATTTCCATAACAGGCAGATTTAAGGAAAACACCCAAGAGAGAGCCTACTGTATTAAACATAAAATAAATAGCATTTATTGTATGGAATCCAGATATTTAGCTTCGAATACTACTTTGTTATAGCAGTTTACATCAACAAAGTCATCCAGTTTAAGTGTAGATGTTCAGGGTTTGATTATATTGGAGACCCCTCAATCGCTGGTTTCCGGTACCCAGCATCCACCGCACTCCCATATGTCCTTCTGCGTTTGCATTCTGTAGTATATCTTACACGCATAAAAAATTCAGAACTTTTGAAAAGTTTCAAACTCTCATAAAATGTTCAATTTTTAAAATTTTTTACTCATTTTAAGCGATTTATTTTTCTTAAATTATTGCAAACAAAAATTATTATGGATTCGGAAATGTGCTACTAAGTTGATTTTTAATAAATAGTTTTCTATCTAAACCTGGAAAAATCATGAGATTAAAAAAATTTATTAACTTAAGCATTTCTTTAAAAATAACTAGAGATCTCAGGTATAAATCCTTTCTAACTTTTATAGAACCAACATTTAGGAATATATAAAAAATTGGAAGCCTCTATCTTGACTAGAAAAAAAACCTTAGAGATTACAAAACACATTTTCTTCAAATTTAAAAGTTTGAGAAAAACGCATTTAAAGTTTGTAAAGGCATAAAACAAAAACTTATACCCTTCAAGATCTAATTTTTAATAATCCCAGTGTGCTTTCCACATTAAAATGACTGAATTTTTTTTTAATTCAAAATATATTTTCCCATAATGTTGATAGCATTTGTTTCAAAGACAGGCTATTCAGATTAATATTGACCTAATACTTTCAAGCAAGTTTTGAAGCAATAGACATTTATGTACAAATTCATTTTAAACTTTTTTTCCCCATTTCAATACATTTATGTACAATATGTAAATAAGGATGCTAACTTAAGCTAAAAATTACCATGTTTGTATATAAAATTTAATTTTTTTCAGATTTTAATTGGGGCAGTTTAGCAAGGTTGAGTTTTTGTTGCGCAACTTTAAAATGCTAAAATATGGTACCATAATGTATTTTGGTACATCAAAGAATATTCAGTTTTATCTCCAATACTTGTATTCGGAAATCTAAGCAGTGTCAGATGAGGGTAGATTTTTAGGTACGTTATTTCCAGTAGTATTCAATCTTTTCCAAACATTATTTCTCATAGCAACCTGAGAACATTTTGTCTATGTCATTTTCACAAATTGAGTTAAGTAACAATGTGAACTCAAAAAAATCAGAACATAATCAAGCATAAATAATTTTAGTAATGAAAATTGAAACTAATAATCATATCACATTAAAAGATTTGATTGTGCTCAAAAATATTTTTAATTAATTGAATTTAAGAGAGAAAATTTGTTTTAAAATGTAACCGAAGGCACAAAACCTAATCTCAGAAAACTTCGTAAAAACTAATTTGTTATCGGATCTGAAATTTTGTCGCAAGCTTCCCAATAATATGGGCCACAAAATTTTTTTTAAAAAAAAAAAAAAAAATCCAGTAATTTTGAAATTTGTAGAGTATTGTGTAGACTTAAAACACATATGGTTCTGAGCAGCATAAAATACGACATTAATATATTCCAAACAGTTTATCCATTCTGTTGATTCTGTGAAACGACTATCGATTGCAATGAAAAGTTTATTGCTTTAACATAATTCAAGAAATTCTTAGGTTACATTTTTGGGAAATTATTTAACAGGAGATATATTGTTGAGCATTATTATTTCACCACCTTATCATTAAACACCACCAGTTTCTAATAAGTTTTTATGAAGTTACAAATATTTCGATTATTGAATAATCTTAATGATAGAAGTCCTTACTCAGCTGATTAAGTTTTCCTTTATATCCACTAAAAACAAAATTCTAACAACCATTATTCAAGAAAAGATTCTTTTGTTTCTAGTCCATAAAGATAAATTGATTTCTCTCATAAATTAAAAAAATAAATTCTAAGATTTCCCATGACTTTAATGGTAAAATGTACAATATCAATATATGTATAATCAGTAAGTGATGGAATATTAATGTCGCACTGTTCAGCTACAAGAGGGCATTTTGGTGACTGACCTCGTAATTTTGAACCATCGTCAAGTGACGATTCACGATAATCAGAAAAGATAGCTTAAAAAAATTAAATATTCTGTGTTTTTTTTAATTATGTGATATAATTATCTAAAAAATACCCATATTTAATAAAACATTTTTGCACTTACTGCAAATAGTGATCATTTGGCACCGCAATTTTTTAAACTTATATTAAATTTTTTTTTTTTACATTTTGTATATTATTTCTAAATCATTCAATTTTATTCCCCTTAGTAAAAATGTACTCATTTAAGCATATTTCGAAATGTTTTTTCAAAAACAAAAACCTTGTCTTTAGATGCGTCAATTTTATCCAACCATTAAGTTTTATATGCAACTAGCTGTATGGCCCGGCATTGCAGGGCTTTCTCTACTTATATAAGCAAAAGCTTCAGTAAAATATACTTTTTCAAAATTTCTTTGTGTTGCACAGGCTATTGCAGTTTTAAGAAATAGTATATATTTTTCAGAATTAAAATATGCTAATACTTATATGTGCATCGATAAAATTAACGTAAAACATGACAAATAAAATTGAAAGTGTATATTTAATTTTTGTTTAACATTTTAAACTATCCTTTTTTTTAAAAAAAAAATTAAAAATTATCAGTTTTATTATATTTTACAAAAGTAATACATGGCTGATTATATTTTTATTATTTTCATATGTGTGTAAAATGAATTTCATATTCAAGATATATTTTTATAAGTGGTATGTAAATGAAAAAATATTTTGAAATTAAATTTACTTTTGTAACTTTAGAGAATGCTTGAAGTATCATATAAGGCATAGAAAATAAGGATGGCAATTAATAATGAACCATAATATATGAGGACATTGCTTTTATTTTTTAACTTGTAGTGGATGACAGTGGGTAATATACAGTTTTTTCAAATGTAAATTCATTTATTAAATTAAAAAATGACAACAAACAAAACTAATAGTCTAACAGCATATACAGAAAGGAAAATCGTTTGTTGTGTCTCTGTAGCGCAATGAATAAATTTTAGCTTTTTTTGCAAACATAATATATTTTAAAGTGGGTAGAGCCATTGCAGAGCAGTGTATCCAAAAGAATAAAATAATTTTTTAATGAGTGTTCTCATTGCAATTTTGCTTCACAGATAAGAATGATTTCATAAAAATGCATATTTGAATATAAGAGAAAATTAACTTGCTAAAAAAAGGTAAATACAAATAAAAATTATAACAGAAAAGCAATAACAGTAGTATGTTTCTGCTATGGGAACTATGAGTGAAATAATCTGAAATAGATAAACTAAAAGAAAAAATTATGTCAAACTATTTCCTTAAAATATTAACACAAATAACATACGTTAGGAAGCATTCAACCGGAAAAAAAATCAAATTAGTACAAACTAAAATTGTAAAAAATAGATAAAAAATAAGTCTACATTGTAATAAAGCATTAAATTAAATTTTCTGTAGCATTAAATTAATATCACATGAGGAATGGAAGTAATACTATTTAACATCTACATTAAATTTAATATAAAATTCAGATGTAATACAATAGGGAAAAAATTAAATTAGTAAGAACTAAAATGAACTACCTAAAACAGACCTACATTGAAGAAACAATCATAATGAACCTAATGAGAGAAATAATAAACCCTGTTGATAAAAAATTAATTTTTTAAACAATACTTTTTTGCAAAATTTTAGTTAAAAAAGTATTTGTTATTCTGTTGCAAAGAACAAACAAATGAGGAAATACCGTATTTTCCTGTATATAATTCGCGGCGGCGTATTATCCGCAGAGCCCTTTTTTTTCCGAGTAAGAAAAAAAAAACATCATATAATCCGCAGCAAATAATCTTGCTCCTTGAACGTCGACGGTTGTGGTAGGTGGAATACCAAATAATAATGGAATTTCGTCCATATATATTAAAAATCAAATCCTCTGTAAAATTATTTTCAACAATAATTTGCTTGCAAAATGTCGTCAGATTGTTTTTCCCAGTGATCAGGTAATTTCTGTCCAACCGTTGAACAACTAAATTGTTTCTCTTCATAAACCGGTAACACCACGTGGGCCCACCAGAGAAGTTAACAATATTCATTTCGCATGCAATAACTCGGGCTTTCATTCTGATGCTAACTGTCGAGACAGCTTTCCCACCGTCCCTTTCTTTTAAAATCCATTTATTTATTTCTGCCTCTAATTCTGGCCAGTGAGGTTTTCCAACGATCGGCCCTTTTACGTCTATCACAATTTTCGAAGTTAGTCTTGTTCCTTCTTCACAAACGAATATTCGAAAATCAACGTTGAAAAATCTTGCAGCTTCTCAATTTCGACTTCGTTAGCTTTCTCTACAGCATTTAATTTGAAGTCTGCAATATAGCTAACACGCTTACGCTTCCTCATAATAAAAACTTTCAAAGGATGCAACACCTCTAGTCATGACAAAGTTGTAAATGACGCCAGCGACTTGTAACTGCTATTTCCTTTTTCTTGAAAGTAATTGGATAAACACTAATTATGGCTGTAATATGTCAAGTCGTGAAAGCGCCATCTATTATTTATTTTATAAAACATAAACAGCATTTCTTTCAAAACTTTGTTAACTTTTCTGATGGAGAATGTTTTTTCTCAGATAATCCGCGCCAGCGTATAATCCGCACAACGAAATTTGAAACTTTTTCAACACATAATCCGGATTTATACAGGAAAATACGGTACAATGATAATTATAGTGATAATTGAAATATATATATCATATATGAACAGTATGTATACAAAATATATGATCTTCAAAAAACTAAATGAAGAACATATTATCAGAAGCAAAGTTAAAACGTGATGCACGAGACGTAAAATCATATTAACACCGAATTTTAAAGAAATCCAAAGAGAAATATGAAAAAAATTGTATCAAGCTCTGCATCTTTCTCCTTAAAAACTTTTGGATCACACAAATGGTATAAATATATTTATATATTTGAAGAATGTTAAAAGCAAAATTGATGCAAGATGCCATGCAACACAAAAAATCTGATCAACACCTGATGTTTTTCTATAATGATGAGAACATAGTATTTGCTGAAGAAAGAAAAGCAATAATCTTTTTTTTTTCAACCAAAGAAAATGTCATAGAAATGTACATACGTAAAATCTTTAAAAATCTATATAAAGAACAGATTTTAAGACAAAGTTAAACCATGATGCAGCACAACAAAAATTGCATTATGTCTGAATTTTAAAGTGCAAAAGAAAATTGTTTTGCTGAGCATTTAATCCCATTCACAGTTCCCATTGCTAAAAAATTGAAATTAAAATCTAAAGCGAATTTCAAAAAGAAACTTTTCGTAGTGCATAGCATTATGACCTTTTATATTTATGTGCCAAGTTTTATCCTTCTAGGTTGGTTAGTTTGGCCGGAATAAATGAAACACACACACAAACACACGTGTTTAAAAAGTTCGCATATGTCAGTAACGTAATTTTTCAACTGTGCACATCGAGATATTTTTTAAGAAAACTAAGTTTTATGAGGGATAGTAAATTTTAAGAAATAAATTTTTCAATGAGTTACAGAATTATATTATATGCTTCATTATATCTTAAGATAACATACAAAAACAACATTTAAATGTATTACAAATAATTTATATTATAAGCTTACTTATATAAAATAATGCTAATGGAGTAAGAGCAATTAAATTTTTCACAAATATTAAGGAAATATTTGTTTTCTTAAAAGGATGTAATAAATGAACTTGCAGAAATAAAGATATGTACTTATATATAATGAAACAAAATTAAATGTTTCACACGCATATTTTTTTTACTCAGCCAATTTGGTGATTTGCATTCGTTAGACAACCTGTTCTTCATAGGTGGAACGGAGTATAATCCATTACTCAAAAAAGTTGTTTGGCTTGAAAATCTATTTTTGATGCCAAGACCTTCACTTACGTTTGCAATCAAGTTATAATTTTTTTTTGAGGGCTTGGTTCTTAAATGAAAATTTTCAAATTTCACTCATTGAAAACAAACGGTAATTTCTTTTTACCGTGTAAATGAATTCTTGTAAAAAGCAAGTTTATTTCAGCAATAATCCGTTAACATTTTTTTTTCGTTATAAGTTTTTTGATTTAGATATTTTTCTGGTAGGAAGAGGCACTGGTCTTCCACCTAAGCATAATTTATATTTTTTCAATAACTGAATTAATTTACTTTAATATACATTTCTGTTTTGCTTATATTTTATTTGTGTGATTATTCCGAATCATTTCTTGGTTTAGATTAAATTCTGCGGTTCCTTTTTCAGTTTAAAAATATCCAACTTAGGTTTCAGGCTTGTGTCACGTTTATTATTATTTTTTTCATTTTAAACCTTTATATTTATACATTTGATACTTCCGTACTGTTTCGAGTTTTAGATTTAAAGTTGTCTCAATTCTTTTCCAGGTTAAGAATTTCTGTTAACTATGTTGCCTTCAAAAATTTCACATTCTTTATTTTAAAATTGAAAACCTAATTAAATCTAAAACCAGAAACAATACACAAAAATCAACCGTACACATTTATAAGTGAACATGAAAAAAGAATAAACGTTACGCTGCCTTAAACCAAAACAGAAATTACGGAGCAGCTTCACTATCGCTCACCCTAGAATTAAACTGAAAAAGAAATGACAAAATTAGATCAATGCGCGAAACAAAAATGTATATCTAAGTAATTTAATTTAGTTATTGAAAAAAATAAAAAGTAGGCTTAGCTTGAAGAGTGATGCATCTTCCAACTGTATATATAAAAAAATAATACTGCTTTAAAATAAACTATTATAAATACTTAAAATGCATAAAACGAAAAAAAATTTTAACTCACAAAGAAAATAATAAAGCCGATTATATAATGCCGGGGAAAAAATGTTTCATCTAAAAGGCAGTCGAAGTAGGCAATCGAAATTCTCGAGCGCAAAGAATTCTAAAGCAATGCACTGTGTTGCCAAACGAAGAAACTCAAAATCCAGTTGTTGGGGGAATGGAAAAATCGTTTAAAAATTTAATTTTAAAAAAATCTAAAGCGAATTTCGAAAAAAAAAAAATTTTCGTAGTTCTCATCATCAGGAACTAGAATAATTATGTGCCAAGTTTCATACTTCTGGGTAGCTTAGTTTCAGCTGTAGAGGTGAATCACACACGCTTAAAGTTTTCTTTATTAATACAAATAGATAGTTAACCATTAAAATAAAAATAATTTACATCTTTTTATTTGTATTATTTGAAAACTAGGGAAGTCTTCAATAACCGGGGTTTTCTGACACTTCAAAATGTGCTAAAACGTCAAACAGAGCGAGTATCATTCAAATGTGGCTGTCGTCTGTTAAATCTGGCTACGTCACAGATTTAGAGCAACATGAAGTAAAGGTCAGAAAAAAATGGTGGAATGCGGTTCTTCCGCAACATAATATATAGTCCGAATTATAATTACATTTATTAAAGAGAATATATATATAAAATGAATTTTTAATGTCAGTTTTGGGCTTATTTTGAATGCTAAAAAATTTTCAAACACTCTTAGACAGTCTCATTAAACAGTTCCTTTATATTTATAATTCTTATAAGTAAAATTTCCCATTTTCTTTGGAACAGTTGGTATTTTCTTTTAAGTTTCGGAATTCTTGTTACTTAAATATGAAATTAATATTACATTATTATTACATTTTTATTTATATCGTCTTTACCGTATATTTTATACATTTTTTATATATTATTTTTATGGAATATTTTTACAATAAAACTATTTTTGATAAATTTATATAATAATTTTTAAGGTAAAAACCAATATTTGATTTATAAAATATGGTTTTAAAATACCAAATATATATATATATATATATATATATATATATATATATGTATTTACTGAAAATTTTATTTCAGGGAAAATTTATAAACTTTTATTAATTTTTAATTTTTTTTTTTTGAGTGAGATTAATATCATTGTATACCTTCTTAGTTGGTAGTCCTTCAATAATTCACTTGAATTGAATTATACATGGATTATCGATTTTTATAAGCAGGTTTTGATTATTTTGAAGACATGTTTTATAAAAAAAAGAATATTTTTTATCACTGACACTCAATTTTACCTAAATAGTTTTATTTTTCTTTAATATCAAAGTATGTCAATTTTTTACAGGATACACTTGAACATCTAATTTACTATTGCAATCCTAAAATTAACTACTTTCTTGAATAATTTTATTTACATTTTTCAGACTTGTTTCAAATTAAAAATTTTTTATTCAATATTTAATTATTGGAAATGTTATCTCTGTAAATTGTTTTACAGGGAGGACGATAACGAAGTTGGTATATAATTCTTCTAACTGCCACACCACTCCACATTCACTATATGGAGAAAAGAGTCAAATTCAAATATTATAACCCTTTGCATTCCATTTTTCAAAATTTATTTTTTCAAATACAAATGTAGTTTTAATGTTATTCTTAAAAATGTAGCTATCTTTCCAATTGAAATTTTAGGAATATTTCTAAAAATATCTATAACTTTCTTTTTTTCCCCTTAAAATCTTCCACAAAAAGTACACATTAGTGTGATACATAATTTCTAAAATTTTATTATTAAAATTTGTACAATTGTACTCTTTTTTAATAATTTAAATACATAAAATATAGTTTATTTTTAATCAATATTTAATGATTCAAAATGTTATCTCTGTAAATTGTTTTAGAGGAAAGACGAGATAACGAAGATACTACATCATTATTTTAACTGCCATACCACATTCACTATAGAGAGAAAAGAGTCAAATTCAAATGTTATAATCCTTTGCCTTTCGTTTTCAAAATTTATTTACTCAAATACAAACGCAGTTTAATGTTATCCTTAAAAGTGCAGTTATCTCTCTAATCGAAATTTTGGGAATATTTCTAAAAATTTTTATAGCTTTTTTTCCCCAAAAACTACCACAATTTTATTATTGAAATTAATGCTATTTAATTTTTGAAAGCTCGTCTATTGACCCCGACATCGATTTGCTTGTTTAACAAAAGCAATTTTGGTTTAATTTGGATTTTTCTCTCTTTATAAAATCCAAACTAAATGAAATGATACTTTTACAAATTTAAAATAAATTTGTACCTATACATAACTAATTAAAATTTTAAAAAAAGTATAAAAAAGAAGTTAATTTATTTTAGTAAAATTATACAGAATTAATTTTTATTTCAATTAGTTGAAAAAATGTTGTATGTGTAGTCAAGAAAATCTATTTTTTTTATTTTTGCAATGTTGGCCTCAAACGGTCATAATTTACACCCATGGTTTAAGGCAGGAAGAAAAAGAAATTCATAGTATAACATGAAGGGCAGTTTTCAAGTATTAGAACCACTCCCCTATTCTTGATATATTATAGTCGCTGCTAAAAATACGATGAAAAGCCGTTGGGGAGGGGACTTTTGCGGAAGAAACGTCCCTATATTGCAAACTGGTACTGCGTCGCATTTGAATTCTAAGATAAAACGACTCTTTATTGTTCAAGCAAAAACTGTTCGCCGTGAAAGTTCCTATAGGACCCCTGTTTCTGATAAGGATCTTTATTTGACCATTCCATCCGGTCACTGTATGCATTCATACCGACAAGCAACGATCTTTGCAGCTGGCACGTAATAAAATAAAAAATCATCCCATGTCCATTTCTCTTTCTCCCTCTCCCCCGCCCAAAGAGAGTGTGGAATGATTCGCTTTTGCACGTGTGAAGATCCCCTTGGATCTCACTTTGAGAACGAGAATAATTTGGAGTCAGATAAGAGCCAGTAGCCATTTTTATAAATAACTTTCTTTATTTGGTTATCTTTCCCAAATAGAATCAAAGACTTTTAATAACAAATAAATCAAAAAAGTAGTTATATGAGGTTTAAAAGAGACTTATCTTTAAATTAACTTGAATATCTAATGATCCAATTAATTAACAATTAGAATATCGATCACGCAGAGATTACCGCAATAAGAGATCCCAGAATTATATTCAATAATATTCCTATTGAACATTTAATTTTAATCTCACTCCTAATATAAAGCTTTAATGAGACTTTAATCAATATTTACCACACTGCAGCTCAGCTCAGCTCAGCTTTTTCTGAGATTTTATCCTCCTAGAAATCTCCAATAATAAATCTCTAACTTCACTATTATACATTCCTGCTTCAATCTCTCTCTCCTACTGCTTTTTTACTTTACTATTCCGTTTGACTTAAATACTTTATCTAATCTGCATATAACAAGGAATCCTGTCCTCTTTTTGGAGCTGATTAGAAATAGGTAGGGGAATTAAATTTCCCTAAAAAAGACGACTCAGAAGGTTAGTGGTAAAATTCCGTATAGGTTTGTCACACACGTTCTAGGTATTTTTGCGTAAAATTTCAAATAACTTAAATAAAGAATTGGCTGATCTTAAAGCTAGTACTTCATTTAATGTCCATGCAAGAGTTAACAATATTTCAGTAATTTAACCAATTTCAACTGCAATTAAAGACAAAATTACAATTTAATTAGTTTGAATATCGATGTAAAAATTAAAACAAAACTTGCATACTTACTTTGGAAAGATATTTAAATTCATGTGTTCCTTAACCCACAATTTTCTTTAAAAAAGTTATTGCATATTTAAAAAAATTATACAAATATCAAAAACTCAGAATTAGATTTTAAAAGTATTTTAATACTATTAAAGGCTGAAAATTATATACTAACAGTAAAATTTTGAATGTGAAAAAAAAAGAATGTTTAAGAAATCACTTTTCTCTTTACAAAGCAAAAATAAGCGTTTTAATCAATACGATTTAGATATTTCAGAGACCATGGCCAATCTTAATAATATCTATAATGAAAAAGAAGGAACAATCCGGGATCGAAAGTTCACCAATCTTGTATCATGTTCCTTTTGATTTTGTCGATTTTCGGGAACAAAACACAGTAAAAAACTAATTATTGAACATATAATTAGCATTAATTAATAAAATGATTAATTAATAACAAATAATTAAATTTTACGTACTATATACTTAGAATTATAATCAATCGGAAAAAAATCCAGGGTTTTAGAGGGAGAGGGGTTCCGGATCCCCAGGACCCCCTTCTTGTGTGCGCCACTGTTCATATCAAATATTAAAGTATGCTGCATTTTTATAATAATGGAATTGAGGAATTGATACTCACGCAAATTTTTTACGTAGTGTAATATGCAAGTTAGGAAAATTAAATAGCTGGTGTTATCCTTGTATTACTGAACTGCAGTTCAAAATTGGGAGAACCAAGATCTATCCAAATTAAAATTCATATTTGTATGTGATTTGGAACCAGTTGCTTAGTTCTTTTACGGTAATATCGCCTTTAATAAATAAGTTGTGCACGCAGAAATCTATAATTCAAAAAATAAAATTTTGAAAATCTCTTCTATAATGTAAACATAATAGTAATCTAAAGCCGAAGCCACTTTTAAGGCTAAGGCGCAAATTATTGGAGGGTGAAAAAAATTTTAATTACAGCAAATGTGTACCACCGCCTAATGAATCGTCAGAAAAAGATTTCTGCCCTCAAGAGAGTAAAGACTGAAATGAGATCTATGGGAAAATAAGAAAATATTAATAATAAAAAACATCGGTTTTTTTTTTTTGCTGGTATAAAACAAAAGTTTAAAAAGAATCTTTGTGTGTATTACTGAAATCATTTTAATAAAATTATCATTAGATTCTTTTTACCTGTTTACACTTTGCAATATTTAATTTCTATAACATAATAAATTATACATATGGACACAGTAGGCCTTTGATCCTCGTGGGCTGTTGCGCCACTGAGTTTAGATTTAATATTAATGGAATTAGAAAATGGCCAGTAGTCATCACGCTCTCAGTGAAATATAAAGCATCCTTTAATTTAAAGGTGTCATTTTTATATAAAATATGAAAAAAGAAAATTCGTATACCTAAAAATTTCGTTCTACGACAGTATTTATACCAAAAAAATGCAAGACTGAATTATGTATCATTAATACTAATTTATAAGCAAAAAAAAAAAAAATTAAAAATAAGGTCTCTCTCTCTCTCTCTCTACATATATTGTGTATACATTTTGGAGGAAGAATCTGCATTTCGCCTACATTATTTTCTGAAGTATGAAATACTAATGAATTTAAAATATGGTTTATATATTTATTATATATTTATTATATATATTTATTATATATTAAATATTTAAAATATGGAATTTAAGTATTGGTTTTAATTTCGTAAATACATCACATCGAAAAACAACCTATTTATTATTTGATTTATAACTGCTGTACTGAAAAAAATACAAATTTCTAATCATTTGTTAAGTGGAATAATTATATGAATCAAATTATTGATAAATTCATATGAAATGAAAAAGTTTTAATGCAATTAGCTATATTCAAATCAGTCAATTTATTTCATTCAAAATCTCCTTTTTTTTAAAATAAAGTTTCGTTTTTTTTAATGCTTTAAAATCAGTCCTTTTCGTTCGCACACACAATTCATACAATTAAGTTCACTCTTTCTCTGTATTTATATATTTATCTTGTTCAAATTTTCAATCATTAATAAAATAATTTCTATTCTTCCAATCAAGTTCAAATAAATTTCTTTAAACTTGTAGTGGATTACACTTGATGTTAATACAGTTTTTTCAAATATTAGAATATAATCAATAAAATTAATTACTTAGCGATTTAGGCCACGAACCCACGACAAGGTATTTCTCAAACTCAAACCCAACATTTTCTTAATACTTTTCGGTCGGGGCATTACTAATGTCCTCTTGCTCAGTGTTCCGCAACATCCGGTCCGTGGATCAAATACTACCGGTCCGCACAAGAAACATTAAATTTTTTCTGTTTTATTTACTGTGGTATATTTTTTTTAGGTTTGGGCTACTGTTTATGAAAATCCTTAATATTCCTTATTAAATCACTTTATATTCATTTTTTGGGTAGCTATATTTTATTCAGAATTCACAGTTTAATACATTTAAATTTAAATTACAAAATCAAATAGTCTAAAACATAAAAAAATAACATCCTCAACCTCAGAGAACCACGGTAAAATTAACAAACGTTGACCGGTCGGCGGCGATAAGAATACACAGTGAACAATATCTTTTTCAAAGGCTGCTGGTAATCGAGATTTGCATATTTTCATCATTAAAAAATTTTTTTGTTAAGAGTCTTGTTAAATTGTAAAGTGAAATTTTGAAAATAATCTACGTTTTATATTTAGATTACAATTATTAAGCTGATTCTTTAAGTAAAAAGTCAGTTTGACAGCCATCATTTCAAAATTTTAAAAAATTAGGAATTTCTGAAATTTTTTCAAACTTTTATAAAATGTTCAATTTTTAAAATTGTTTAGTACTTTTAAATTATTTATTTTCCTTGGATTATTGAAAACAAAAGTTAAATGTATTTGAAAAACTGTTCTATTGTTGATTTTTAATAATTATTTTTCTAGCTAAACCTGGAAAAAACATGAAGTTTTTTAAAGTATTAACTTAAGCATTTTTTAAAGAAAAAACTAGAGATCTCAGACTTAAATCCATAGTAATCTTTAAAGAGCATACGATTGGGAATTCATAAAAAAAAATTTTAAAAAAAAAGAAAAAATTTAAGATTCTATCTTTAATAGAAAAAAAAGTCTTAGGGTTTAGAAAACTGTTATACCTTCAAATTTAAAAGTCTGAGAAAACGCATTTAAGGTTTGTAAGGGCATAAAACAAAAACTTATAATGCCCGTTAAGCTCTAATTTTTCAATATGTTATTTTCCAATGTAATATCTACTGAAAGCATTTTTCTAATTCAAAAAATAGTTTTGCATAAGAATGATAGCATTTGTTACCTCGACTGGTTATTCAGCTTAATCTTAACCTATTACTTTCACAAAAGTTTTGAAACACAAAACATTTATGTACACAATAATAATACTACTAACTTAAGCTAAAAAACGCCAGCTTTGCACATAAAATTTAATTTATTTCAGTTTTAATTTGGGGCAGTTTAGCAAGTATGAGCGTTTGTGGTGCACGACTTTAAAATAGTATTATATAGTATTACAATATATGTGTTTACTATAATGGAGTTTGGTATACAATGGAAATATTCAGTTTTATCTGTATTTAGAATACCTGTATTCGGAAGTCTAGTTGCAGTATCAACTGAGGGCGTTTACATGTATCATTTTCAGTAGTATTCCATCCCTTCGAAATATTGTTTCTCATAGCAACATTAGAAAAATTTGGCCGTGACATTTTCTCAACTGGAAAAAATTGATAAAAAGGCTTCCAAGTTATATAAACTATTTTTTAAACAAAAATTGACCTTGAAATCTATCTGAATTAAGTAACTATGAAAACTCAAAACATAATCAAGTTGAAATGATTTTAATAATGAAAATTGAAATTAATAACCATTTCACACTGAAAGAGTTTGTGGTAAACCCGACCACGTGTCCCGAATTGAACATGGCAACCCCTTAGAATAGTTTTTAGAGTCTGCCGTGGCATTCAATTCACAAGATGTAAACACACTAAAACTGTGTGTGAATGAGCACCACAATTAAATAAAATAATATAAACAATAAGAAATGCCTCTTTCACTACAATGGTGACCCCATATCTTCACGCAAAAATTTAAACTTGTGAACAGTCTTTTACTAAATCGATGGTCATGAAGAAAACATTGTCATCCACTTGCATTTAAAATAAGGACTCACTTACTTCATTCATGGATCGGAGTATCTAATTCCTTGGTTTCGATTTCGGGTGTGGCTTGCATCTTCAGCTGTAAATATTTCACAATTAAGGGGATCTTTTTTTCTCTGTTTCATTTTTCTGTGCTTTTCATTTAATTGAATTGTTTTATTAATTTCATATTTTATTTAATTTTTTTATCTTTAATGCTAAAATTAATTGCATATAATAATTTCTGATGATATAAAATTCTTATGATACATACTAAAAATATCATATACTATAGATGAATGTGTCAAATTCTGATTAACTATAACATTACTAATTACTATAGCGCTTTATTATTGAATGTATATATAATTCATTGTTTATTTATAGTAATTTTGTTATAAAACCTTGCACATTGTCGGAAGTAAGTGCTGTACAAATACCTTTATGTAATATATCCGATCCCACCAAACTCATAACTGTGGTTCATTATCCCAACACCGCGGTTTGCGATGCATCCAGATACATTTACGCGCAAATAAAAAACGAACTCATAAATCGCTCTGGAGAATCGTTTCAGGAGGGGGCTCGGAAATGTTTTCAGAAGAAACCTTCCGAACTGCTGTGTAACATGAAACGGCGCGCGGAATCTTTGAATGTTGATGTTAAACTGATGATGAAGTTATTTCTTCAGCGTTTGCCGTCTTCGGTTCAAACGATTTTAGCTGCTGTTTCTGACCTCACGTTAAACAAAGCTGCGTGACATTGCGGACAGAAATCCCGAAGTCTCGCCATCTCCTATTGAAACTTGCTGTTTCTAATAAAAAGGAACAAACATCAGAATCTAAACTGTTTCGTGAAATAGAAAAATTAAATGAAGGATCGATCACCTTTCAGTCTCTCGTGGTCGCTCTCCATACTGTCGGAACAAAAATTCCCGTGAAAGGAGTATTTCGAATAAGTGCGATTTTTCGATTTGCTGGTTTCACAGGCGGTACGGAAAATAATGCTTAGGAGAGGGTGGTGCCAGCTCAGGTGTCGTCCATTTGCTGGTTTCAAAGGCGTAGTGAACAGTGCGACGTTAATATTCAATCAATCAATCAATCGGAAAATAATGTAGAGCAGAAAAATGCGTTCAACTATGCACATGGCAGGGAAACGAAGCCAGCAAAGAATAATGGCGACTTATTCTTTGCCCAAATAACCATGACGCATGTTCATTCGAGACCGGACAACAAATACACTGGGCCACAAAAGTGTTCATACACTTGCAATTTCTTATAAAATTTAATGTTTTCGACTAATAAAAATTAATATATTGTAACTGTAATTTTTTTGTGATATCTGCAACTTATTCTTAATGAAATGACATATTCAATTTTTTAAAAATAGTAAAACTTATTTTTAAAAATTAATTATCAAATAGCTACAAAAAATTACGCCACAAATGTCTTTGTACACTTAACAAAAATCCCAACATAGCTGTAAATATTGTATTTTTTTCTTAATTTAGTACTTAGTAGGATATCTTTTTGTATCCACAACAATTTGTAAGCGTCTTGGTATAGATTTAATAAGTTTTTTACTATTTATGCATCGATTTTCCTCTATTCTTCTGTGATTATTGTTTTTACTTTACATTTTGGGTTTATTTGGCATGTTTTCTTTTTTTTACATCAAAGTCTCACCAAATATGTTCTACTGGGCTAAATAAAGTGATTTAGGATGTGTTTCCATAATTTGGGGACAGTTATAGAGACACCAGTTGCGTACATTGAGAGCAGTGCGCTGGCGTCATTACCCTCTTAAAAAATTAAGTCTTCTCTCATATCCAAATTTCGGGCGGATAATTTTAAATTTCTCTTTAAAATATTTAAATAGAGCTCATGATTCACAATACCATCAAAAAATACCAAATTACCTAATTCTGAGGCCAATTTACACCCTCACGCCAGAACACCTTCACTTCAATGGTGAAGCATGGATGTGGAGGAGTTCTTGTTCCACATAAATTCTTGGGATTAAACTCCTTATTTTTTCATTTACAAGCTCTTATAGGCCCATCGGAGCCAAAAATGTTGAATTATCTGCCATCCCAATCAGTTTGCAGTCAATTATGAATTTTCTGAAACATAATCTCAAGAATCTAGTTGGATCAATAAAAGATGGAGGTGGAAGTGTTCTTGAGTGGGGGTATAAATCGGCCACAGAATTAGGTAATTTGGTATTTTTTGTTGATATTGTGAAACATGAGCTCTATTTAAATATTTTAAAGAGAAATTTTAAGTTATCCGCCAAAATTTGGATATTGGAGATGACTTCATTTTTTAACAGGATAACGACGCCAAGCGTACTGCTTTCAATGTACGCCACTGATGTCTCTATAACTAACCCCAAATTATGAAACACCTCCTCAATCACTTTATTTAGCCCAGTAGAACATATTTGAGGAGTTTTTGATGTAAAAAAGAAAATATGACAAATAAACACAAAATGTGAAGTAAAAACAGTAATCAGATTGATTGATTGATTGAATATTAACGTCGCACTGTTCAGCTACACGAGGGCTTTTGGCGACGGACCACGTAATTTTGAACCATGGTCAAGTGAAAACAGTAATCAGAGAAGAATGGAGGAAAATCGATGCAGAAATTACGAAAAACTGATTAAATAATTACCAAGATGCTTAAAACTGTTTTGGACACTAAAAGATATCCTACTAAGTAATAAATTAAGAAAGAAATACAATATTTAAAGCTAAGTTGAGGATTTTGTTAAGTGTACGAAGACTTTTGAGGCGTAATTTTTTAGTAACATTTTGATTGTTAATTTTTTTAAAAAATAGTTATACTATTTCTAGAAAATAAATTATATTATTTCATTAAGAACAGGTTGCAGATATAAAAAAATAACAATTACAATATATTAAATTTGTTAGTCGAAAACATTAAGTTTTACAAAAACTGCAAGTGTACGAACACTTTTGTTGCCCACTGTATCTCTTTTCTGGTCAACATCAGCTTCGATGTGTCTTTAATCCCTGCTAATGTCTATCAAAAAAGAAACGCTTCTCAACAAACCCTTTTTACCGCGAATTCTTCCGAAATTAACGTGTATGGGCAGAAAACATTAACTTTCAATTTTAATTTAAGAAGAGACTTCATGTGGACTTTTCTGATTGCCTATGTTAGTTCACCTATTTTTGGAGAAGATTTCCTCCATTATTTTGAATTAGCGGCAGATCTCAGGAATAAATGCCTTAGAGACACTAAAACAAAATTGCAATCAGTAGGCCATTTAAAGCATGTTTATCTTCATTCTGTTTAAATTTCTATTTCTACAGATACAATTTATTATAAAATTTTGAAAGAATTTCCCTCCATCACAAAATTGCCTAATCCAAATCAACCAATGAAACATAACACTATTCATTACATAATAACAAAATGTCCTCCTGTGGTGGCAAAATCCCGAAAGTTGGCGCCAGATCGTTTGAAAATTGCGAAAACAAAATTTCAAAATATGATGCATCTGGGACATTTACGACTTTCGAAAAGTAACTACGCGTCACCACTTCACATGGTTCCTAAGAAAGGTACTTTAGATTTGAGACCTGTTGGCGATTATAGAGCTTTAAATTCTCAAACATTAAAAGATAAGTACCCCATTCCTTGTATTGCTGACTTTACAGCTGAATTATATAGCTCGAGAAAGTTTTTAGTCGAATCGATCTAGTAAAAGCCTATCATCAAATTCCTATTCAACCAGTTGATATTCACAAAACAGCAATATGCACCCCGTTTGGTTTATTTGAGAGTACACGAATGCAATTCGGATTATGTAATGCATCCGCAACGTTTCAACGCTTTATAGACGAAGTCACTCATGGCTTACCAGGTATTTGCGCATTTTTCGACGACATTTTAATTGCATCTAAAAATTCTTAGGAACATTATCAACATTTAAAAAACCTATTTTCAAAACTAGACGAATATGGTCTTTGCAATAATGTTTCTAAATGCATATTTGGTGCATCGAGAATAGACTTTTTAGGCTTTAATCTGTCAGAAAATGGAATTAAACCTCTATCTGATAAAGTAAAATGTATTCTAAATTTTCCTAAACCAAACACGTTAACTCAGTTGCGTAGATTTTTGGGAATGTTTAACTTTTACAGATGTTTTATACCAAAAGCCGCACACACATACTTGCCCCCATAGTTCAGTTTCTAGAAGGGCATACAAATCAAAAGAAATCTCATTCTAGTGTTCGCAAATCATCCGAGCCATTAAAATGGAATGAAAAAGAAGAATAAGCTTTTCTTGCAGCGAAAAACGCTATAGCAGGAGCTACCCTTTTAAGACATCCTATCCCAAGGGCTCAATTGAGTCTGTGGGTGGACGCTTCAGATATTGCTATTGGAGGCACTTTGTCTCAATTATCCCAAGGGAAATGGGAACCAATAGCCTTTTTCTCCATGAAACTTAACAAAAGTCAGCAAAAGTGGTCGACTTACGATAGGGAACTATTTTCAGTTTATTCGGCTATAAAAAATTCAAACGTATGTTAGAAGGCAGAAACTTCATTATATATACTGACCAAAAGCCCCTAATTTATGCTTTTAAACAAAACCCGAATAAATGTTCTCCTCGGCAATTACGCCACTTAGATTTAATTTCCCAATATTCTACCAACATACGGCATGTGCAAGGTTCCGAGAACACAGTTGCTGATGCTCTTTCCAGAATCGAAATGGATTCCATTACTAAATCTCCAGTTTTAAATTTTAAAGAATTTGTATTAGCACAGAAAAATGATCCAGACCTTCAAAAATTTCATCAGACTGATGGATCATCTCTTAAATTAGAACTGAAACCATACTGGATTACAATTTGCTTTGCGATATTTCAACATGAGTTCCATGTCCTTTCGTCCCTGCCTTCTTTCGAAGAAAACTGTTTAATCATCTTCATAATTTTTCACATCCAGGGATAGCAGCTTGAACAAAACTCATCTGCTCTCGCTACGTGTGGCTTGGCATGAAATGCCAAATAAAGAAATGAG
>BMAU01005989.1:0-293217 GCA_019973935.1 Trichonephila clavipes
TAAATTTAACAAAATCTCGAGGCTTAAATTTATCAACAGTAACACCTGGCTGCAAATGCGTTCCCTAATGATAAAAAAGAAGCTCCACCCCTCAGGTTTGTCGGGAATTTTCACTGTAAGTGTGCGGATACTTGCAATTAAAGAATCCACAGAAAGGAATCATTACAATTAACTTCAGTATTATTGTCTTTTATCATTTGCTCGTATTCTCGCTTTATCTCTAAATCAAGCTTAGACTTTTCTCTTATTTTTTCTAACTCTAATTGCTGACTTTCGTCATACTTCCTTTCTTCGATAATTAAATTTGCTAACTCATGCACTGAATCAGGATCGTTTTTGTATCTATCACAGTTTTTTATAAGATCCATGAAGTCTAAAACAGTTAGTTTATCACTCACACACAACTCTAATTCAGAAGCGATTCGCCTCAAGTCTTCTTTTTTGCTCCTTTAAACATCGTTAAAGTTTAAAGTTCGATTTTTTAACGAAAGTCAAAAAACACAAGTAAAAACTCATAAAAGAATTCTCTCTCAGTAAGTGGACTGTAGTTTTTATTACTTGTTGCTCAGCTTGCTCGTTTCGACTCCTTACTCGGTGGAGTCAGAGGTTACACAGAATAGTAAGACACTCTGAGCGCTAGAGGGCGCTCTACATTTACATACGTACACTGAACATGCCGCCCGGCCTTGCAATGTTTTTCAACATGCAAGATTTACACAGAACATAATCATAAAGGTAACACACAGAAATACAATACTTCAAAATACAAACAAAACAACATACAAATGAAGACAATGTATAAGCAATTGATAAATCACACAGAATTAAAAAAATTACTATTCTACACACAGACATTACTATCTGAAGGGTTATATATGCTACTTCACACACACACTGTTTCAATTGGTAGAATGCACAGTTTCGAAATGGGTCTCTTAAATATACCTCTAGTGGTTTTGACTTCCACTACTCTTACTTTAGAATCCTTTCCTGGATAAATATTGTTGATTCTACCTAATGACCATTGACATGAAGGTAAATTATCCTCTTTTATTATAACCATATCTCCAATTTTAGCATTCTTTTCTCGAAATGCCACTTATTTCTCTGCTGCAAACTATTTAGATAGTCTACACTCCATCTTTTCCAAATTAATTGAATTATTTTTGTAATTTTCTGCCAATTATCCAACCTATTTTCATTTAAATCAGTTAAATCAGGCTCAACAATTGATGTAATTGATCTACCTATCAAAAAATGAGAAGGAGTCAATACATTTAAATCATCTAAGTCAGAAGATAATGGGACAAGAGGACGAGAATTTAACATCCCCTCTATTTGGATAATCACGGTCAGAAACTCTTCATATGTTAATCTAATGTTACCTACTACTCTCTTTAAATAGAACTTAAAGGATTTAACGCCTGCCTCCCAGAGACCTCCAAAATTTGGGGCTCTAGGGGGGAGGAATTTCCAATCTATTCCTTCAGAGGCCATATAACTTGCAAGTGCCTCATCAGGTTTACACACCAAATTAAACATTTTTTTAAGTTCTATATTTGCACCCACAAAATTAGTTGCATTATCAGAATACAACTTAGCACATTTACCTCTTCTAAATATAAAACGCTTAAGTGTAGCAATAAATGCATTAGAGGTTAAATCAGTCACAATATCTAAGTGCACAGCTTTAGAAACAAAACATATAAATATACAAACATAGATTTTGTTATATACACCTTTTCTCTGCCCTTTATACTTAATGTAAAAGGGGCCACAGAAGTCCACACCTGACACATTGAATGGATAATTTTTGATAACTCTATCCTTTGGCAAGTCAGCCATTATTTGATCAGTGCAAGTAGGATTGGCCTTACAACAAATTACACAATTATGAACAACTTTTCTACAAATATTACGGCCATTCAATATCCAAAAATTTTGCCTGATCTGATATAACAAGGATTGTGACCACTATGTAAAAACTTTTTTATGAAAATACTCAACTATTAAATAAGTCAATTTATGTTTCGAAGGCAAAAGAATTGGAAATTTCTGGTTATAATTAATATCACTATTTCTCAATCGACCTCCAACTCTCAAAATCCCTTCACTATCAATAAATGGATTGAGTGTTTTTACTCGACTGTTGGAAGGTACCATGGCAGAATTTTGAATACCATTCATCTCTACTTTAAACTCTTCCTTTTGTACTAATTTCAATAAAAGCTGTTCGCCTTTTTTTAATTCTCCTAAATCTAGAGGCCCAATTCTTTTGCTCTCTTTGCTCTTACAATTATAAACAAATCTACAAATAAAACTTAAGACACGATTAATTTTAAAATAGTCATTACTAAGGTTAAGTAAATTATTTACAAAAGAGTTAGTAGCAGAATCAAGAAAAAGTTAGAAAAGTCACTACAGTTTTTAAGTTCACCTGGATCCTTGATCACTGCAACAGAATTTGTCGTTGTGGGTACTGGTTGCTCATCAGAAATTTAGGACCATTCCACCACAACTCACAGGTTTTAAGTTTTAGAGAATCCATTCCTCTGGAAACGAAGTCGGCAGGATTGTCCTCTGTTGCCACATAACGCCATTGCTCACTGGAAGTCATCTCCTGGATTGTAGCAATCCTGTTAGCCACAAAGGTTTTTAGTTGATATGACTCCTTCCTTATCCATGACAAAACTATCATGGAGTCACTCCAAAGAAAAGTATTAGTCACATTTAATTTCAAAGCTTGCTTGACACGATGCACTAATTTTGCTAACAGCACAGCGGCACATAGCTCAAGTCTGGGAATCGTTGTTTGCTTGGTAGGCGCAACTCGGGATTTACTGGCAATAAGATGCACAAGCATCTTTCCATCTGAGGTTATGGATTTGCAGTAGACGACAGCTCCATATGCTGACTGGGACGCGTCGGAGAATCCATGCAGCTCGATCACTTCCGGTTGCTCTACCACAATGCATCGATTGATGTTGATGTCATTTACTACCTGAAGTGATTCGACAAATTGTCGCCATTCTCTATTGATTGTATCTGGAAGCAAATCTGTCCAATCAATCTTTAGCATCCATAATTTTTGAAGGAAGATTTTCGCCTTCGCCACCACAGGACCTAAAAGACCTAGAGGATCATATATCCTGGCGATGGTTGACAAAACATCCCGTTTGGTATTTAATTCGTGCAAGTCTATTTTTACTCTGAAGGAGAAGCAATCATGCTTGGGGTTCCAATAAACACCCAACACTTTTATCTCTGATGAATCTGAAAATCATAATTTTCGGAAACCTCAATCAATTCCGTATTATTTCCGCACCACTTATGCAAAACCATACCTCCTTTAGCGAAGATATTGATCAGCTGATTTTCAGTTCTTTTGCTTCTAATAAGGTCTCTGCACCGGTAAGTACATCATCAATGTACATGTCACTCATCACAACTGAAGACCCTAATGGAAAATTCCCTGCTTCATCTAGGGCTAATTGTTTTAGCGTACGTGTCGCTAAAAATGGTGCACTCGTTGTTCCATAGGTCACAGTTGACAACTCAAACGTTTTTATTGGTTCGTCCATGTTCTCTCTCCACAGAATGCGCTGAAGTTTACGCTGATCTGGATTAATCCAAATCATTCGATACATTTTTTGCACATCCGCAATGAATGCAAATATGTGCTTTCTAAAGCGAACCATTATTGAAAAAAAGGTCATTTTGAGCAACTCCCCCATTGTATTGTAGAGAGTTTAAAGAATAACCGTTTGTAGTTGCACTCGACGCATTAAAAACTACTCTCAATTTACTTGTTTTTTTTATCAGAGCGATAAACACCAAGATGTGGTATGAAATACATTCCACACTCCTCTCTCTCGTCTACCTCTTGCATATGGCCTAGCTCTTTATACTCTTTTAAAAAAATCTCTATATAATTTTAAATAGTTAGGCTCACGCTTTAATCTATTCCATAAAGAATTTAATTTTTTAAGGGCAATATCTTTTGACTGACCTAAACAATTTGGATCCTTTTTAAATGGCATAGATACTATATATCTTCCCGTACTATCTCTAGTATGATTTTTTTGAAAATGCTCCTCACAAATTATCGTTTCCTTATTTTTTATTGTCTCAGGTTCAACATTTTCGATTTCCCAAAATCTCCTCATTGTCTTTTCTAAATCGACATTATCTTTGATTAACCCACAGTGAGGTTTATTTTCACTAGAAACTGGAATACTCCCACTCGCAATATAGCCGAAGACTGTATTCTGAAAAATTAATTTTGTATTTAAAAGATTTGTTTGTCCTGGTAAAAGAATTTCATAAAAGATTTCTGCTCTAACAATAAATCAATATTTCCCGGAATGTTGAAATTTTCATCCGCTAATTTCTCTCTACTGAAATTACCCAAACTAACGTTAAATGGTTGAGAAGGAATCATATCCGTAATTCGCGGCACTACAAAAAAGTCTGCATTAGTTTCATAACTATTTCCTCGATTTGCAATTGTTGCATTAACGCGCGATTTAATCGTTAACTCTGAATTATTTAATCCTGAAACTAAAATGTTTATTTTCTCTCTTTTTTTAAATTGAGTCTATTCATACACTGTTGCGAAATAAAATTGCTTGTTGAACCACCGTCCAACAGTGCTCTGACTTCCTGCATTTTCCCAAAGGAATCTCTAATGAAACAAATCGCGGTTGCAAGTAAAACGGATTTCGATTTTACGTAACTCGTTGCAGTAAACAGATCTCCTACACCCTGAGACTCTTTCGAAATCTCCCTATGTAATTTATGGGTTTGAACACAGACGCCTTCGCTGAAAGTTGACTCATCGAGGATTCCTCTGTTTCCGGCTCTTTCTGCCCCCAATGAAGAAGGTTGAATGACCCTTTCACTCGTAAAATTTGGGTCTCCAGAGAAACACAAGGAAGAATGATGCTTTTTTTTGCAGCATTTACAAAGAACTTTAGATTTACAAAACTTGACTCTATGCAAATTTAAACAATTAAAACACAAGGAATTATTTTTAACAAGTTCTACCCGTTTATTTACTGATAATTGCTTATATTGAGGACATTTATTTAAAAATGACTATCAGATTGACACAAAATACATTTTTTTCCCTTGACATCTGAGAAAATACTCTAGACATATTTTTAGAATTTTGATTTTTGCGACAATAATTAATATTCTCACTCAGTGGTTTTCCTCGCGATGAATAAAATAAATCAATTTCTTTTCCCAACGTTAAAGGATCAAACCATTTATCTGCTTGTCTGACACTAATATGCGATGCGGTTTCTTTATCTAAAGTACTAAATATTTTGTCTGAAACTATTAATTGTTTTAATACCTCGAAATTTGAAACATTTCTCAATTTTAAATAGTATTCCCAATTTGTTGTTAATCTACTCGCAAACTGGACATGGGATTCACAATTTTGTCGTGTTGCTTTCTTAAAATTCTCTAAACACGATTGAGGAGTTGGCTCAAATTTTGGAGTATTATGGACTTTATTTTATCATAATTTTTAAGATCCTCATCGTTCAGATATATAATGATATTTGCAGCTTTTCTCCTAATAAATTTAACAAAATCTCAGGCTTAAATTTATCAGTAACACTTTTGGCTGCAAATGCACGTTCTAATGATAAAAAAAGAAACTCCACCCCTCAGGTTTGTCGGGAATTTTCACTGTAAGTGTGCGGATACTTTTAATTAAAGAATCCACAGAAAAGGAATCATTACAATTAACTTCAGTATTATTGTCTTTATCATTTGCTCGTATTCTCGCTATCTCTAAATCAAGCTTAGACTTTTCTCTTATTTTTTCTAACTCTAATTGCTGACTTTCGTCATACTTCCTTTCTTCGATAATTAAATTTGCTAACTCATGCACTGAATCAGGATCGTTTTTGTATCTATCACAGTTTTTTATAAGATCCATGAAGTCTAAAACAGTTAGTTTATCACTCACACACAACTCTAATTCAGAAGCGATTCGCCTCAAGTCTTCTTTTTTGCTCCTTTAAACATCGTTAAAGTTTAAAGTTCGATTTTTTAACGAAAGTCAAAAACTACAGCACATACCTCGTATTTTCAATGCATAGGTCGCTCCGGCTCGACGGACCAGAATGTTGGGTACACAAGTAAAAACTCATAAAAGAATTCTCTCTCAGTAAGTGGACTGTAGTTTTTATTACTTGTTGCTCAGCTTGCTCGTTTCGACTCCTTACTCGGTGGAGTCAGAGGTTACACAGAATAGTAAGACACTCTGAGCGCTAGAGGGCGCTCTACATTTACATACGTACACTGAACACCGTCCTTTGTATAAAAAGAAATATAAAAGCGTTTGCAAGATCGTAAGATGGTGATTCATACTTTTAGACAATGCTTGAGCTATTTAACTAATCCCTTAAGCACTCCTAAGTTTTGTGCATTTACTATAAAATGTCATAAAAGTTCAACGAATTTTATACAGTAGAACAAATGAAACACATAAACTTCCAGTTGCACAATGTGGAGATGAACACACATAAAAATATACATAAATCAGTTACCCAGTCGAATATTACGTTTTTAATGTCTCACGAAAATATGAAGTTAAAAAAAAACAGAATGTACGAAAAGAATTGTCTGTTTCAAAAGGTGAAGGAAATCTGTATCGGATTATTCGCCCTTGTATTTTTTTCAGAATCCATGCACATGTTCCATTATCTTTTTATAAACGTACTTCTTTCCTTTTCTAATGGAATAGGATATATATATATATGCTAGAATGACATGTAATTTCTAACTTGTCTCCGCAGCGATTCGATTTACAAAAAGAATGAGATGCATTCGATTTCTTTGAGAAATATTTCCTCATTTTGAACATTGCTTCAAAACGTATTCTAGGAATGAAAATGTTTCTACCACACATGTGAAACATCTTATTAATAAATTCAGAATCACGGCTGTTTTTTGAATTTATTTCTAAGCCTGTAGCTCTGAACGTATCTAAACTAATTTTTTAATATTACAAAACCATGCAAAAATTAAAAAATATATTTTTTTACTCCTTAAATGTGCACAGTATTAACAGTAACAGTGATTAAGTATTCTAAAATTGTGTGTGTGTAGATGGAGTATGAAGAATAACACTTTAAATCTATATAATATGTAAAGCATACTCTGGAAATAAAAAAAAGTCTTTAAAGAGAAGAAACTAATTTATATAATTTATAAACAATAGCAAAGAATCATCTCAAAATGAAAAGTAGGAAGTAGAAGGACTTACAGTTTTATTCTGAAAAAAAAGGACTTAGGGAAACTTTTACATATGTTTTTGAGAAAATAGTTTTATATAGAGAAATACGCTGAAGTTCCAAAAGTCACGCAAGACATCAGTTTGGCCGGCGAAGTGTTGCAACTCGACTTAACATTTATTGAACAAGTTGTCGCCCCCTGAAGAAATATTCAGCCATGCCGCATCTACAGCCTTTCTCAATTACGAAAGTATTGCCAGTGAAGTAGTTTGCATGCGAACTGACCTTTTGGTCATATCCCAAATATGTCCAACGGAATTTCTGGGTGGCCATATTTTTTGCTAAAATAGTCCAGAATGTTGCCTCAAGCCATTCACGAACGATTTTAGCCAGGCAACATTGCGCGTTTTCATGCTGGAAAATCCTATCGTTATTTGGGTAGACGAAGTCCATGAACAGTGGCAAATGATCTCAAAGCAGTTGAATTTAATCACTTCCAGTCAATGATTAGTCCAATTTGATCAGAGGACCCAGACCATGAGATGTAAAAACATATTACACCGTAATGTGTCACCAAAAACTTGCGCAGTGCATTATTGACAACTTGGGTCCATGGTCTCGTAGGGCTTGTTCCTCACTCGAATCGAACCATCAATACTCACCAACTCAAATCATGACTCGTATGATCAAACAACGATTTTGCAGTCATCTAAGTCAGTGTCCCCCAACCTTTTCACCACCGCGGACCGATCAGTGTTTGATAATTTTATCGCGCCCGCTGAGGGTAAGGCGTTGATTTTTTTCATATTTTAGATTGTTTTGATTTAATAATTGTAATGTAATTGTATTTGAATACCCCTTCAAAATAAAATACAGTTACACCAAAAAATGTATATAAAGTGGTTCAACATAGATATGAAATGATTTCTATAGAAAGTCGCACAAACCCGAGAGAAATGCACCCCGATAAATAAAATGGGACTAGTTTAATGTTCCTGGGGCGGCCCAGTGCCAATTGATCCGCAGACCTGTACCAGTCCACGGACCAGGGGTTGGAGATTACTGGTCTAAAAGGTCAACCGATATGTTAACGAGCTCAGCGGAAGCCCTGCAGCCGATGACATTTTGGTAATAAAGGCATTAGAATCAGTCTTCCGCTGCCATATCCAATAAACACCTAATCCGCTGTTCTATCCTTATGGACAAAATCCCTCGTACATCCCACATTGACATTTGATGCTCCTTTTGATGCTTTTTGTTGCTGACATTTGATGCAGTGTTGCTTGCCTGTGGTAACACTGACTACTCCACTCGGATGTTACTAGTAGCAGTCAAAAAGTAAATGTGGTCGGGGGTCACTGCGTTGCTCACAGAGGGAATGCCTAAAATTAGATATTCCCGGCACACTGTGGATCGAAGAACTTTTAAGGACAAATGAGACAGTTTAAAAAATTTCTTGTAAATGCCGAAAAACCGGTATTTAAGCTTATAAATACCGGTGTTACAAAATTGTACAATTAAATCAAAATACCGGTATTCAGAATCTCAGTATACCGGTATTGTAATCCCTATTTGTTGACTTTTCAATCATAGAAAGTGTGGACCTAAGCAACAAACTTAATCTGATCTGGCGACAAAAGTAATTTTTATAAAAATTCAAAAAGTTCTCAGGCTATTATTTGGCTAGAAAACTCCAGAATAATCAACATGATTCCTTCTAGCCAATATAAGGATGATGTCAGTGGCGTAATGGAGAATATTAAGGCCTCCTGAAAACTCAACTTTTAGGCACCAAGTCCAAATACGTACTCGGTGTCAGTCAGGCTTTGGGCCCGTTAAGAACCCTGGGCCGATGCGGGGGCTGCGAGGATGTACGTTACGCCACTGGATGATGTAGAAAAGCAACGTTAGTGAAGAATATTTGAAAGCTACTGAGCGTTTCATTTGCTTTATACAAATTTCTGATTACTGTATTCAATATTTTCGTGATTTTTGAATATGCACTATTGCAGATTTATATATTCATGTGTGTTTCTAATTCGAAAAACATCTATTTAAATTACAAAAGATTTCTAAATAAATTATGATTTCTTTCTTTGTGTACATCCACTCTAAAATTATCCGAATCTTATTTAAAATCTATTCTTTTTCTTGTATGTTTACTAATTCAAGCTTAACAAAAAATTAAGAGTAGAGTTAGTATTTCCTTGGTCTCAATCAGTTGTTAAGATAAAAAAGATCGATATTTTGCATATATATATTACAAACCTATGTCTATTTGCAAAACATATTTTACACATTTGATAATCCTATCACGCATATGCTGACTCTTATTTTCATATATTTCATGAAAAGTAATATCAGCATTATCTATAAATATTAATTTTATCTATTCTACAATTTCTTTTTCTTTCTTCAGATTATGGTATTTACAAAACATATTACAAATTAATGCAAAAAACTGTAAAAAGAACTAAATACGTTACGTAGTACACATTAATAAACATACTTTCCACCAAAAGAAGCCTTAAAAATCAGATTAACTATATCATAAACTAAACGAGTTTCCTATCGTAAGTCAATCTCAATCACAAAAATACTTAATCATACTATCACTAGGGAAAAAACGCCATATAAAAGGTTAAATTAACATACGCAAACAATAAAATTATGAAGTTGTTATAAATATTTCAATTTTAAATGGCTCTCTTTTCAGATCCCCACCTAAACTTTGATTTAAAAATAAAATAATAATACAACTTTTACTACAATAAGAATAAAAGACATAAAAGAAAATTCGCTTTGCTTATATTTACTTGAAATTGTTTGACAATATTGTATAAAGTAATATATATATATATATATACATAGTCATGTGTTCTTCAGAATGAAAATGCAACAGTTTTTGTTCTTTTTTTTTTTTCTTATTATGCATTGTATACCAACTTTTTTTATACTTGTCTTCTTCCGCCTCTTCTACTTCACGACCTCCGGAAGAACATAGCTGGAGGTAAATGTTAAGTGTTCTTAAAATACTCACTTCGAAGGAGAGCTTAAATATAGCATCCCCCATACACACACACACACTGATTTACAGAGGATTGAGAAAATGGATTGTCATGAAATCAGCTGGAACAATGTATTGGAATAAGAAACACATTGGGTGTATATTTGTTTGTAATCGGAATCAATATCTTTCACTTTTTTAAATCAAAGTAACATCTGAAAAAACAGAGTTAAAAGTAGAGGGGAAACATACATTTCTTTATTACTTGCTCCTTTTTAAATATTTATTTCATTTTTGTTTAAAGTTGTTGTTTTTTTAAAAAAATAACAACAACAACTAATGATTAGTTCTTTTTTAAAAAATTGCCATGATTGAGACAAAATGAGATACATGCATCTCTCGTAACTTAGTCATTCAGTCACAGTTTTGAGCAAATAAAAGCGCTTATTAAAGTTTTTCCCCATTTAATGAAAGGAATTATTGAGAAGCTGATGGACATGATTTCGTCATATAAATGGAAAAATATTTGCTCAGGATACTGTAATAATGAACACTGCTCATTAAATTGTAATTTTTCCACAATATATTTAAAGAACTTTCTAATTGAAATACTATTCGTTATTTTATGACTAGATATATTAGTTTTTAGTATTTAAAACATGAAGAAGCACGCAGTTACATTCAGGGAAATATTAAATAAATGTTTTTCAATCTTAATAAATGCACTATTTGCCTCATGCACATATTGGTAACAATAGCAACTAATTTTTTGGTAAAGAAATTATAGAATTTAGAAGTAAAAACTTTAAAACGAAGTACATTTGCTCATAATACAATTATATACACTTCTGAACTGAAAGAAAACAAAACCTGAAAACAAAATGCTCAAGTTAGAAGTTGTCAATTTAATTTATCTTCTTGGTTACATCGGAATTTTCTCGTTCTTTTGTTGTAAATATCAACTTTGTATTTAATTTACTCTTCGGGTATGTACTTCTGTGTGAACCATTTATAATCTCGTCTATTTCAAAGAACCCAAGTAACAAAAAGTTTTTCATGAGTTTTAAGACAAAATAATAGATTTTTGTATCTACTCATCCATACATTAATAATTTAATAAAATTATTGTGGTGTTAATTTTTGCATGTATAAAGTTAAACATGTTATTTTATCACATTTGGATTTATATTTTAAATGTTGTTAAATTTATTCCTTTATTAACAAATTGTTCAATAAATTATGATAATTTTAAGTAAGTATATGCATTATTCTAAATGTATGAAAATTATATCGTAAATAGAAAAACCCTTTAAAACTATTTTTAATATATAAAGATAAATTTACAGAATAATTACAATGAATTTTGAATAAATGATTTAAACAAAAGTATCGAAACTATTATTATAATTTCAAATTTTAAAAATAGTTTCACAATCAATCATATTAAACAATTTCAGACGCAACGTTATTTAACTTTTAGAACCGATTAACAGAAAGAGAGAGATTCCGACCTATTTGATATTAAAACATTCCTTCATCCGTGTAAAATTACCCCTTATCGCAATATTTTAACGACAAGAAAGTTTTCTTATCATATACGAAAAAACACCCGGTTATTTCTATTCTGATTATGATGAAAAATTTATTCACCGAGGAAAATCCCACATATATATTTGACTTGGAATTATATTTGGAACAAATTGCAAATGCATATTCAACTCTATTTTATGAGATTTAAAATGTATTCGAGTTTCAAAGATAAATTTGCGATTAAGGATTACAATACCGAGATACCGAATTCCGGTATTTTGAGCCATTTGTACAATTTTATAATACCGGTATTCACAAGTTTAAATGCAGGTTTTTCGGTGTTTACTAGACATTTTTAAAATTGTCTCCACTATATTTTTAAGAATCGTCAACGTAGCTAAATAGTATATTTTTCAATTTTATGTCTCCATAACGCACGAAATTAATCAGACTGAGAATATAAAGTTGCATCGTACCATCAAAATATGTGAATCATCAAAAAAAAAAAAAAAGGAGGCGGGGCCAAAACTATCCTATTACAGTTCAGAGTGATACCCAGATTTTCGTAGTCTAATATTCGGATCTGTGAAAACAAGGTTGTAGTTGTGAAGAAAGTGCGCAATACTTCGATATTTTTTTTATATTGGGGAGTTAGTTATTCACATTGCATTTACTTAGGGGTTCAAAATATTTTTCTGATTCATTCTAAAGAAATTCATAAATAATAACTCATAATAAAGAATAAGAATAACTAGTCGCACATAAGAAGGAAAAGGGAGAAAAGAAACGAACCAATTCAAATCAAGTTTATAATAAATTTTCTTAAAGCTTTTTACCCACAAACCTATCTACATTCAGAAGAATCCGGTCCAGTTATTGAAGATGATGATGACACTTATGTGAATAATGAAAAGGTATTGTCTCTTGAACACAAATTAGAGTTATCGATAACTAAAAAAATTTCCATAAACTAAAAAACAATACGGAAATCAGCTAAAGAGTGTTTTTTTTCAGGTATAAAAGTTTAAGTTGGCATTACTTTCCAAGATGGCGACCGATTTAACAGCTGTCAAGTGATTTATTCTCAGTTTGGTTTGGCAATTCATCAAAACGATCATAAAGCAAGGCGTAGATTCGTCGAATGGGCCCAAAACGAGATTGCCGTTGTTCCCGATTTTCATAAGCGAATTTTGTTTAGCGATGAAGCGCACTTCTGGTTGAATGGCTACGTCAACAAACAAAACTGCCGCATTTGGAGTGAAGCTAATCCACAAGTGTATGTCGAAACACCGTTACATCCAGAAAAACTGACTGTTTGGTGCGCTTTATGGGCTGGTGGAATCCTTCTTCAAAAACGATGAAGGCCACAACGTTACAGTCAATGGTGATCGGTATAGAGCCATGATTACTAACTTTTTCATTTCTGAATTGAACAATCATGATGTCCAGGAGCTGTGGTTCCAACAAGACGGCGCAACATGTCACACAGCTCGTGCCACAATCGATTTATTGAAAGACACGTTTGGTGACCGCCTAATTTAACGTTTTGGACCTCTGAATTGGCCTCCAAGATCTTGTGATTTAACACCGCTAGACTATTTTCTGTGGGGCTATGTAAAGTCATTGGTCTATGCGGATAAGCCCCAAACGCTTGACCATTTGGAAGACAACATTCGCCATGTTATTGCCGATATACGGCCACAAATGTTGGAAAAAGTCATCGAAAATTGGACGTCCAGATTGGACTACATCCGAGCCAGCTGTGGCAGCCATATGCCAGAAATCATATTTAAAATGTAATGCCACAAGATTATCTTTCGAATAAAAAAAATTCATGTCAATCGAATAATACATCGTTGTTTTATTGCAATTTAAAGTTCTATACCTCTAAAAAAAACACCCTTTATATCCAAACCCATCCGACGAGTGATCGATTTATTTAAAGATGAGGAGCCTAGAGGTAAATACCTGGATATTTATACAGTTTCTTGTGATTTAAAGAAACAAGACCTCTTCCTTTACCTTTTTGTGATTCTTTATATACTGTTATAATTAATAAGTTACAAATTACTTTTGTGAGATACTTACGCACTAATAAAAGTGGCAGATAAAACAAAGAAACTCTCCTGTGTTTTCTTTCTTTTTCTAAAATTTCTACTACCGATATTAAAACCGGTATCCCGGTATTACGATCTAAAAAATACTGAATACTGGTGTTGAACTTTTGATCCGAAATTGCAATTCCTATTTATGATACAGGAATATAAAAATAGGAATAACTATGTGTCATATAACATGTGAAAATATTTATTAGCTGGCTGTAAAATACTTCATGCATTTACACTTTTTAAAATAAACTTATTGTTTCAAAACGTTTTTATGTGTATTCATGTTTAACATTTTGATAATAAAAATGATTTCAAAGATTTTCTCCGGACTTTAATTTCTACTTACGTAACTTTACTTACTACTTCTACTTTTGTATTTCTACTAATTAAACAACGCTTTTTCCTGTGATACGTAATTTAATTTAAAAAATATAATACTTACACGCTTACTTCATAATTTAGTTTCTTTTTTTTAATTATTAAATATAGTTATGAATAGGAGCCATCTAAATGTTTTTTCTCTTCATTCGATTACAACTTCTTTCCTACATCCGGTTACCCGACAAGGCTGTCTGAGTCAGCTTACACCATCTTGATCTATTCAATGCTATATTCTTCCTTTAAACTACTAAGTCCTTCAACTACTTTTCTTCTTCATCCATCCATCTTGTTCTCGGTCTTCCTCTTTTCGTCTTTCCCTCTGGAATTTTGAAAATTATTTTCTCGCTATATATTCAGGATTTTCATCGCTATATCGAAATACATGTCCCAGTCACTAGGGATGGCGATTATTTCCGAAAAAGATCAATTTTAAAATCGATTCGAATCGTAACCTGATAAATCGATTCACAAAAAAATCGAGGTCTGAAAGATCGATTTCTAAGAAATCGATTTTTTTTCAAATCTGCATTTACAATGTAAATATAAATCTATTTTATGAAAAACAAGGAAGATACCATAATAAACGATCTCTTATCAGTAAAATCAGGGTATTCGACAATTACAATTATTTTTATTACCATTTCAGAGAGTATCAGGTATAAAAGAAGACATTTATTTTCTAAATGTTTACATTAAAAAGTTTACAAAATAGATAATATAGCTAATAGTTCACAAAATACTTAATATATAAGCTTTTTTTTTAGAAGCAACAGTCTGTCAAGTCTACTTGGATCCAAGTAATTCCGCTCATCATTTGCGATGTTGCCGACGATTGAAAAAAGACGCTCACAAGGAACTCATATACATCATGGATGGCTATTGAGTGAACGTGATGATAAATACAGGGTTTTTTTTGTTCTTGCCAGTAAATTAACCCTTTAACTGGCAACACCGTAATATTACGGGTTTTAAAGATCGTACATTCAACTAATTGCAAATAATTTTATGGTTTTTACGAAAACAGAAAAAATCGAATGTCGATTTTCTAGGATGAAATACCGATTCACTGAATCGATTCAGTGTTACATATTGTTTTAAAAAAATCGATTTTTTGGCCCGAGAAATCGATTCTTCGATTAATCGATCTCTGATTCCCATCCCTACCAGCCATTTTATTTCGGAAGCCTTGATCACTTTGACTATGTTAGGTTCTCTGTATTTCGATTGAAGTTTAAGGTAAGATTAAAATAACATGTTATAAATTAGGATCTCAGCTATACATTTTTGTCAGTTCTTAAAAATGGTTGATTGTTAAAACAGAAATTCCATCTCAAATGAATTATATGATCAAGTAAAATCAAACAATCCATGAAATTTACCATAGCTAAAAATAAAATATAGTTTCAAATAAAGGAGGGTAAAAGAAATTAATTATTATTTTTTTTAATTTGTACTTTATAGATTTGGAGATACCCTCTATATTTACTAATATATGTTCTGTAAATCATAACAAAAAAGAAGCCTCGTGGAAGGGCTTTCGCTTAGGGGAAAGAGTAGCATGTATACCAAACATTGGCGTAACACAGAATATTAGCCCCCTTTGCAAAATTATGTGTTGCCTTTAATAATTTATAAATTGGTTAAATACGTACTTGGTGTCAGTCAGGCTTTGGGTCCTCTAGAATCCCGTCTCCCTGGGATGTAACGGAGAACATTAGGGTCCTCCTGCAAAGTCAGGTTTTGGGTTTAATATCTTATAAATTGGTTAACTAAGTACTTGGCGTGCGTCAGGCCTTGCCCACCCACCCGCGATGCGGGCGTGTTCGTGTGAGCACTGGTACCAAATTGTTCCTTTTAAGTAATTGGTTCCAGTATATAAGTTCTTGTCAGGTAATCCTATCATTTTTAGAGAATGCTTCTATTATCCTATTATATTTCTAGAATATATGCTTCTATTATCCTATTATATTTCTAGAATATATGCTTCTATATTCCATTACTCTTCTTTTTCAGAATATATTCTTTAGTCTTGTTAAATTTATAATACAGGTATATTCTACAACCTTAATACATTTGCAACATATTCTACGAGCCCGCTATAAGCTTATATTTCACAATGAATATTACTTTTTGTTTTTTCTTATACGACACAGCTTACTTTTGACTGTGTCTTATTTTACTATTATTTTAAGCACATTAATTTTCGTAATATTATATTATTTATATATATATTAATTGAAAATCTAAGTACAATCCCACATTATTTCAAATAATTCTAGATAATTCTAGCATACATTTCTCTTGTTTGTCTTGATGTCCAATAATTTACCTAGCTGGTGCGATCGTCAAATCTGTAACCAGTAAAGCATGTCAGGGCTCTGATAAGCATGTGTTTCTGAGTCAGTTGGAACGTGTGAAGCAAGAATGGCGCTGGAGAATATCTGCGAGTCATTGTTCAGCCGGAGAACAGCTTGTATCAAGACCGGAGATGGGGCGAAGCATGATTAATTTTTATTGCTGTTTGTGTGTGTGTAGCTGTAATTCCTGAATAAAACATTCCATTCCTTTGATATTTCGTTTTCAATACGTGTACTTCACATATCTACAGATTTTTGTCCCGTTCGGATAGCACTATCTCGTCTCCCGCTTATTATGTTATAAAATGTATTAGAGAAATAAAGAATGTTATAAAGTTAAGTTAAGCGTGAAAACATAATCAATGGGCAAAACAGTTTTGATCATTTTGTAAAGTCTTTATGCAAATTCTTAACTGAATAAGAAATAGCATTTTTTTAAGATTACTTGAATACCAATTATTAAATTGTAGTAGTTGATAGTAATAAATATCACAACTTTCTTCATTCGATTCAGAAAAAAATTCTCATGAGCACTGTGAAAAGACGCTTGGAAGTGGGTTATGTCTGTCATCTCGGGCGAGGGTATTGGTATTTGAGAAGGTGAATTTATTTCTTTACAACATCGCTCACTAAGGTTACTAAATATTTATTCTTACGCGTACACAGCTATCTTAGAGACAGTCTTTCTTTTTATGCATGTTTCAAAGCGGATGATTTTTTTCTTTTCGTTTCGTGTAATTCAATGAATTATTCCTTATTGTACCCGATGAATTTAATAGACTAAAAGATGAAAAATAACAACAATGAGTTTGGCAAAAAGTGAAAAATTAACAGGTAGAGTGTGTTTTCAAAAAATATTGTTAAAGCTTTGTTTTATGTATTATCTTTGTTATATGAGTTTTGTGTTAGTGTTGTATTATGTGTTATGTTATCCTTATAAAATGTATTATTTTGTGATATTATCGTTATATCATGTATTATGTTATGGTATATTACTATATATTATGCATTTATTAGATATATATTTGCGAGTTTGGTTTGGTATTGTTGATAGATTAGAGCTCTTGGAAGTTAAGGTACTTGCATAAGATTAATGAGCACTTTTAAGCTGCTGTTTAGCTTTGTTGCAACATATGAAAACATTCTTTTTGTGAAAATTTTATAGTAAACTGAAGTCTTTATCAAATACCAACAGTTGCCTGTATTTGAAAATTCATTGTTAATTCCAAATACTTTTTAAAACTTAACTGTTGTAGCAACATTTTTTTTTATTTATGAACTAGTTTTGAATACTAAAGGATTAATGCTCGATAAGCTAACTTTCAAAGTACCTCCCGAGGAGTGAAATATGCTGATTCTTTCAGGAGGCTAATTCTGTAATTATATACTATAGAAAGGGTAAAAAGAGGGGGAGGAATTAAAGTATCGTTCCAAAATACAGTATTGGTTCTAGAATTTTGTAAATACAAATTGCTCCAAAAAAATGCCGATGGCAGGAAACAATGACTGTGACAGAGGAAGGAGTGATTATAACGTGATACTTTTGGATTTAGAATGATGAGCATTTAAAGTACAAACGTTTCGTCAGCAAATAGAATAAAGAGATAAATATTTAAATGAAATGACGAAGGTTAAAAGAGCTTCGTATGAAACTTAATATTGACGGAATAGTTTCCAAACATGGAACATTATTGTTTATCCCAGAGGTTCCCAAACTTTTTTGTCTCATTGACCCCTTGCCAAGTTTTCCGGTTTGGGGTAAACCCCTGCTTAATTAATATTGAATTTTTGAAAATTTATCAACTCGAATGTCTTTTTGTCAGCCGGTACTAATACTACATGCTTTAAAATAATTCAATTTCTAACTAATGAAATATAGTGTTTAAGATTCAAAAAGCACATGCTAATTAATTAAATTAAAAGGTTATCAAAGTATAAAATAACTGTTAAGGTATCAGACTACGTTCGGAACTGTGATTTTAAAAAAGCGCATAAATGGATAATTTTCATGATAGATCACTCATATTAGATACATGCATAAAATAGTTTTAAGGACATTTCGACAAAAAAATATTTAAATACAATATTTTGGCAAAAAATTAAATTAGAATAATCTTTTCTCAAAATGTTCTCCTTTTGTAAAAAATGCTTCCATTACAATAATATTTTTCCTGTATATAGCTCAGATCTCTCTACAGAGACTCAACTAGAATTTTTGAAAATTTCATATTTTTTTCATAATTACCACCAATTGAAATAATTATTGGCAGTTTTTTCTTAAAATTGCTCCCCTCTGTTGTCGTAAAATACGGATAAACCCACTTCTAAGTTATATATTTCAAAAATTCTAGTTAATCATCTGTACAGAGGTCTGAGCTATATACAGGCAAAATATTATTATAATAGAAGCATTTTTCACAAAAGGAGAACATTTTGAAAAAAGATTATTATAAGTTAATTTTTTGCCAAAATATTGTATTTAAATCTTTTTTTTTTTTTTGTCAAAATGTCCTTAAAACAATTATATACACGTATTCTAATCTAAGTGACACTAAATATCATGAAAATTATCCATTTATGCGCTTTTGCAAAATCACGGTTCCTAACGTAGTCGGATACCTTAAATAAAAACACCCAACAAATGATTTTAAAGGGAGATATGAATCTAGCGCTAAAATAACAAATTTTAAACATTTGATATGACTATTGTCAGGTTTAACTTATGTCTCCTCTTTTAGTAGTGTCCATCTTTTTGTTTTGGAGATTGGCAACCGCGCTGAAACTCCTTTTCACTAGGAAAAGCAATTAAAAACTTCCTTACGACATTCTATAATTCGGGACAAGCAACAGGTTTGCCTTTTTAAAACCAAAATTACTGACATCCATTTATAAACGTTAAAGATCCTCATTAGTGCATATTACGATCAGTTCCTATTGTCATGTGATCTTTTTTTCAATGTCGTCATATAAATTCATTGCCTACTGTGGTATTACCATAGTCAAAGCATTTTCAAACCTGGTTTCAAAACTGAATAAAATGCAGTTAAATGTTGATTGCAGGTTAAAATGTCCTGACAGATTGTCTGTGACAAATTTAGAAAATTTGGGACCTACACTATTATACTTCTTTAGCTTAACTCTCAAAAGAAACGCTGAAATGGTTCTTGTTTTAAAAAATTTAGGCTGTCACCTTGTGAGTGTAAATTAACCTTATTAAATTTAGCAAACAAATCTGTTAAATAGGTAAAATTTGGTTTCCACTTGATTAAATTTTCTTTTGAAATTAAAGTCACAATCAAGTTTAATGAGAGCCACTATCATAGACCCCCACTTAAACCTCATGAACCCCCAAATTATTTTTTACTGACGTGGACCCCTTGCAGATCGTCATAGACCCCTGGGGGTCTATATAGACCACTTTGGGAACCACTGGTTTATCCTAACACATGGAATAACGTCCAACTCTGGATGAAAGCATTCTAATAAAATCCGGCGTATAACACGCACCCATACTTTCAAGCTTTTTTTTTTAATTTTTAGGTATATTCGTCGAATAACGTGCATCCCCAGTTTTTAAGAAGAAACAAGAAGTGCGTGTACAATGCTGGTATGCTTTTAAGCCATTTATTTGAGGTATTATTCCAGAATTTTGAAAAAAATGTATAATTTTTTTTTAGAATCAAGAGTCCTTTAATTCCATTAAGCATGTCATTTCCTTCAAATAAACATTATTCGGATCCTTGTAGAAGTTCTAATTTTTCTTATGCTCAATTCTCTCTCTATTTTTATTTTCAAAACTATCATTTTTTACACCCGGCGTATAGCGTGTACCCGTAAATTTCGATCTTATTTTTTGAGTTATAAGTGCGCGTTATACGCCGGGTTTTTACGGTAATTCAAAAAATACGAATATTAATCTCTATTTTTTTAAATATGAGTTTTATAAGAACAGAGATTTTGACTACCATTATTCCATACATAAATGCAGATTAAAATATCTTCAAAGAATTATTTAAAATAATTTAAAGTACTTTTACTGAAGATTTTGACACAATTTATTGTAGTCGCAGTGTGATGTAATTTCGATTGATTTAAAAAGCAATCTTAACCTTTTCATCACTTTGATTTTAGTATGGAAAGAAGCTTACCACATTGCAAAAAATGTTCAAGTTATATGCTGTTTACAGCAAATTAAATATCTTTCAAGATTTCATTATTTAAAATTGCAGGAAATCCGTTCAGCATTAAATGTTTTGCAGTCCATGCTGACAATCATATCTGCAGTATACTTAGCTCTACTTATGGCCACATGGACTACAATTCAACTAATGTTTTGTTTTCAAAAATACGTGCCGGATAAATTCACTTTAAGTCGCTTTTATCTCTATTTCATTCTGGGAACTTAAAGAAACATAAGATAATGCATGTTATAAATTTTCATATCATAGATAATACTTTGTTCTTTTACTGTAGCTTTTAATATTTTTAAATTGCTTGTTCCGAGTTTTATGACTTTGCCCTTGTACACTGTTACCTTTTATCAGTATTATCATAAGGCACATTCGAAAATTTCTGATAAAACAAAAATATGAAGCGCGTAGTAAATATTAGCTAATTGATAAAAATCATTCATTTGTTCCGCGTCGTTTGATCAAGATAAAACATTCATCATAAGCTGGTAAGTTTTTATTTACTTCGTTTGATTTATTGAACAGTCACATTTGTCACATGGATCTTACAAATGACATTTAGGAGCAACTATAATAGAATATTTTAAGTGTAAGAATGTGTTTTCTTCGTTTGAAAATTTGTATACAAAAAAAGAAAAATTTTATGGATGTTAAAATTTAGTTGTTTATTTTGTAAAAAGAATATGTGTGTTTTGTTTCTACTAAAAACCGACTAATACCGCAATTTGAATAATAACAGCTATTATATAATTGTTTAAAACGTACTGAAAATGATGTAAAGACCTTTTTTTTCGGAAAAGGATGGGAAAAAAGAAACTTAGACATTTTTTCAGAAAATTAAAAAATAATTTATGTAAGTCTCTTATGAAATAAGTTATATGTTATACCATCCACCATTCTCGTGACAGCTAAATAATTAAAATTAACTTAATATTTAAATGTCTTAAAAATTCTATATGTATGTTTCTCAGTCATGGAGGTTTAAAACGAGTTTTGTTTTGATCAATGGTTATCAAACTTTTCATGCTAAAAAAATACAAATAAAATATCTTTAAAAAGTTTTTTTTTAAAAAATAGTTAACCTTTTCAAAGCTTTTTGCTCCGAATTATTGAAGTTTATTTTCAATCCTAGAAATACTTAATTTTTAAAAATAATATTTTTACTAAGAAAATGTTATTTTTATAAAATTTATTCTATAAAAAATTTATTTTATATAAAAAATTATTTTATAAAAAATAATTATTTTATAAAATTTATTTTTTATACTAATATTATTATGTATAATAAATACAGTTACCTGAACAGATGAATTATAACATGCCAAAGGTTTGCATATTTGTATGTCACAAAACTTTATCCAAAATTTCATGCGAATATCTCAATAGTCGAAGCATAATTTAAAGATCAAAATTATAGGGATACCATAGGAGAAATATGCTAGTTTATCATTTGTAATGCTGTTTTAAGAAATAGGAGTAACAGAATGAAGGATTACGTGGATGAACTATAATCGGAATCAATAATTAGATTCTAATGAAATTTTCAGCATGTGTTATCGAAACCGTTTCCCAAATAAATTTGCAAAAATATTAAATGTAATGATGACAAAAAAATCTGCTTTTGAAGTTTAATAATTATGCTTGTTGAGTTAGTAATTAATATAAGGGCATCACAATTTTTTTTGAGCCAGTACGAATTATACTAATTTTGCACATCTTCTATGAAAACTGCAAAAGTTTTTAAGGGTGATCCATTTTTTTTATTATATTTATTTTTGATGATTGTACACAAAATATAGCACTGACCGATCTCTTAAAAGAATATTTAAATTTTCGGATGAATTAACTCAATAGAATGTTTTGAGATTTCTTCATATCTATTCTTAAGTATACAGTTTTACTATACTCTGTATAATTCATTTCCAATGCATCTGATTATTTAACTTATACTTTATTTGTGTGTTTATTATATTAATTTTGGTCAGATTAAAATAAATTTAATCTTAGTCAAAATTTCTTTTAAAACATCTTACCTAGTGATAACTATTTATACTATTACAAACGTATTTCATTGGTTAAACATCTTACCTAATGATAACTATTTATACTATTACAAACGTATTTCATTGGTTATCTTTTAATATGAATGAATTAGAGTTTTTTATTGGTCCCCATAATTGTTTTAAAACGCAATTTCGAAAGTATATTTATAGATTAAATGATATCCAAATTTTTCAAATTCAGTTTCATTTTAAAGGATGAAAACCCAATTTCGAAACTGTATCTAAATTAAGTTCCCTTTTTTAACTGATATTCAAATTTTACAAATTCAACTCCATTTTAAAGAATCTTTGAAATTTTGTATAAGTGAATTCTGGAGAACTATTTTACGAAGTTTTATGACCTCAGAAGCACATGTAAGGCTCACGAGATCTATTTACAGATCTGCTGAATCAAATTTTAGACCTCTTTAAGAGTTAAAAAAAGTGATGAGTTTAGACAGACAAGAAAGCCCTCTTACTGTTGTCATTCCTTCAAGGTCGCTAAGCGTGTCTTCACTGGAAATAATGATAAATGCACTTCTCCAATTTAAGCTGGATTGACGCAGCTCATAAATTCAATTCAATATTTCAACATGTGAAATAATTGCGATTTTTTCCTTTGAGGCATCAGAACTTTCAAAATACTTAAGATAATTTTTGATCTGCACCTTTTGTATATCTTCCACAAATTTCGAAAAAAATGTTGAAAATATTTACTATACAATTTTAGAAGTCTTCTATTCAACTTAAATTTTTCTTATGTAACTATTAATAAATTTGAAAACAACATTAAATTTTTTTTTCTTATTGTTAGATATTTAGACGGTTGCTTAAACATAGTACTTTTCAATATTTTTCAGAATGTTAATAAAAAAAAAAAAATGCGCGCAATTAAATTGCCTAAACCAAAACAGTCGGACACCCATTTAACGAATTCTTCGAGACCGAACATTTTATTCGTTAATTCGGGGTTATTCGTAATATTAGGGTCCTAGAACATACACATTTTTTTTTTGTTCGTACTTTTTCAAAATTCTACAATAAGCAACTACACAAAAAAACGTCTTTAGTTAGAAATTCCCGATCTTGTTTGAATTTACTGCTAAAAATACTGGTACCGTCGTATGAGATAAGAAAGGAATTTCCTGTCCTATTCAAAACTCACGCAATAGGTTACACCCATGATTCCAGTACCTTGCACCTGTACAGTCTTATTTTAGGCTGCACACTTTCTTGTCTAAATGTTCTGCAAACAAGAAAAGTGATGTGTCATTTGAAAATAAATCATTTTTTCTAATCCAAACCAATAAAAAAATGTTTCTGCTGTTTAAATAAATCGTTTATGAGGGGTTTATTCTTCCTTAAATACGGGTTTTTGTTTTGCTTTTCATCTGGTGGAAAGAAAATCCGTTAAATAGAGTCTCGGTAAATCGGGGTCCGACTGTGTTCTTCATAATAAAATCAGGGAAGAGTCTATACACCAGAGGTCGGCAAACCTTTTACTGTGGTGTGCCAAACCACTCTATAATATGATTCAGCGTGCTATATGTATAGATTGGCTTAAGACATTTTTGGAAACAATTCAATTCCCGCTATAATGCATACAGAGTTAGAGAATAGAGGTCAATAATAGAGGTTTACAATTTTATTATCAATTAATTTTTCATCATTTACCGTTTTCTTACCGTGAAAATAAACAGCATAAAATACAATGTTCAACTATAATGTAACTATTTCTTCAACAAAAATAAAAACATATAAATTTACAAATATTGTGTTTTCTTAAGCATATTTATTAAAATAAGAAATAGACAACATGAAATATAAGTATTTTCCTTCGTTACAGTTAAATGAAAAGGTAAATAAAAATGTTAATGCAAATCTGGTACTTGCACCACTCTGTTTTCATATCGCAAAATCAGGGGTATAATTTGTGACTTTTTAATTTTACACAATTCTTACAATTCAGTTGTTAAACAATTTCTTTGCGGAATTGACATTTTTTTCGTATGAGGAAGTAATTTTTGCTTAGATATGTAGAAATAAAAGCGGAAACCGGAGTACACATAATTTCCTCTCCTCAAAACAATTAAATCTCTCGAGCAATGACATATTCTGTAATTTGTAAAACTGCTGTAAATTCATCTTCAGAGTTATCTTTGAGATTTTTTTCATAATTCCATAAATGTCCATAATTCTGAAGATAATTGTCAAATAAAGTTAAGAAGGTATCAAGAAGGTATCTACATTACTATTTAAAAAATTTTATAGTAAGAACATTTTCACAAACTATTTATCTCTTAAAATTATTGATATGTAAATAAAAACATGCCAAAAAATTTTATTTAAAACATATTTAATAAATATTTAATTTTTTTAAAAAATTAATTACTTACGATTTGATAATAAATTAATTTCATCTTCATTTGCCTCTCTAGCCATTATTTACCACCTATACCTTTTTACGAAGGGAAAAAATGCTAGCACATATCATTATTGTTACAACATATTATTTACTAACCGAAACGCGCCATCTACTCGTATGCGGCAACTTTGAAATTTGTATCGGTACTGATAAGAGACTCTTACAGAGAGATCTTATCAAAAAAATCTAAAAAGTAAGCTTATATTTTGAATAGCTGTATATTACACATGTAGAATTCTCTAAAAATAAAGATCTATCCTTCGAATTCCTATTTTTCTGAGTTACCTTGTTAAATTTATAAGTTAAGCGTGAATTACTTCAGCTTTTAAATTAATTTTTTTTAATGAAAGAAATCTGTTATGTAAAAAATAAAAGCGAAGAAATTAAAGAAAATTTTTTAAATTTCTTTTTCGATTAAAATAAAAATAAAAGTAATTTTCATAATTGAGTTTTTCCTGTTTTGCAATTCTGAAAATGAATAAATACGTTGATTTTCCAAAGCAGTCAAGTGTTCTGCAATGACGTTTTTGGGATTGTATTAAGTGCGTAGCGTGTAAGTAAAGTTTGATTCTAATCAATGGGCACGGAAACAAATTAAAAAAAAACCTGGCATTTAAATTTTAAAAATTAAGGTTTATTAAAAAAAAACATTTAAAGAAAACAGTTATTATACAGTTAGCAACACTCGGACATGACTTCACTCCGTCGTACCCAAAGACCGAATGCCTGCCACTTGCCATTCCACATTCCAAGGGGAGGGGAAACTACCCATTCCCCTTAGCTGGTGTCAATGGGCCTTCCACTCCTACACCTCCCCCTTAAAAAGCTCATCCGTCATTCCAGGACGATGAAGCTGAAAAGAAACTATAAAAAAAAACACATGCACACATACATGGCAAGAAACAAGATAACGAGAGAAATTTTTTTTTCAGGTATCATGTAAAAAGAGCTTTTGCTAATACAACTCCCCAAAAATAGATTTACAAATCACATTAATATGCTAGAAAAATTAATATCCATACAAGATACAACCACAAATAATACTCAAAAAATATTACAATATAAAAGACAAGTTACTAAAAAATATTACACAAAATCTAAAAATAGTTATACAACATGTATTAGCAAAGCATATATAGAAGCCAAAGTTTTAATCTTTAGCAGTTTTCAGAAATTATGGTACAGAAAACGTTAAGTATATATATAATCATTGGCTTAAATCTTATCTATTTAACAGGAGCAGGCAACCTGGATAATTCAGTACTTTTACATGCTTAAACCTCCAGCCAAACGTTAATTTCTATATTGTACTAGGTTTAACCATTTTAAAAATTCTCTTATTCTTTTTCTTCCAATTTCTAAGTAGAATGAAAGCAAGCAAAATTCTTTTCAATCCCAAAAGCGACAAAAAGTAACAAATGCATGTTATTGTCCATAAAACATCCACGCGAACCTTAAATACTTCCAATCCTGCTTTCAACTCCAATTTAACAATACCTGTTATGAGATCACAACAACATTGCACCAGGATTGAGTCAATAAATTCGGAAATACATTCCTTACGGGGCTGACCCGCCTATTACTATACAAGATTCTATTTTTAAATACACAAGTAAAGGCAACCTCTCTCTTGCTTTCTTTTATACCTTGTCCATTTGTTTGGACATTCGATGCATTAATTTTTACTGCAACCAAATCTCCGTTTGGAACATTCAATAAAGACTGTGTGTAAGTCTCAGGACGTAGATTGGTGATCACTTCTTGGCTGCAAACTGATTTTAAATCTGTTGAACTAATAATTTCTTCTTCCTTTGAAGGTTCTCGAAGTTTCGCAGGATTGCGAATCATTTGCGAGTTTTCTATTAATACTTCATAATCAGAGGAACAGATTAACATGTCGTTAACCAAATTTTTAGAGACAGGCACAACACCGTGCCTAAAGTCATTCAATTCCATGTTGGAATCTTTTACTTCACCCATTTCATGCTCCCCAAATGCAGACGTTATTTGAATTGACCCTCTATTTTCAATGCTTTGTCCTTCGACAACATCTAGTCTTACCACGGGCATCTGGGCACCTGTGTCTATGACAGCATTCACCATTTCTTGCTCACCCTTGACCTTGACGTAAACAACCCTTAAATCGTCCATTCCCTTTTCTTCCTTGATAGGAGTATTTACTGGTATCGTAGCTTCAGCCATCAACACAGCAGGAGACGTTTCCCTCACATGTTCCTCGGCCCTCCCGATACTAATTCGGTAATTTGAAGATGTCTTCTTACGATCTTCTGCACAACTCGTCCGCTTAACATTCGACCGAATACTTTCGATCTCTAACCGCAGTTCATTCAATTCTGATTCCCAGCGCAGCTGCTGGATTGCGTGCTGCCTGGCGATTTTTCCCTCCTCGATTGCGAGCTGCCTGGCGATTTTTTCCTCACTTTCCCTTTCAAAGCGTTCCTCTAAAATAACAGATAACTGATCTCTAACGAACTCTTCTTCGTAATCCTTGCTACCGATTATGATATTCCTTAGCTCTATATTCGTCATTTTATCTGATACCTTTTGACCTAACTCCTCAGCCAACAAAACTAAATCTTGCTTTTTAGCCTTCCCCAAGAATGCCATTTGAAAAATTTTTTTCTCTTAAAATATACTCAAACTAACCAATAATAGGACGAAAATAACACTAAAAGGAATTGCAAAAATTAAGTACCACACATATATCCTTCATTAAAACCCCCACAAACAACGTCCGCTACGCTAACTCAATACTCGATGAACTGGGAAGAAAACAAAATAATAGTCATGTGTTTCACAATATCCCAAAAAAAAATGTACTTAATACTCTATAAATAGAACTTAATATATTACTGATTATTCAATAATCACTTAAAAATATTACTGATACACAATAATCACTTAAAATATTACCTATACACAATAATCACTTAAAATATTACTAATACACAAGAATCACTTGAAATATTACTGATACACACGAATCACTTAATATATTGCCGATATTTAATAATCACCTACAATATTACTGACACACAATAATCACTTAAAATATTGCTGACACACAATAATCACTTAAAAATATTACTGATACACAATAATCACTTAAAATATTACCTATACACAATAATCCCCTAACCTATTTCTGATATACACAATATAATCACTTAAAATATAACCGACATGCACCACTTAATCTATTCCTGGCTGGAATAATAGAACACTACAAAAATATATTCGGTAGTTTTTCTCCAATTTAACTGATAATATATTTTTTTCACATTAATCGAAAAATACTATGCGTAACATAAGCACAAAATAATTTCATTGACATGAGATTAAGTATTATTCTTTAACATTAATTTTTTTAACAAACCCTATTGCTATTCACTGACGTGAATTTATTACCGTGTACATTACAAAATAATAAATATCATAAAGAAAAAAACATACAATCTTTCCTTAATTTATAGAACTGATGTTCTAAAAACACTTTCCATTTATATGGAACAATAATAAAAAATATATATACTGATGTATATAATAATTCCCAATTGAACTGGCGTTCAAAATTTTTTATAACTGCATGGATATGCAAATAAAATAATATACTGAGAATTAATGATTTTGAAGTTTTCCTTAATTCATAGAACTGATGTTCTAAAACTTGCTTTCCATTTATGTGGAACAAGACTAATAAAATATATACTGATGTATATAATTAATTCAAAATTGAACTGGCGTTCAACAAGTTACAACTGCATGGATATGCAGAGCAAAAAAAACGTACACTGACGTATACAAAAAAATAAAATCAAAATTCTCTCTTAATAAATGGATATTAACCAGTATAATTTTATAAATTTCTCTCGTCTTACATTACAGGGAGTTGCAAGCAAAAACTCTTACCTGATTCATTTCCACGCGGGAATCCAGAAAACTCGAAATTTCTGGAACGTTCTTCCTGTGGGGTTTTCCACTAAGACTCGATCATTAACGGCTGCGCCAGTAAAGTTTGATTCTAATCAATGGGCACGGAAACAAATTAAAAAAACCTGGCATTTAAATTTTAAAAATTAAGGTTTATTAAAAAAAAACATTTAAAGAAAACAGTTATTATACAGTTAGCAACACTCGGACATGACTTCACTCCGTCGTACCCAAAGACCGAATGCCTGCCACTTGCCATTCCACATTCCAAGGGGAGGGAAACTACCCATTCCCCTTAGCTGGTGTCAATGGGCCTTCCCACTCCTACAGTGTATTTCAAAGAATATACCAAATTTATGTTTCTTTAGTGAGAATGATCTTTAAATCTATCTATCTCTCTCTCTCTATATATATATATATAGAGAGAGAGAGACCGAAATACTGTTTATTTAAAAGAAATGTCATTCCTTATGAACACAAAGGGTTGTAGCTCTAGAACTGGGGTGGCCATTACGTCGATCGCGATCAAACGGTGGACCGCCAAGACAATTTGGGGGACCACCTGAAGATTTTAGCAGTTAGTATATACGAAAATATTCAAGATTGGCTGAAGTATGCAGAATAAGTCTTCTACTGACTATAAAAAAGAAAACCAACTTTAGATAAAAACGTTTTATTTTTTACGTATTTTGAATTGTTTGATAGAAAATGCATCATTTGATATTATACTTGTGGCTCGTATTATTATGCTTGTATACTTTGCGTTTTGCTTAAAAAGTGGTTTTAAAAGTGTTAGTTTTTTATTTTAGTTCCGTAAGTAAGTACATATTCCGTATTTGTTGTTAATTTATTGTAAATAGTGTAGACCTTTTCCAATCTCCTCACACCTACGACACTGGACATTGACACAAACAAGAATTTTTCAGGGGGGGAGGCGGGGTCGAGGGTCGAAAGTCTACCGTTCTCGTATTATACCCCAATGCGGAGCCAAATATATTTTTTTAATTTTGTAGATTGTCAGTAACAAAAAACAATAAAAAAAAGTCACTGAACAAATAATCAGCATTAAATAATATAAAAAAAATATTGATAAAAAAAACTTAATTAAATTTTTCGTACTGTATACTTGAGATTATAATCAATCGAGAAAAAAATCACAAGGGCTATAGAGCTGGATCCGGACCAGTAGACCTCCCTCCTTCCCTCCTTATGTGCACCACTGACATTGGGTGGACCGCCCGCAGCAGCTTGAAAAAATTAGAAGTAGCCCGCACCCTGGGAAAGTCTGCCCACCCCTGCTCTAAAAGTATACTATGTTTTTATAAGGCTTGGAATATAAATACCTCGATAAATGACTTCGAAACATAGGAGCATTGCGCACGTACATTTCAGGTTTCTTCGTGCGCGTTTTGCGACAAATATACCTAAAAATTAAAAATTGCAGCGCTATGCACCGGATTTTAAAGTATATTTTTTATTTAAAGTATACTGTAATTTGTTATTGTTTATCTCTGATTAAAATATGAACAGAATTAATTTCAATGTTGGGCTATTTCATAGATTATATCTCGCTGCGTGAGTGGAAATGTAAAATAAATACTTGGTTATATATATATATATATACATTCTACTTTTCATTGTCCACCCCTTCCATAGCTATACATTTATTTCTATTCCCTAGTGTTTCTCGGTTTTTAAAACGCCCCCGTCGTTATAGAATTCATAAATACCCATCTGAAATACATATCGCCTTAAGTTGTAACAAGTGCATGTGTAGACTTTTTTTTTTCCTAACACTGCCCCCATTCCAGAGTAATGGTCAGTCCTTCCACCCACAGGAAGTGCGAGGTCACCGACCAAAAGTTGACGAGAGCGGTTTGAAAGTGAGAGAACGACTAGTGACGTGATGTTCACCGCACGTTTTTTGAGTATAACCGCATTGTTGGGAAATGGAGTTTACACTGTCCACCGAGAAGTTGTTATGCTTTATTATCTTGTGAGCTTACTCTGTTGCAGCATAACCCATTATGATCCGATACGAAGTATACAATATCAATTAATCAAGTATATACTTTATTAAACTATATATTTTCTGTATGGTTGCGTAAATTTTAATGTACCATATTTATTCGTATCTCAGCCGCCATTGATTTTAAGCCGCAGTCCCGATTCTCGATGCGTTTTGGGGAAAAAATAAAATGTAGTACAAAAAGGGTTATATATATTTATTAAAAAACGAAATTAAAAAGAAACATTTTAATGAGAACTAATAAGAAGTGCAAAATTGAGATTTATTTTACTAGTATTAAAAACTTTTAAATACATACACGAACCTTTAATTGTTCTTACCGTCAATATGTTTAATCCAACAAATTTTTCCGCCTTCGATTCTAAACTGCATTCGATTTTCAATAGCATTAATATTGGAAAAAAAAGTGCAGTTTATATTCGAAAAAATGTGGTATATTTTTAAATTGCAAAATTAGTCTTTTGAAAATATAAATTCAAGACATAAAAAGTATGCGGATTTAAGATAAATGATTTATGTCCTTAGAATGTTATGTATTTAAAGGAAAATTCGCATAAATCCAACTATGTTAAGGAAATAAAATTCTGACTGTATTTTTAAAAGAAAAATCAAATTATAAGCTATAGATCTAAACATTTTTTAATTGCCATAAATATTTTTCGTTTTACTGAAAATTATTTAAATATTTTATATTTTTTATGAAGTAAACACATAGTTGCAACAATACAAAACTTTTCTGTTTGAAATTTCACATTTCTATTATTTAAAATTGTAAAAAGATGAAGGCTGTGATAATATTAATTCACTTTCAAATATAGCAGCCATAAAATTTTATACATTGTAAATGTAATATTGTATTCTTCAGTTCTAAGAATAAAATGTCTACTGCGAAATAAAAACGTAAATAAGAATATTCCATTGACCAAAATTATTGTTTTGAGAGAAACCGTTTTGTTTATATTCTGAAAACCTATGTACACATAAAAGATATTGTCAGTAAATATTTTGTGTTTCAAATCGTTATCTATATTTGCTTCAAATTTTGAAAATTGTTAAATGTTTTGGATTAAAAGAAAATAATTCGGAAGAATAAAATGTGTTATGCCAGACAAATTTAATGGACAGATTTAGCAGAAAGATATTATGAATGATGTTTTTCAGGAAGAAACTGTTAAAATAATCCTGTCTAACAAAATGCCTTTGACTAGTGTTGGGTACACAAGTAAAACTCAAGAAAAAGTCTCTCAGTAAGTGGACTGTAGTTTTTATTACTTGTTGCTCAGCTCGCTCGATTTGACTCCTTACTCGATGGAGTCAGAGGTTACACAGATTCGTTAGACACTCTGAGCGCTAGAGGGCGCTCTACATTTACATACGTACACTGAACATGCCGCCCGGCCTTGCAATGTTTTTCAACATGCAAGATTTACATAGAACATGATCATAAAGATAACACACAGAAATACAATACTTCAAAATACAAACAAAACAGCATACAAATGAAGACAATGTATAAAGCAATTAATGAATCACACAGAATTTTTTTTTAAAAAAAAAATACTATTCTACACACAAACATTACTATCTGAAGGGTTATATATGCTACTTCACACACACACTGTTTCAATTGGTAGATGCACAGTTTCGAAATGGGTCTCTTAAATATACCTCTAGTGGTTTTGACTTCCACTACTCTTACTTTAGAATCCTTTCCTGGATAAATATTGTTGATTCTACCTAATGACCATTGACATGAAGGTAAATTATCCTCTTTTATTAGAACCATATCTCCAATTTTAGCATTCTTTTTCTCGAAATGCCACTTATTTCTCTGCTGCAAACTATTTAAATAGTCTACACTCCACCTTTTCCAAATTAATTGAATTATTTTTGTAATTTTCTGCCAATTATCCAACCTATTTTCATTTAAATTAGTTAAATCAGGCTCAACAATTGATGTAATTGATCTACCTATCAAAAAATGAGGAGGAGTCAATACATTTAAATCATCTAAGTCAGAAGATAATGGGACAAGAGGACGAGAATTTAACATCCCCTCTATTTGGATAATCACGGTCAGAAACTCTTCATATGTTAATCTAATGTTACCTACTACTCTCTTTAAATAGAACTTAAAAGATTTAACGCCTGCCTCCCAGAGACCTCCAAAATTTGGGGCTCTAGGGGGAGGAATTTCCAATCTATTCCTTCAGAGGCCATATAACTTGCAAGTGCCTCATCAAGTTTACACACCAAATTAAACATTTTTTAAGTTCTATATTTGCACCCACAAAATTTGTTGCATTATCAGAATACAACTTAGCACATTTACCTCTTCTAAATATAAAACGCTTAAGTGTAGCAATAAATGCATTAGAGGTTAAATCAGTCACAATATCTAAGTGCACAGCTTTAGAAACAAAAACATATAAATATACAAACATAGATTTTGTTATATACACCTTTTCTCTGCCCTTTATACTTAATGTAAAAGGGGCCACAGAAGTCCACACCTGACACATTGAATGGATAGTTTTTGATAACTCTATCCTTTGGCAAGTCAGCCATTATTTGATCAGTGCAAGTAGGATTGGCCTTACAACAATTTACACAGTTATGAACAACTTTTCTACAAATATTACGGCCATTCAATATCCAAAAATTTTGCCTGATCTGATATAACAAGGATTGTGGACCACTATGTAAAAACTTTTTATGAAAATACTCAACTATTAAATAAGTCAATTTATGTTTCGAAGGCAAAAGAATTGGAAATTTCTGGTTATAATTAATATCACTATTTCTCAATCGACCTCCAACTCTCAAAATCCCTTCACTATCAATAAATGGATTGAGTGTTTTTACTCGACTGTTGGAAGGTACCATGGCAGAATTTTGAATACCATTCATCTCTACTTTAAACTCTTCCTTTTGTACTAATTTCAATAAAAGCTGTTCAGCTTTTTTAATTCTCCTAAATCTAGAGGCCCAATTCTTTTTGCTTTCTTTGCTCTTACAATTATAAACAAATCTACAAATAAAACTTAAGACACGAATAATTTTAAAATAGTCATTACTAAGGTTAAGTAAATTATTTACAAAAGAGTTAGTAGCAGAATCAAGAAAAAAGTTAGAAAAGTCACAACAGTTTTTAAGTTCACCTGGATCCTTGATCACTGCAACAGGAATTTGTCGTTGTGGGTACTGGTTGCTCATCAGAAATTTAGGACCATTCCACCACAACTCACAGGTTTTAAGTTTTAGAGAATACATTCCTCTGGAAACGAAGTCGGCAGGATTGTCCTCTGTTGCCTCATAACGCCATTGCTCACTGGAAGTCATCTCCTGGATTGTAGCAATCCTGTTAGCCACAAAGGTTTTTAGTTGATATGACTCCTTCCTTATCCATGACAAAACTATCATGGAGTCACTCCAAAGAAAAGTATTAGTCACATTTAATTTCAAAGCTTGCTTGACACGATGCACTAATTTTGCTAACAGCACAGCGGCACATAGCTCAAGTCTGGGAATCGTTGTTTGCTTGGTAGGCGCAACTCGGGATTTACTGGCAATAAGATGTACAAGCATCTTTCTATCTGAGGTTATGGATTTGCAGTAGACGACAGCTCCATATGCTGACTGGGACGCGTCGGAGAATCCATGCAGCTCGATCACTTCCGGTTGCTCTACCACAATGCATCGATTGATGTTGATGTCATTTACTACCTGAAGTGATTCGACAAATTGTCGCCATTCTCTATTGATTGTATCTGGAAGCAAATCTGTCCAATCAATCTTTAGCATCCATAATTTTTGAAGGAAGATTTTCGCCTTCGCCACCACAGGACCTAAAAGACCTAGAGGATCATATATCCTGGCGATGGTTGACAAAACATCCCGTTTGGTATTTAATTCGTGAAGTCTCTTTTTACTCTGAAGGAGAAGCAATCATGCTTGGGGTTCCAATAAACACCCAACACTTTTATCTCTGATGAATCTGAAAAATCATAATTTTCGGAAACCTCGATCAATTCCGTATTATTTCCGCACCACTTATGCAAAACCATACCTCCTTTAGCGAAGATATTGATCAGTTGATTTTTCAGTTCTTTTGCTTCTAATAAGGTCTCTGCACCGGTAAGTACACCATCAATGTACATGTCACTCATCACAGCTGAAGAACCTAATGGAAAATTCCCTGCTTCATCTAGGGCTAATTGTTTTAGCGTACGTGTCGCTAAAAATGGTGCACTCGTTGTTCCATAGGTCACAGTTGACAACTCAAACGTTTTTATTGGTTCGTCCATGTTCTCTCTCCACAGAATGCGCTGAAGTTTACGCTGATCTGGATTAATCCAAATCATTCGATACATTTTTTTGCACATCCGCAATGAATGCAAATATGTGCTTTCTAAAGCGAACCATTATTGAAAAAAGGTCATTTTGAGCAACTCCCCATTGTATTGTAGAGAGTTTAAAGAATAACCGTTTGTAGTTGCACTCGACGCATTAAAAACTACTCTCAATTTACTTGTTTTTATCAGAGCGATAAACACCAAGATGTGGTATGAAATACATTCCACACTCCTCTCTCTCATCTACCTCTTGCATATGGCCTAGCTCTTTATACTCTTTTAAAAAATCTCTATATAATTTTAAATAGTTAGGCTCACGATTTAATCTATTCCATAAAGAATTTAATTTTTTAAGGGCAATATCTTTTGACTGGCCTAAACAATTTGGATCCTTTTTAAATGGCATAGATACTATGTATCTTCCCGTACTATCTCTAGTATGATTTTTTTTAAAATGCCCCTTTACAAATTATCGTTTCCTTATTTTTTATTGTCTCAGGTTCAACATTTTTGATTTCCCAAAATCTCCTCATTGTCTTTTCTAAATCGACATTATCTTTGATTAACCCACAGTGAGGTTTATTTTCACTGGAATACTCCCACTCGCAATATAGCCGAAGACTGTATTCTGAAAAATTAATTTTGTATTTAAAAGATTTGTTTGTCCTGGTAAAAGAATTTCATAAAAGATTTCTGCTCCCAACAATAAATCAATATTTCTCGGAATGTTGAAATTTTCATCCGCTAATTTCTCTCTACTGAAATTACCCAAACTAACGTTAAATGGTTGAGAAGGAATCATATCCGTAATTCGCGGCACTACAAAAAAGTCTGCATTAGTTTCATAACTATTTCCTCTATTTGCAATTGTTGCATTAACGCGCGATTTAATCGTTAACTTTGAATTCTTTAATCCTGAAACTAAAATGTTTATTTTCTCTCTTTTTAAATTGAGTCTATTCATACACTGTTGCGAAATAAAATTGCTTGTTGAACCACCGTCCAACAGCGCTCTGACTTCCTGCATTTTCCCAAAGGAATCTCTAATGAAACAAATCGCGGTTGAAAGTAAAACGGATTTCGATTTTACGTAACTCGTTGCAGTAAACAGATCTACACCCTGAGAAGACACCTCTTTCGAAATCTCCCCTATGTAATTTATGGGTTTGAACAAAGACGCCTTCGCTGAAAGTTGACTCATCGAGGATTCCTCTGTTTCCGGCTCTTTCTGCCCCCCAATGAAGAAGGTTGAATGACCCTTTCACTCGTAAAATTTGGGTCTCCAGAGAAACACAGAGAAGAATGATGTTTTTTTTTTTGGCAGCATTTACAAAGAACTTTAGATTTACAAAACTTTACTCTATGCAAATTTAAACAATTAAAACACAAGGAATTATTTTTAACAAGTTCTACCCGTTTATTTACTGATAATTGCTTATATTGAGGACATTTATTTAAAAAATGACTATCAGATTGACACAAAACACATTTTTTCCCCTTGACATCTGAGAAAAATACTCTAGACATATTTTTAGAATTTTGATTTTTGCGACAATAATTAATATTCTCACTCAGTGGTTTTCCTCGCGACAATGTTAAAGGATCAAACCATTTATCTGCTTGTCTGACACTAATATGCGATGCGGTTTCTTTATCTAAAGTACTAAATATTTTGTCTGAAACTATTAATTGTTTTAATACCTCGAAATTTGAAACATTTCTCAATTTTAAATAGTATTCCCAATTTGTTGTTAATCTACTCGCAAACTGGACATGGGATTCACAATTTTGCCGTGTTGCTTTCTTAAATTTGTCTGAAACTATTAATTGTTTTAATACCTCGAAATTTGAAACATTTCTCAATTTTAAATAGTATTCCCAATTTGTTGTTAATCTACTCGCAAACTGGACATAGGATTCACAATTTTGCCGTGTTGCTTTCTTAAAATTCTCTAAACACGATTGAGGAGTTGGCTCAAATTCTTGGAGTATTATGGACTTTATTTTATCATAATTTTTAAGATCCTCATCTTTCAGATATATAATGATATTTGCAGCTTTTTCTCTAATAAATTTAACAAAATCTCAGGCTTAAATTTATCAGTAACACTTTTGGCTACAAATGCACGTTCTAATGATAAAAAAAAGAAACTCTATCCCTCAGGTTTGTTGGGAATTTTCACTGTAAGTGTGTGGATACTTTTAATTAAAGAATCCACAGAAAAGGGGGAATCATTACAATTAACTTCAGTATTATTGTCTTTATCATTTGCTCGTATTCTCGCTATCTCTAAATCAAGCTTAGACTTTTCTCTTATTTTTCTAACTCTAATTGCTGACTTTCGTCATACTTTCTTTCTTCGATAATTAAATTTGCTAACTCATGCACTTGCACTGAATCAAGATCGTTTTTGTATCTATCACAGTTTTTATAAGATCCATCAAGTCTAAAACAGTTAATTTATCACTCACACACAACTCTAATTCAGAAGCGATTCGCCTCAAGTCTTCTTTTTTTTTGCTCCTTTAAACATCGTTTAAGTTTAAAGTTCGATTTTTCAACGAAAAGTCAAAAAACAACAGCACATACCTCGTATTTTAAACGCATAGGTCTCTCCGGCTCGACGGACCAGAATGTTGGGTACACAAGTAAAACTCAGGAAAAAGTCTCTCTCAGTAAGTGGACTGTAGTTTTTATTACTTGTTGCTCAGCTCGCTCGATTTGACTCCTTACTCGATGGAGTCAGAGGTTACACAGATTCGTTAGACACTCTGAGCGCTAGAGGGCGCTCTACATTTACATACGTACACTGAACAACTAGTAAAAAGAGTAAGTATACTGATAACTCAGTCAAATCGCTTCAGTTCGATGTTTAATTTTTTTAAAATATTTTGTTGTAACACATATTTGATATTTTGCTACAGCAAAGTTAATATGTTTAAACTTACACAGGGGTTAATACCCACACACACACATATATAACGTGAAATTTCAAAAGTACTCTTCTTTTCTTATAACCAGAAAACCTTTTATGATTAGTAGGGAGTATTTTAGCCAAGGGTAAAGGATAAAATTTCTGAATTAGGCTCCCTTCCAAGGCTTTAAATTTGTTTCAAAAAATTGTTAAAAGACATTATATTTAACTGTTTAAATCAAATAATTTGGCTTTTAAAAAAAAAGCTTTTCTAGTGCGTGCGTGCGCCATTTACACGACGAATTCAGTGCCCTTATCTTTGGACGTGAATGATGAGCCGGGGAACAAATTCTATTTAAACGATTCACACACACAAGAAAACAAACAAAAAATAATAATAACATTCCTACAAATTTATATATAATTATTTTATCTTGTAAAATTTTCGAAAGTTTTTTTTTTTTTGGTACTTAACGCTGTTTTTTTAATAGTGGATTCAGAACGTCTATCGTTAGAACTTCAGTTCTTTAAAAAAAAAGGGGGGGCGATTAGCTAAACTAAAAAACAAAAATTGGTTCAATCCCATGAAACAGTCCTCAGTCTCAGTGGCGTAACGTAACCCCCGTATCGTGGTGAAGGGGCCCCAAACCTGACTTGGCAGAGGGGCCCTAATATTCTCTGTTACGCCATTATCTAGTCTGCTACAGTATTCGTCTTTTATATATTCATATATTTAAAATTTTGCATTGTTAATTTTTAGATCTTTATTATCCATTTCTTTCTAGAGTATTTTAACATAAACACACACACACACACACACACATATATATACATATATATATAATAATATATACATATACATCTAGTCTCTATATATATTATAAATGCGAAAGTTTGTGAGGATGTTTGGCCGTCTTTCACGCAAAAACAACTGAATGGATTTTAATGAAACTTTACAGTAATATAGCTTATACATCAGAATAACACATTGGCTGTAATTTATAGCATTGGCTATAATTTATAAAGATACTGTGTGAAGTGTCCAAAATATAACGATATTTGTCAAGTAAGTAGGAAAAAATTCTGCCATCTGCAAGCAATTTTGGCGTGCCCTGCAGAAAAACCCGTGACAGCATATATCTTTCTTTTGTTTGTGAAGAAACTCTTTTTGTTTTGGCTATGCAAGGCGCTCGCTTCTAATTAATTCCTGTGATCAGCATAATCCCTAATTTTTTTTATTTCAGAATAAAACTAAGTTTTGAAGGAAGAGGTTGTTATAAATCTCTTTTTATTTGAATGTTGTTTTTTATGATTTTATTATGCACATTTGGTATTATGAAATTGATCTTTTTTCAAAATAAATACTTTTATCGTTTCTGGTACTTAAAAGTAAATAAACTTTCTCTTTCACACTACATCATTTGGACAAATTTTTAAAATTTGTTTGTGGTTAGTAGTTAATATAACGCTATAATTTTAATTGAATAGGCAGGTATTGCATTTTTAAGTATAAAAAATATTTTAACTACTGTACTGTATTTTTTGGAGTGAGTGAATATTAACGTCGCACTGTTCAGCTACACGAGGAATTTTGGCAACGGATCACGTAATTTTGAACCATGGTCAAGTGACGTGGACGACACCTGAGCTGGCATCCCCTTCTCCTAACTACCACACCAACTTAGAAGGAATATTCTTTGAAATCCACTCTTCCAAGATATATGGCAGCACGGGTTCTATGATGAGTATTTTAGCGGGGAAGGCGAATAGTTTTGTAGCAGATATTGCGTTTTCAGCTGATGGCGCTTTCAGCAGATTGCAAAGATTATTATTTTTGTCCTGAAAAAATAGTTTATGTCAAAATTTAATTTATTAGCTCTACCGGATTAAATTTCCCAAAGTGGAGAATTTTGTTTATGTATATCCCTTAATTTTCAATATAGTGATAAAAAAAATTGTATGAAAAAAAACTGCAGTAAATCATAATGCGGTGAATAAAGTATTAACGTGCATCGCTTCCCTACACGGTGGGTCTTACAAAGCTCTAATAAAGCTCGAGCTATGAAAGTAACTAAACATTTGCCAACTTGACTCTATCGTTAACATTTCGCTATGTTTTTCATTGAATCGCCATTATAATTTAAGAAACGTCGTTGCTTGCGAGTATTACAATTTTAACATAAAATAAATACAACAGAAAGTAATAATGTATTTTTCAGATGTAAATTATTTACACTATTTTAAGCGTTCATTACACAAAACTTTTAACAGTGTGTTACTTTTGCTGAGCAGAGATCAGCTTATAGAGGTATTTTCAAAAATTGACCCTCAAGAGTGTTACGGGGAGTTATAATTTTTTAAAAAATCCTTTTTATTAGCTATATTAGATCTACAGACTTAAAAATTTAAAAGGTGTTTTTAATTTCTTTCTTTCTTTATTTTTCTATTTTTTTGTTTAGCTGAGATATGCAAAAAGCTTTTTTTTTTTTTTTTTTTTTTTGTTTAATTTGCAATTCACGTAATATTAACTCATTAAAAACTTCTTTATCCTTCAATCTGTGTTATTTAATTTTACAGTTCACCCGTGCGAAGAACGGGTATACCAGCTAGTATCTACATATATACTATATCTTCTTATTCTGCAAGGCTGCGTTTAACGAATTGGAAGAGTCATAGCGCCGGGATAGCTGCTTCAGAACTCTATTTTATTTGATAAAATCTAACAAAATTACAACTAAGCAAGAAATGTTGTCTTTTAAATAATGAGTGTGAATGAGAACGTTAAATATAATGAGGCCGAAAATTTCCATTCATAATGGAAAATGGAAGAGAGAAGTGCTAAACCACATATCGTCCTCGTTTTATGATCTTATAGACAAATTGCAAGGCCTTTCACCAAGAGTCCAGTGCACAGAATGATGTAAATCATATAAAAAAATAAAACGCATGGCAATTTTCTTTATGTGTTTGCAAGATACCCACTATGAGTGAGCAAATATTAACGTCGCACTTTTCAGCTACACGAGGGGTTTTGGCTACGGACCTCATAATTTTGAACCAGGTCAAGTGACGAGGACGACACTTGAGCTGGCTCATGACACGCCAGCCACGAGTTCGTTACCTTGACCACTAGCCTGCCGTGGCCTCCATCCGCTATGAGTCGCAATTCTAAACACTTTCATTTTGAGACGATGAAAACCTATTTTGTAGGGAAAGAAAATGCACATTATTTAAAGCTAGTAAAGACAAATTCTTTGTGGTTAAGTGAAATATTATTTTAAATAAATATTTGGGTATGTGTATCTAAAAATGTTTTATTCATATTAATTTATGAATATAATAATAATGTTAATATTTATTAATTATTCTACTTTTGCATCACGCTCCCCTTACTAGTACTAGTAACCATTTCTGTATCTAATCTTTTTTCTACGTGTATCTTATTTTCCAACGTTTCGATTAAATTAAGTTTTTGCAGCATAATCGCGCGAAAAATGGTTTTTAATTATTCCTTTCAAAAATTACAAAATCCTTCTCACAATTAAATACTTTGCAAACTTTACGCTTCATTAACCTTGAATAGGTTCATTTCAAATTTTTTTAAAGATTTTATTCATTTAAATTGAGTTTGTATTTTTAAGTATCCGAAATGATCTCGAATATTATATCGCATACTCTTCGTAATAGAGAATAAATTATATGAAAAACAAATTCGCACTTTTTAAATTTTTTTTTTTCTTATATGAGAACATTTAAAAGGTTGAATGAAGTAGGGATTTTCCATGCATGGTGATAAACAAAAAGATTGAAATAATTGCACATCAGTATCATTTTATTTCCGAAACTGTTTTCATCCAATCCAGCATTTATTAAATTTATTTTTCTAATTAATTTTAAACCAGAATTTCACTAAGCCATGATTCGTTACCTAATGTAATGAGATTTTTTTATAAAAAAACCTAAATAAGAATAAATAAATAAAACGAAATCCAATTTTTCAAAAAAAAAAAAAAAAGTTAAATTGTTTTTCTCTCTCATTTTTATCTCGCACTCATGAGGTGTATGTAATCTAATAAAGAAAAGAGATAAAATTGCGTTATATATATATATATATATAAACAGCGCGTAGAATGTGTATGTTCCCAGTGAAATATGTGGGGAAAATTTTGCAATAGAGGAAATGTGTAGTAGTAGTAGTAATAGTAAATGTGCATATGTGAGAAGTAGGTTAGTATACGCGAAGGACTTTTTTTCAAAAATTTTATGAATACAGATATAATATAAGTTACAACAACAACTTGTTTAGTATTTGTATGTTTCCTTATTTTTATTTCATTTAAATCTTTTTTTAATAAGCTTATGAGTTTTTACGATACTTCTGGTTTAGATTGACATTGTAAAAATAATGATGCATGTATAAAAGTGAGAAGCGGAACTAATTCCTTTTAGCAGTGGCGTAACGGAGAACTTTTGGGCCCTCCTGCAAAGTCAGGTTTGGGGCCCCTTTAGAACTCTGCCCCCCGGGGTGCACGTTACGCCACTGCCTTTCAGTAATTTTAATTAAATCGAGAAATATTTGTTTGTACCTAAACAAGAACCACGTTTTACAGCAGCATTTATTTTTCCTGCTTAAAATATTATTATAATTTATGTTTTATTAAAAGATTTATGCTCTAAAATTCAAATTTTGACTTGTTACTCCCCTTTTCAAAATGTATACTAATTTGCATTTCAAGTTTTGAGGAAGTTTTTTTAAAAAAAAAATCTGCGTCTTAGTCCTTTTTAGTAAACACAAGAAGGGGGGCCTGGGGGTCCGACCCCTCCCCCGAAAGCCCTTGAATTTTTTTTCCGATTGATTATAATTCTAAGTATATAGTACGAAAAATTTAATTAAGTATTTGTTATTAATGACTAATTTTATTAATGTTAATTATTTATTCAATAATTAGTATTTTACTATATTTTGTTCTCGAAAATCGACAAAATCAAAAGGAGCATGATACAAGAATGGTGAACTTTTGACCCCGGACCCCCTTGAAAAATTCCTGTGTGCATTACTGAGTAATATAGATATGAAAACTCCACTGATATATGAAAATCTTAAGCAACCGAATTTTCCTTTTTTTATTTATAGCTTTTTAAAGTTTAATTTTGTATATCGTATTACATGAATATTCAGTGTTTTTTCCCCTTTTTTGTATCAGGTAAAAATTTATTTCAATACTTATTTCTATTATGATCTCGCGTCTTTATTTGAATTCATGATAATTTCTCTGTGCTTTTTTTATACAATTAATAGTATTTAAATTGGGGTAGATCATTTTATATTTCAGGAATATATTTTGCTACAGTTAAAAAAAAATTGGACTTTTTCTTAATTTTGTTATTTACCCGACAACAGTGATGATGGTGGGTGGTGGTCCTGGGATCCGGACCCCCCAAAGCCCTTGATTCTTTTCCCATTGATTATAATTTTAAGTATATAGTACGTAAAATTTAATTAATTACTTGTTATTAATGATTAATTTTATTAATGCTAATTATTTATTCAAAAATTAATTTTTTATTATGTTTTGTTCCCGAAAATCGACAAAATCAAAAGGAGCATGATACAAGGATGGTGAACTTTCGACCCCGAACCCCCCCTCCCCCCTGAAAAATTCCTGTGTGCGCTACTGCCGAACAATCATGACAAACTTTATCAATAAAGCTCAACAATATCCTATAGATAGGGGCAGTAGTGCACACAGGAATTTTTCAAGGGGGGTCCAGGTTCGAAAGTTCTCCGTTCTTGTATTATGCTCCTTTTGATTTTGTCGATTTTCGGGAACAAATCACAGTAAAAAACAAATTATTAAATAAATAATTAGCATTAATTAATAAAATTAATCATTAATAACAAATACTTAATCATTAATAACAAATACTTAATTAAATTTTACGTACTATATACTTAGAATTTTAATCTCAGGGGCTTTGGGAGGGTCCAGACCCCCAGGAACCCCCTCCTCTTCCTTGTGTGCGCCACTGGATAGGGGAAAAAGATCTCACCAGAGATCAAGTGCCCCGATATAACCATTCTACCTAGACTTTCAGAAAGTGTTTAAAAAATGGAGACTTGCGTAATCCGGAAATAAAATCACATGTTAAATCTTCCAAATGTAACATAATTTTCACTGGCGTAGCTAGCTTTGAGCTCTCTTTTAAAATTCCTTAGAGACCCATTTTTAGATATGGGAGTCCTGTTAGTTGGACTGTAGCTATACATATTGGGGCTCCTGTAGCTTGGGGGCCTCGTATCATTGATACGGCAAATATGGCCGTAGTTACGCCCCTGATTATTTTGCTATGTCCTGATGAAGCTATATTTTTTGCCGAAACTTCAAAAAGATTCAAAGCTGTTTAAGCTGAGAAAGTTGAATAATTTTTTTCTTGATATTTTAGAGGTTTAAAAAACACATTTTCACACACACATACTCACTCTACCAGATTTTTTTATCGATTTTTTTTTGAAGTTATAAAATAATCATATTTTAATGAAAGAATGAAGTCTTAAAATAAATTTCAAAATATTTAAAACACGAATACTAAGTAAGCAATTAAATTAAAACAACAGAAAATTTGTAGAAATTCATTTATTTTTCTTTAATTGCAGTAAAAGAAAAATCAATGTTAAATACGAAAAATTACAGAATCGGTAAGTGAAATAAATACATGAAAACATGTTATGTAAAGTAAGATTAGATGAAAGTAAGATTTCGATAAGTTCAAATTTCACAAATAAAGGCATTACGTGATTAGAAACCGTAATGAAGGAATGATTAATAATACATGTCTTAAATGACGTAGCATTAGTAGTATTGCAGGAGCGCATTGCATGAGTAATTAATTGAAAAACTCACAAGTTAGACAGTGTTACATATTTGCAAACCTTAAGAAACACTGTTTCAATGTAATGAAGAGGGAGAACAGAAAAACAAATAAAATTCAACCACTCGTTTTAGTTCCAGTAATAGGAAGCCTTATTAGGCTTAGTTTTAATTGTTTACATTTCATTACGCTTCAAAAATTTTTGAAGTAACTAAATATTTGCTGAGATATTTTATTTGTTGGACATGAAATTATATAAAACTGCATGAATCGAAAAGTTTGTTGTTTCCTTGTCTAGCATAATTATTGGATTTTTATTATATTTTTTCTAGTCGAATAACTAAAAGTTTAGTTATAAATTGTTAGTGGAGGGATGGAGGACAAGGAAATGTAAACGGGGCTTCGAATTCTCATGTGATGAGCTGTGGGTTGTTTGATACTCTGGATAATACTTTTTTACATTGATTCAAAGCTCATAGATATTTCGTATCTTCCCTTTCTGATATAATTAAATTCGAATTCGATGTAAGAAATTCTATTTTTATTCTTCTTCATTTTGCAGGTTTTTATTTTGTTCTATCAGTTCTATTTTTTAGAGAATTCAGAAAGTTGATTTTCTGAAATTATGAAAGAACGTGATCGATCTGTATATGTTCTAGTTTTCGTTTATACTATTCTTCCGTAAACAATTGAGAAGAGAAAAAAATCGGAGATTTATACTATAGAAATACATTACAATAGAGACTGACGGAGTTGAGGTCACATGCGTAGAATATTTTATTTCTTTTATAAAGTTGCTGGCGCTGAAAAGGATTCTCCGATTTGGATTTAGAATTAACAATAAATTTAGATAAAATAAATCACTATAAAATAATGGTGTACATGTATTTTAGTTTTTACAATGTTAAATAATATCTAACGATGACCTAAAGCAGTGCTTCCCAATGTTTTCATTCCTGCGGTCCGGTCAACATTTGATTATTTTACCGCACCCCGCTGACGGGAACATTAAAAAATTATTGATTTTCATTCCTTATTCTTATTTTATCTTATGTTAATTTATTTATACAATCTGCGTTAATTCAGTTATTCATCTGTTTTAAGCCATTCTATTCGGGAGGTCTGTATCGAAATGAAGAAGAATTAAAACTATATAAATAAAAAATATACAAAACGTTTTTAATGATGTTGTACTGTACTGTAACGCAGATGGTATAAAAAAATACCACAGTTCGCTATCATTTGCGATAAGTATTTCATAAGATTACTGATCATGCGATCAAAATTTACAATGAATTTAATATTCATTTGCTACAAAATTTTAATCTTGAGGCTGAGGCATTTGTATACAAAAGGGCAAATTCCACTCTTTGGCTTTAATCGTGTTAATATTTATGTTTTACTCATTTTTATATTTGTATACTGCAAAACATTATATATTTAAAAGTAGAAAAACTGATTGACCGTGTTCAACATGACCGTGTTCAACAAGGAATTAATATCCGTATGTAAAGTAGATGGAGGGTCTTTGCCTCCACTTTAAAAAATGTGGTAATAAGAATATCAGTATGTATATAATAAATTTTAAAGTGCTATGATGACATATAATTTATCTTGAATTACTATAGCCATGAAGAAGCGAAACTTTAATTTTTTTTTCATGATAATTGTCATTTCTAACAAGGAAATTATAATTTGTGTCAGTTAAAACGTAAGGTAATTAAAGATTTTGAAATTTACATTTATTAATCTGAAAAAGAAAACATGAAAACAGCTTTTATTAAAATTTTTTGCAAACGAATGACTTGAAAGTTTTTGGCAGATTATTTTTAATGCTTTTTCATTGTTGTAAAACTATATTCATCTACACAGAGACTGACGAGGTATATGTTTCACACCTGCTAAGTCTTGCTCAGTAGTTTTACACCTGCAAAGTCATTTTATATCTTGAAATTTATAGATTTATTTAAAGTTTGAAGAAAGATAATACGAGAAGTATTAAATTAGTTTTGTACCAAATAATTCATCAAATTTTTAAAAAAGTGGTAACTGTTTAACTTTTGATTTAAAAACTTCTCATAATGATTTTTTTATTTGATTTACTTCTAATTAAATGTATTTGAATTATTTAATTTAATTTTTAAAATAGATAATTATTTTCAGTCTTATAAGCATTTATTATCCAAATTTAGCTGATAAATTTTTTGTTGTAGATTTGAAGTTGCTATTTCTAGTTCACAACTAATGTTAGAGGAAAATTTTGAGAATTGTGGAAAGTGGCTAACACTAATTCTTAAAAGCAGTATTTCTAGAATTTGTTAATTATTGAATAATTTTATTAAACGAATAAATTTTTTAAAAAAAGGAACTGAATTATAAATTGTAAATTGCCATTACGTTCCTTTTGTAATTTTATATATTAGTAATATTTTATACTGAGCTCTAGTTTTATCTTACAATTACACTTAATTCTGTTCTTACACGGTAAATACGTTCCTCAAGAATTTTTGTAAAAATTTCGTATAAAAAATATCGTGCATCTTTTCAAAAATAGGAGATTGGTTCCATTCCATAGAAATCAATAAAAACAATGCAACAAGCCATGAGTTTTTTTTATCTTGAGACCTTAAACATTTTTTTCGAAAGATTGCATATGTATCTTACAAAGTAAATTATTATTTAAAATGTATCTTACAAAGTAAATTATTATTTAAAAGGGGGGACATATCATGGTACTTACGTACTATCACAACCATGCCAACTTTAAAAATAACTCACCATATTGGCAACCTCGATTTCGAACGTGTCCTAGGCGCTGAATTGGCAACCATGTATTTCATTTCGTATTTTCCACTTGCCGCCATTCTAAGCCTAACCGTTCATTGATATGGCAAACTCGAATACTAAAATGTGAATCTCGAATTAAACCGAATTTTTAATTAATAAAATTTATTAATAAAATAAAAATTGTGATATAATTATATTATTATAATTATATAATAAAATAATATAATATAATATAAATAACAGCAATATAAAATAAAAATAATTGAATAAAAAAATAAAATTTCTTCTTTTTTATTGATTATTATTTTTTATAATAACAGTGGAAATCCTTTAACATGAAGTTGAAGGGGCTGAAATATTTTATAGTGCTAAAAAATTTCGTGTTAAAGGATATGGGAAAAATATATATACAATAAAATTGTTTACTAGGGTGCGTTTTATTTACATAGATTTGTATATATGCAAGCATTTAATAAAAATCAATGAAACAAAAACATTCACAAGAACTGAATAAAATTTAATACAAAATTTAGCAATATCAAAATCTTAACAGATTTCCGTTTTCGTCTTCTGTTTTTGACCAACAGCCTTAAGAAGCTCCATCTTCATTTTAAGCAAAATAGAAGTATGCTTTCCTCCTGAACTTTTTGCCATTGATGTCGTAAAAAAATTCTTCTAAAAAAAAACACGAACCAAACTTGCTGATTTTTACTCACACTGCGATGTACTCGTTACCGAATTCCAAAGTCAATACATAAGAAATGGAATGTTTCTATGTTGCGTTTGTAGGCGTGGAAAATAAGGATAAATAAAATTGGCTCGTGTCACAGGCTTTACCGAGGCCAAGCACGGGCGTAGCTACAGCTGTGTCAATGATACGGGGCCCCCCAAGCTGCAGGGTCCCCAACATATGTAACTACAGTCTCACTAACAGTGTTCTCCTAAATAAAAAAGGGCCCCGAAGGAATTTTGATGCAGGGCCTTCTCAGAACTAGCTACGCCAGTGCAAGTTAGCCTCCTTTTTACGAAGCATGTGAAACTTACTCTTTCATTTCACACCCTCACTTGTGCGGCTGGTGTTTTCCATATGTTATTCATTCCCAGAAGGAAATCTTTTCGTGTTCAGCGATTTGCCTTTCGCAAAAAAAATGTATAAAAATACATAGAAGTATGTCGGGACCGTTGTATTATTTCGTGTTAACCGATATTTCGTCTTAAGCGTTTTCACAAGAGACGTATTTTACCGTACTTATTGTTTTTCACATAGTTTTTTTTTACTACGCACTCATGTTCAGCATATTTCATTTTTAAAATTCGCGCGGTTTTTTTCAATGTTGACAATGTGGTTGTAATAGTACATAAGTACCATCATATCACAAATTCATTAACACATAAATTATGAAAAATAATATTTTGAGCATGTGCCTTCTCTCTTCGGAGAGTAAAGTTAATAATGAGTGGTCTAGGGATGCCTGATTTGTTCACGCCATTGCTTGAGATTCACATGGAAATTCGAGTACTAGTTTTACATCTGGTTACTGTTTAACAGTGGCGCAACATACATCTCCACAACCCCGCATTGTGTGTGGGAGACAGGATTCTAGGGGCTCAGAGTCTGTCTGACGCCAAGTACGTACTCTTTGTAAGATTTGGCCCCAAAATCTGACTTTGCAGGGGGCCCTAATATTCTCCTTCACACCCTTGTCGTTTGAAATCGTGAATTCGATATCCTGATATTTGCAGATTAAATATAATTCCTTATCGAAGTAGTAAAAATTGGGGAATTCTCACAAATGGAAATCGTATTACATTCCTCTTCTCCAACATACAGTTATTAAAAATAAAAATAAAGCAAAATTTTCATTGAATTTAGGTCAATCGTGTGAAATCAAAATAAGTCGTGTAAAAGAGAATTTTTTTATTCGAGCTAAATAAAAATCGTGTGTAAGAAATTCGTGTGAAAACAAAATTGGGTGTACCCCCTCAAAAAAATGTAATTATTAGCAATATTTATAAAATTTGCGAACAGCTGATTTACAGATTTTAGAAATTAGTAATCAAAATTTAAGTATCTAATGGCAACGATTCTGAAGTTTACCCTTTTGCGGACGAAATGAGTACCTATCAGCACAGCGGGAAAAGTGCACTAGATTTGTCCTCCAAAATACTATTGGATTTATTTGTCAAATAAATTTCTAAATTTTTAATTAACTTTATTTTGTAGTAAATTCCGTTTTTTCTTAATTGACATCACTTCGTAATGCAATTATTGAACCTTTATATAAGTGAGTTTAGTAGTAGTGTAAAAATACGTGAAAATTTGTGTACACATGATGAATAATCTTTTATATATACAATGTTTACAACAAACTAATGGGGGATTTCAATTTTTAGTGTTTGTTTAGAATTGATATTTATCTTTATGTTTAATGCAAATAGCTTAGAAGATTTCTGTTGTGTATCGATGTTTTTGTTTTGAAGATTTTATTTATTGATTTTAATTTCATTTTCCTTATGCAATCCAAACATAACTTGTTGTAATCAGTTTTTGGAAAACATTTTAGAATTGTTAAGTAAAATAATTAATTTATAGCAGTACAGAGGCTGTTTGTAAGACAATTCTGGATCTTTTATAATTAATGTTTATATTTACAAATAATTTTTATAAAAAATTTTCTGTAATATGTGACGATTTTCCAGCAATTATAATTTTAGCTTTGTTATAATTTTTCAGAAGTTGAATTGCCTTTATAGTAAAAATTATTATATCATTATTTGGTTTAGTAATACATTATAATTTTAATTTTTTACTTTTGACTATACATCGTATGCAATGATATTTTTAAGTGTATACAATATAATATTTACAATGCTATTTTAAGTGCTAGTAAATTAAAATCATTATATATGGTCCATTCAAATTTTTATAAATCTAGGCTTCTAAAATGGTTAGTTTATGGCTGAAAAATATATGTGTAATATAAAAACTATATAATTATTATTCTATATTTGTGTAGTTTTCTTTGTTATAATTTTTAAAGCTTATATCTTTTATCAAATTAACTATAATTTAAGTTGATTTGATATAAATATCTAAAAAAAAATTAAGTTATATATATTAATAACTTTTCAATGTGAAAATTTATATCTATTAATTTTGTTTAAAATATTTTTGTGTATTTGCTTTTTTATTAGTGGTATGACTCATGTTTTAATTTCTACCTTTTTTTAATATTTATGCACAGTAATTCTTTTTGGGGTAAATGTATATCTTTTAAAAAGAATTTAAAGCTTTGGTACAGAATATATATTAATATTTCAAAATTGTTAAAAGAATATAGTGCTGTTTTATGCAGTAATTTTGTAGCCTTATCCTATTTTCGAAAAATGTTAAATATTATATCTGATTTTTATATTCATTTTGCATAACATTTAATTTCTTTTGAAACTCATTGGTGTTTTTATTTGATATTTTTATTGATACATTTAATAGTAATTCCTAATGTGTATTCAGCTGCATTTCTCTTTGCTGTTTTTCATTTTTGTGAATTATATTTGTAATTTGTGAGAAAAATAAAATAGCCCAAGTTTAAATTATTTTTGGCATTCATAAATAATAGAAATTTAAAAAACATTTTCATGATTTACTTGTATATATATTTTTTTCCAAAAAATATTAAAAAATTCTTTCTTATAGTGTAAATTCATGAGGAAAAGTCATAAAGATATTGCTCATTTTAAATAGCAAAGGTAATTGTATTTTAAAATCATGCAATTTATCTTCATGAAACAAGTTTAGTATTGTTGTTCAGCCGAATTAAGTTATCAAAAGTAGTACTATTCAGTTTGTCAAGCATAGACTATAATTTCACAAATGTTGCTACTGGCCGCATTCAAAATATTGCCAACTGCAATAATTGTTAGTAATTATCATTAATTCATTGGTAATGATTTACAGTTGGTGGTGTTTATTTGTTGCATATTCGTGTATTGTAAACATAAGTGTCGGTATGGTGAAGTTTACACTCAGCTAACTGAATAGTACTAAAAGATTTGGTATTTACTTATTATTGCAACCTGTTGGCAACATTATATGAAACGAAGCACCTGGTTGCCAATTCAGTGTGTATGACACATAGGAAATCGAGTTGCCAACTTGGCGAGTTATTAATAGAGTTGCCGATTGTTGTGATAGTATGTAAGTACCAAAGATTTAGTGTGTATTTTAAAACATGGTTTATTCTGATTTCTACAATATAAATGTTTTGCATGCATTTTTCAAAGCCAAGTGTGATTTTTTAAATAGCTTTTCAGCATAAAATCCGTCATTTGAAGTATTTTAAATTGCAGAATTCGTTGACTATTTTAAAATGCTATAAAGCTGTGAATGTGTCAGTGCAGCTTTTTTGAGGCCCCAAACTGGAACCCCATGAGGAAGCGTCAACCTTTCAAAGTTTGGAAACCAACAAGGCGCTTTCGGATTACAAAAATAACGTTCAGGATGAGATGACTGAACCACCAACAACTCAGTTTAGTAACTCATCTACACTTACAGGTATATTCCTGCCCTTAAAATTTAGTTTTGTAAATTACATATTTAATTGCACAATTTTTTAAAAAAAATCTTATGATTTAAATCATTTTAACTTGTTCAGGACTGAGGATTTTTCCTGTTATGCTTAACTCCATTTAAAAATTCAAATAAAATCATAACTGTTACAAAATATGCTAAAAAAAATTCATAATTTATAATCATTCCAAATTCCATAGGCTTTAAATTCCAATAACGGTGTGATCACAGGCTTCAGAATGGGAAAAACACAATCTTGCATATGATACTGTTTTCTCTTAAAGTTATCACATATATATGATCATAGTCCTGAATAAGTTAAAAAAAATGCCAAAGTAAGAAATGAAAAAATGATTTTTTTGAAGTAACTAAATCATGTATTGAAGAATTATTTTATTTTAAATTTCAAGATATCCCTTGTAATCTGTTTATCTTATTGGGATTTTTTTTCCTGTATAAAAAATCCTAAATACAAAATAGTGTCTTCATATATTTCTGAAGTAAAGCATTGGTTGAATTTTCTACTTTAAATATTTTATAACTTGTTTTTTTTTACGTTTTTATGAGTTTCTATTTAGACAGAATCATTTTTACATTAGCTTGATGGTATAACTTCTCTATCTCTATAAGTAAACTATTTTAATACATTTACTTATATTTGATGTATATGTATATATTTTATTTTCTTATCAGCATTTTTTCTGATTTCTCAGATATGTGTAATTATTGCGTAAATTCTAATCATGGCTTGTGTATTTTATGGGAAGCTTTTTTTTGTCATTTTCTTATTTTTAATCACTTGTTAAAAACATTTTTCAGCAATTTTTCAGAACTTTTTTGTTATATTTTTTAAGACTTGAAAATATATCTGAAATAAAGGAAATCTTTTTATATTAATTTTTTTTTATATTAGATGTCTGTAATTTTAAACACTAACAATTTAGAGTTGTTATTTATTTATATAAATTTGTGCAGTAATTATAAGTTTGTAAATAAATACATAAGTCATTTTTTAACAATTTAGGTCATTTAGGAGCATTTAAATAACTTTTTAAAAGGTATTAAAAATATCATTAAAAACTGTTGTACAATAGTCATTATATAAGTGATTTTGAAATAGTTTTTTAAAAGCTTTCTCTGAAAGCAATCTATGATTTTACATTTGTTTCTTGATTTCTATGTAATCTTTTGTTTTATACAGTGTTGCACAATACAACTTTAATATGCATCTTGAACATTGGATTTTTAAATCTTGAAAATTGTTTAATTCAATATTATGCATGCTTTTTCAAGTAAATATTAATTATCACTTTGAATAAATGTATGCTCATTTTTTTAAATATACTTATTTCTCAAAGTAAATTTCACCAGTGAATTATTTAACTGAATTTCTTAACAAATGCTAGTTTTTAATTTTATTTAGTGTAAAATATTAATTTGCCCAAAATTTAATTCCCTTAGCGGCATGGGAGTACTCTAAATAGCCGTCGAGCCATAAGTCCTCTTGTGAGGTTGCTGTAAGGTTCCGGACCAACCCTAGGGTGTTCTCCCTTAAAATTGGGGTGGAACTGAGCAAAATCATACATAATCTTGCATAGTGCTCAAAGCTACGGCTAACAACAGGCGTAAAAATCTAGCCCCTTGCTGCAATGAATTTTGCTAATTGATCTGATGCTATTGTTAGTCAGGTGGCATAAGTAATAATAATAAGAATATATATATGATAAAGTTATGATAATAAAGTTTGTAATTTTTCATGGTTTAAGTACATTAATGTTTTAGTGTTTTTTCAACAAAAATGATAAAAATTTAATTAGATTATGTGCACAAAAAGATGTTATAAACATAAATAAATGATGTATATATACATTTAAAACTTAAAACTGATACCCAAAGAAAATGGCAATTAATGTATAGAAAACATCCCTGTAAAAGATTAAATGACTATCTAGTAACGGAAGCATACAAACAGAATAAGAAGTCAAGAATAAGAAAGCAAATAATGAGCATTTGAAAGGTTATCATTAATGTAAATAAGACCCAAAGGGTAGTTTTTGTAAAATGAATCACATCTGTTTAACCCCTAAAATGATTTGATAGATATTTTGGAATTGTATTTGTTTCCATTGAGATGTGTGTTAGAATTTTAATGCTTCTTAAGTCCGGCTGTATAAAATGGCTGACGTACATTAAATCAACTGATCATCAAATCCCTTATGATTTACCAGATGAGGTTTGAAATTGGGGTCCCAGCTCAGACGTTCTTGTCACTTAACCATGGTTCACAATTATATGAGATCCATCACCAATAGCCCTTCTGTTGCTTCAGAGTTATGATATTAGTAAATAACCAGAGAGTTAAAATACTTTTTTTTTGTACCTATTATATGAGTAAAACTGTTAACATTTTATAATGAAATTGCTACTTCCAACTTGAGCTCCAAAGAGAGGCATGTAAATGCTGCTAACTGTGAATGCAAGTAATGAAGGAACATGTTCTAAAAATAGTTTTAGAATTGCATCAAGTAAAACTGTTGATCATAAACAAGCTTTTATTTATCATAAAATGTTAAACCAGAGCTGATCTTATTGTTTTTTTAAAACAACTCATTTGAATTGTATGGTATTCTGAAGTAATGGATAGAATTATTTATTTGCGTATATATTTTCATATTAATTTATAGCAAATGATGTTCTTTTGTAATGATTAGAATAAATATTTAAAAAATGTAATTATTTTGTGTGTGTATATTAAAAATTATAGAAAATTCAGGTCTTATTACATTTTACCTTCCAAATTGTTTATAATATTGTTCTGGTTGCTCTTTAATTGTTGCATGTGAATCCCAGCGATTTATATGTAGATGGAGTTCAGAATTCTCGAACTGCTTTTTATAAAAATAAATAACCTAGTTAAATCAGGTTTTGAAATATAAAACTTGTAATTTTCTAATATCTGCAACTTAAGTTTTTTAAGAATGGGGCTTCTAGTATTTTTAAACAGCTATGATACAGGAATCTAATGTATGAGACTTGTTTTTATTATTTCTAAAAAATGGACAAAATTAAAATTCTGGGGATATTATTTTGAAAAATTGTCATAATATTAATCCCAAAATCAACTGTAATAATATTTCCTCCAAAAATGTATATATGTTTTTATATTTACTTAAGGTTTATTGTAGACTTTACATAAAATGTAATTGAAAAAAGGGCACATTTTTTGTCAAAAACTTGAGTTTGAAGAATAACGAATTTACAGCTAGTTTTTATTTATATACTCAGTAAAAAAGGTAGCAGAGATCTATAATTCTTGCTGTAGTGCATGAAAATAAAACAATTTTAAGAAAACTTGAGTAAAATTTACTCTAAATTTCAAGTTTTTAAAAACAATTTGAAAAGGAATGTATGCAATTAAATAAATGTGTTATAAATTTTTAAAATTTTATATTTATCAGTTATTTGATTAAAAATTTATGGCAGGGGGAGGGGGTTTCAAAATAAAAAACAGTTTTCAAACTTGCCCACATATCTTTTGGTAGTCATGGTTAAACAGTGAGGTTGCAATTCAGAATACTTTGGTAATGCTTACAAAGTAAACACAAATGAAAAAGATGAAGCAGTTCTGTCATAGAAGCTGATGAATAAACATTGATAATTTATCAATGTGATTTATGAGATCTACTGTTTCAGTTTTTTAAAATTTCGAATGCATGTGATAAACATGTTAGTTTTTGTTATCTTAGAATCCTACTGTAACACTGATTGGTATAAGAAAAATACCCCGAATTCCTTCCCCAAACTTTCTTCATTTCAACAAAACCCTTTGATTATAATTAAAAGTACCACAATATTTCTAAATTCAAATTTTCATTATGTTTTCTGTTGATGTGTTATATCTGTTGTTAAAACATTTTGAAATTAAGAAATATTAATTGAAGTGGAAATTTACTTGATTTTTATCTTTTTTGATTGTGAGGTCATTAAAGCAAGACTAAAGATACTAAATTAAATGAAAAATTTCTATTATACCAACATTAATGCATACAAATTAATGATTTGACTGCAATAATATTTTCATTCTATTACCTAAAAAGAAAAGGAATTTTTAAGGTTGTGCTTGAAATTATTTGATGTTTCCTTCATAAGTGAGAAATAATTATGATATATGTGCATGCATACTCACCAACTTTTGCACCTAAATTATTTCTTTTTACCAATTTTTCCAAAATATGTCATTTTCTGACTATTTCCCCCCTTACAGCTCTTATTTACCACTATCTGGAAAATAAGTTAGCAAGAACTATAAAATTAATTGTGTGCAATTAAGTTTTAAGAAAATTCATGAAATTTGTTGTTAAGCAAAGCATTTTCTTTCTTTTTTTCTTTGTAGCCACTTTCTGAATCTCAACTGATTTTGTGCTTTTCATGTGATATTTCTGACATTTCATATTGAACTCAATTTGTTTTCATTGATTGTTACTACCTTATCGTTTAAAGAGAAAATTGTATGCTTTCAAATGTATAAAAAATTTTATAAGAAGGAATTCGATTGTATTAACATGTCTCAATAAGGGAGGAAATGTACATTATGTGAAGTATGTTGTTCCGACATATGCATTTGTTGCGTTGGCCGATATGATGTACCCATCATGTGAAAATTCTAAATGTAATCAAGTAGCAGTTGCTCAAAATTGGGATTTTTTTTTTTTCAAATATTATGTTCCAGTAGTATTGGTGAAGCTAAATCAGAGCTGAAATACTGGTTACATCTGTCCTTGTAGAACATAATGTTTCATTTGGTTTCGACCCATAATGCCAAAACTCATTTTTGGAAAATGTTTCCAAAGTGTATGACATATACCTAGCAGTGGGGATGTGTAAGAAATAAAACATTTGTGTTTGGTGATCTAACTTCTAATCTGAAAGAGCATATGATTAAATGTGGGAGAAACAAGGTATTTTTTGCTGCATCATTTGATGGCATTAATAATGCAAACTACAAATTATAGCCCATTGTGGTCACATTGATCCTGCAAAATGTCAAATTCAAATTGTCCTTTTTGCAATTCCAAACTTAATTGTATATTCAATTGGAGGAATTAAAAAAAAAAATTGGGATACCTTTAGACTACATTTTATTTTAAGCAGATAATTCTGCAGTAATCCAAGGGAAAAAAATTAAAAGTTGTTTCCCATTTAAAGGGGAAAAAACATAATAAATTTGAGTTGTTACTGTACTTTTCCTTGGAATAATTTTCTATTGAAGATACTCTTTTGTAATCTATGCATCAAAAGTATACTTTTTAAAAGCTGCTTATTTTCTTAAACAATGTGTATTAAGGAAGTATTCATACCATTATAGTGAACATGATAAATCTAGGCATTATCTTTAAGGATTGGATCCATGCCACTATTTAATTAAGGCTTTTTTTTGCAGACAAAAGATAAAATAACATTTACCATAAAATCCGGCATATAACCCACACCTATACTTTCAAGCTGCATTTTTTAATTTTAAGGTATATTCAGCGTATAACGCACCCACCCTTTTTTACAGAGGAACCTGCAATGTACTTTAGCAATACTATTATGTTTTAAAGCCATTTATTTGAGGTATTAATCCAGGGTTATGAAAAAATAGTATGTTTCTAAAAAAACAACCCTTTAAGTTCATAAGGTATGGCATATCTTTCAAATGAACAGTATTCCAATCTTTGTTGAAATCTAAGTTTTTTTATGCACATCTTTTTTATTTTTGAAGTTATATTTTTATACCCGGCGTATAACACGTACACGTAAATTTCAATATTATTTTTTGTTAAAAGTGCACGCTTTATGCGGGATTTTACTGTATTTAAATTTAAGAAAAAATAATATATAAATTATTATCATAGGGGTGTTACTGAGCAGTTCTTCTGTCAGATGTCCTTGTGGCGGTTTGCTTCTCAGTAATCCCTAAAGGGAAATATGTGTGAACCTTCACTAACCGATATGGAGAGGGACTAAAATCAGTCTGTAAACAACTTTGGCCGATAACAGATCCTCGAAATTGGTGGGTGTACCTACCCACGAAATAGTAATTTTTAATTTACATTTAATTTTTTTGTGTTGTGTGTGTCGTTATAATAAATATTTAAAAACTGAAAAATAAAGACTTATATCTTGAACACGCACAAATACGAAACAGTCCTGTTTATATATTGACTATTATGGGCTAAAATAGCTGGTGGAGAATGAAATTATTCTTTCCACTAATTGCAAATTGACAAGATAATATAATTAAAAGAATTTGCAGTGTAAGAATGGGGAAGATATATTGTTTAACCATCTTAAAAGTGCATTAAAAATACTTTCATATTAGTACCTTCAAAAAATTTTTTATTCATTTTAAGGTACTTTTTTTATAATCTTAATTTTTTACTGTAAAATTTGCTAAATTGTTGCTTTTTTCCCCCTCCACTTATTACTTAGAACAATACATAATGAATTATTTTCAAAGTTTATGCTTATAAAACCTCCCCCCTGTTCAATAATGTGTTTATTGCTTGACTAGTTCAGAGTTACAAGATCCATTACTGAAAGCCATGATAGCAGCACTTTATCTGTGTAGAATCAAATCAGCTACAATTTTAGGTTCTTAGTGTTCACGTTTAAGAAAAATATTCTTGATTCTAAAAGGTAAGGAAGGGGGAAAATCTTTCAGAATCATTAAATGAGGTAAATTTGTGGGTTGAAAGTCAGGCAGGGCAGAGTTGTTGTCGATTACGGTTCCTTTAATACTAATTTTAGCTGGGGAAATGGAATGACCCTCACGCTTAGGGTAACCTTTCCAGGAACAGCTAATGATGTACTCTGTATATCATTTTGCCCTTCCACTACAAGAAGGCACTAAGCAGGGTATTGGGAAGATTGAAGTTATCCTGTTTGTTCAAATACTTTTTTTGGACTTAAATTTTTTTTTTATTTTGCACTATGAGCAAAACCCTGCATACAATGAAACAAAAATAATACTAAATCATAATTTTCATGATTTTGTATTATGGGAAAAACCCTGCACACAATAAAACAAAAATAATACTAAATCAGATTTTTCATTATTTAAAGAAACTTTTTTTGTTAATTTTGATGAATTTTCATTAGGAAAAAAAAAGTCAAGGATACTTTATACAATATATATATATAAGCCTTATATAATCTTAAAAAATAAAAAAAAAAAAAATTAAGTATTCTAAAATGTGATGAAGCCAAAGACACATAAAAAGAATTAAATAAACTATGATTTCTATAATAATTTTGCTTTTGATCAAATGTATTATTGGAGAAATATTAATATTAACCAAGTAGAGTATGTGTTATCTATGTATACTTACTGTAAAATCTGGTGTATAACTCACACTTAACACAAAAAAATAGATTGAAATTTAAGAGTGCTTGTTATTTTCCGGATATAAAAAAGGATAGCTTTAAAAATAAAAAAAAATAAATTAGATCAACATAAAAAAATTGACTACTACATACATCAAAATACTATTTATTCAAAATAAGTGACATTCTTAATGAACTTAAAGGGCTGTAGAGTTCAAGAAGTATACTGTTTTTTCAAAAGCTCATGATAAAATATCTTGAATAAATGACTTCAAAACACAAGAGATATGCACAAATACATTTCAGGTTCCTTCATAAAAGAGGGGGTGCGTGTTATACGGTGAATGCACCTTAAAATTAAAAAATACAGCTTGGAAGTATAAGTGTGCATTATATGCCGGATTTTATGGTAATTCAAATTTTAACAGTATTAATAAAAGGGGGGGTATCTTGCTTAATAGTCACTTCTTACAAATGTGCTGTTGTCATTTCCAGAAATAAAAGGAAAATGTATTTAACCTGAATTTCTGAATCCCTTTTTTAATATACCATAGGAACTTAAGGTACTTTTCAGTTTTGATGAGTTAATCAATAAAAGTTTAGTAAGATAAGCCATAACAAGGGCAGATGTTTGCACTCTTCCTTTCAAATGCTCTTCCTCCATCCTAAAAAGGGGCTCCAAATAGATGGTTCTCCTACCCACAGGAAAGATGCCTCTGTACACCTGCTGTGTCAAGTGGTTAATGCATGATAAATCTGTCAGGGCACAAACGTCCTCCCATTGATGTGGTGTGGAAGTTTGGAGAGGGGGTGCCTGCTCTGGTGTCATCCTCTTCACTTGACCATGGTTCAAAATTATGAGGTCAGTTGCCACAAAAGCCCTCTTGTAGCTGAATATGGCAATGTTAATATTCACTCAATCACCCACCCGCAGGAAGTGTGAGGTTATTGACCAAAAGGGGGCAGAAGGAATAAAAGCGGTTTAGAAGAGGGAGAACAAGTTGGGGCATTGTGTTGACCATATGCTCTATGAGCATAACTGCGTGATAGTGCGAGTTTATGTAGGCCACTGAGAAGTATTTACTCTGTTTTAAAATAACTCCTTATGACCACTATAAGAGTATACAAATGGAACAAAAAATTAAGGAATCAAAATGTTTCAATGAGATCATGGAAATATATAAAGGTCTTGAGGTATAGGATCTTTGCTATTTTATATATTTGCTGGCTTATATTTATAATTGTTACAAAACTGTTGGGTGAGTTAAAAATTTAGGCATTGTATTTTAAAGTGATTAATTTTAAAAATATATGTAATACATGCGCGTGTTGATCTTTTTATTTACATTGAAATTGTATTGTATTTTATTTGAGTAATTTGAATTTTAATGTTGAAAAGTAAGGACTTAAAAATTTATTTTGAAATAAACTGCAGAAATAATAGCTTGTAAGTATTCCATTTAATTCTAAAAAGTATGCTATTCTCATTGATTTTGCCTTGAAATATATGTATGAGCACAGATTTTAGTATTAAAATCATATAAAAAAATTCTTGCTAATTGTATGTTTTATTTGTGTTCAACTTGTATGTGTGTGAAAAAAAATAAAACATTTTTTACTCATTTATTTTCAGAACTTTGCTTAATTAGAAATGTATATTTAAAAGAGAAATATTTATCGCATCTTCAAAAATAATATAAAATCATTTTTTAACTATTTAATTTATTGTCTGTTATGTCTAATCAATTTTATTTAAAAAGATTTAAGTTTTTTATCCTAAGAAATATTTTTCACTCTGTGAGCTCTTCTATGCTTTCAGTACATTTTCTTTTATTCATTGTACTTTGAGCTTGCATATTTTCGTGCATAAATATCAAATACTGATAAAATAGCACTTATTAATGCTTTCACTCATACTGGAACATGTCATTTTAATGTTTAAGAAAAGTAAAACTTTTTTCTCCTTATGTGCAGTAAGAACAAATGATAACTTTTTATCTATTATGCTATGACTGTTGATTTGATGAAACAATGGTACTTATTATATCTGTTATTGTTCATAGAATTGGATAATTTTCTATCTGTAATTATTTACTTGTTTGATGTATTAAGTGTAAAATGCTTTGATTTTCCTTCTAAATTGAAAAATTTTGTGTATTTAAAAATCTAATAAATGGAAAGATTGAGTTTGTAAGTAACCCAATCTCGCTATTTCTTATGGTGACTAAATTTTTTATTGTACTACTCATTATGTTAAAGAAATGATTAAAAAAAAAGTACCTTGTTTTTACACTTAATGGATCATACATTTTAATTATGTGTTAATATTAATTTATATTATTTTGCTTAAGATAGTGTTACTGCATTAATTTAAGGGTTATTGTATGCTATATGCATTAATGAGTTATAGTTTTCATAATTTATTAATTCTCATATTTATAAAAACTATTATTTGTTGCAATATTATTTAGTATATTTGAATGAAATTTCAAATAAAATTTAGATTGTCTATTGTCTAGAATTTTAATCAAGGCTTTACAACCTTCCTTTTTTTTCAAAGAAAAAGACAAATTTTAAAATATTGATTTTAATTTCTGAAACAAAATTGCAATCAACACAAGCAGTAGCACACACAGGAATTTTTCAAGGGGGGGTCGAAAGTTCAACATTCTTGTATCATGCTCCTTTTGATTTTGTCGATTTTCGGGAACAAAACACAGTAAAAAACTAATTGAATAAATAATTAGCATTTATTAATAAAATTAATCATTAATAACAAATACTTAATTAAATTTTATGTACTATATACTTAGAATTATAATCATTCGGAAAAAAATCAAGGGCTTTGGGAGAGGGGGGGTGCGGACCCCCTTGTGTGTGCCACTGAACACATGAACATTACGAACAGCTGTTTGTCTGATGAAAGCATTTAATTGTGTCTCTTAAACAATATTTGTAATAAGTTAGATGTTAAACTACAGAATATTCCATAACATCTGGCGTATAACGCGCACCCATACTTTCAAGTTGCAATTTTTAATTTTCAGGTATGTTTGCTGTACAATGCACACCCTACTTTTTAAGAAGAAATCTGAAATTTTAGTATACAACTTATGTTTTGAAGTCATTTATTCGGGATATTATGCCAGACTTTTTTGAAATAGTATATTTCTAGAACTAGAACTCTTTTAGTTCATAAGGTATATCAATTCTTTTAAATAAACAGTATTTCGATATGTGTAAAAGTAAGGATTTTTTTTTATGCTCATCTCTTTTGTTATTTTTAAAGCTATCGTTTTTATACCCAGTTAAATTTCAATCTCATATTTTGTGTTCAAAGAGCGTGTTATACGCCGGATTTTACGGTACATATTTTTTTCTTTTGCTTTATGTTTGTGTAATGTTTAGTATTACTAACCTGACTGAGATATATATTCCTGTGAGAATTAAGATTTCTGAAATGTAATTGCATTTAATAGTTACTAGTTTTCTAACAGTGTTGACGTGAATAAATCTTATGTTTACTGATAAGTAATAATATATCAAGTTCTTATAGTAAGTAAAGGAATTTTCTTATTTAACTAATGTGTTATAGTTTTATTTAACATTTAGGAGGTATAAAAAAAAGTTCATCCTCTTACTTTAACATTGTATACGTGATTCAATTTTTACTGTAATTCAGGGCATTTAATGTAAAAAAACATTTTCCCCTCTTTTCAAAAAATAAACTTACTGACTGTTTTAAAAACTATTTCAAAGAAATATAATACAAATTTTACTTTTATTATTTATTTGGTTTTTTTCATTAATATTTTTCTATCTATAAAGAAATTTAAAACAAATGTGTTATGATTTTTTTTTATTTTATATTTAATTTTTTTAAAAATTTCTATTTCAGATATTTGTTGTAGAGCAGACAATGCTGAAGTTGAATTAGTTAGTTTAATAGAAGAGCACATTCCACATTATAAGCTTAGAGCTGATACTTTAACAGAATTTGGTGGTAAGTTTAATAATTGTTGTTTTAGATATGCTTATCAAGCATAGTATTTAATTTTCAGTTTGTCTCTTTACATGACAAAAAAATGTCTCTTTACATGACAAAAAAAATGTCTCTTTACATGACAAAAAAGTGTCTCTTTACATGACAAAAAGTGTATTGAGATTCATTTTCTTTTTCGCAATGCATAACTACTAGAAAAATTTAATGTGTATAGCTGAAAAATGTTTTAAAGATAGTAAAAAAAAAGTATATTCATTGCATATAAAACCCTTCAAATAATGAAAAAAACTCGGGTTCAAATTTTTCTTTTCTTCTTCAAGGCAACTGGGTACCATTTTTGCATTTTTTTTTATATTTAATTTTTGAAATTTGGTTTTAATTGTATTTAATAAAGGTCATTATTAAGTACTAATTTCATATAAAGAATTTCAAATTTATTGCAAACGTTAGTAAAATTTAAAGTTTCTTCTAAACATTTTTTTAAACCCCTAAGACTTTCTAAATTTTTTTTTTTTTTGAAATACCTAATAATATACTATATAAAGCAGTGTATGTGGTTTTTTTATGCAGCTGCTTATTAATTTTATATTAATTTTTTCATTGTAAAACATACAAAAATTCTTGAAAAAGCAATAATTTTGATTTTGTAATTTTTTAAAAATCTTACTATGTATCTTAGAGTTAACCCCATACTCAGTTTTACAAAACATACATTTTAAAAAATTTATATAAAATTTCACATCCCTACTTCAATTATCAAAAAAGCCTTAGGGTTTTTGAATGATAGTATATGATCAAAAATTCAACATGGAGAAATATCAGTTTGAAGTTTTCTTTCCATGAATAGCATGATATAATATTCATTAAAAAGTTTGAAACTTTATGAAATATTAATTAACTTATTTAAAACTGCTTACCATAAGAAATTGCATTATTGACATAATGAATATATAGAAGAAAACAAATGAAAGATCAATATTCCTTAAAACTTTACCTTAATAATTATAAAATAAATACACACACCTCAGAGCTAGTTCCATGTTCAGTTTTACAATGCACAACATCTACTAAAGATGTGAGTGTATGCCTTTATTTTTTTATTTCCATGATTTTAAAAATCTTTGAATGTTAAATATTGTACACGAATGAAAGCAAAATCAAATAACAATTTATAAGTAAAATATATCAAAATCGAAGAACTGCAGCTGTGCATTTGTTTAAATAAATATCTTAAAATATTTTAATAATAATTGTATTGGATTTCATTTACTTGGGATGCATATATATATGTATGACATGTTTTTTGAGCCAGAATCAGACTTAGTTTTAAAAAGGATCTTTATTTGAGGAAATCTATGCAAGTTCTAACGCTGAGAGGCAGAGAGAAAAAGAAGGCCAAAGTGAAATCTAAGTGTTTTACCACTCAAGCCAGATGTGAGAAGTACCTCTGATTTTATGAGTGTACTTGAAAGTTAATGCTGACATATAGGGCTATTAAATCTAATGATCTGGAATTAGACATGTTTATTGGCTAGGCCATATGTTCGGAAGAAATAAATGGGTGATTAGTTTGGTACTTGAAGATGAAATGACAAATATATGAGTTAAGTGCTAGATGGGGAATTTAATTTTTAATCTAATTTAATTATCCTTACATATATATATATATATATATATCACCAAAAACAAATTTGTAAAAAGGGGAGAGTTTTACTATTCTTGCGAATTAAAATTTTTAACTATCAAAATGAAATTTAGTATTTGTGCTTTGGGAGAATCCATTTTAAAGTTTTAATTTCATTTATAATAATATCATAACAAGCATGCACAACTTTTAAATCTTGACCAAATCCATTTGCTCTTCAATAAACAATACACAAACTAGAATTTTTGCATGAATTATACTATTCTTTCTTTAAATGATTTGTTACTGCATATGTAATCCTGCATATGTTAGTCTCATTTGCTGCCGTAGAAAAATAATTAATTCCTTTTTTTATCAGGTACTTTTCTAGCAGATAAGCTTTTTTTTTCTCTAATGGGGCTGTGTATTGGTATTTTTTACCTTTGCAGACCTAGTTCTTTCCCACACGAGCTGGTATCACTTATTTTTTTATTTCGGCACCATATAGGCGATACCAATTGCCATAAGCAATTTTCACACCCAGTTTCTTTCCCAGAGGGAGGCGGCTGAGCTCTGACGATGCGAAATTGAACTTAGGAATTGAATTTTTTGCCGAGGGTACCCAAGCCAAACGAGCACTCCAAGGGGTTATTTACATGCTGCATAATCATACGACAGGGCCGCTGTCAATTTTCTGCATCATGAAAATTGTTAGAAATTAAATCTTTTCTCATGTCCACTATCCATTCAATTAAATACACGAGTCGTGTAACATTTCTTTATTTGCCGCAACAGGCTGATGAATATGCAAATTCGTTTGCACTGCCGATGACGTCATCGTGTGACCTGTTTGTGAATGACGTCATCACATTGCTGATTGGTCGCCGTACACGTTGTACTTTTATATATTCCAATTTGTTGTGTGTCTGTCGGTTCCTGTTAGTACCACGCCCTGTCGATAGTTTTAAATAAAAGTATTTTAAAAACAACGAAGTCTCATGAATGCTGAAACTGCTCTCTGCTAATTTCATTTACAATAAAGAATAACAAAAATGCACCGACTTTGGCCGGGATCGAACCCGTAACCTTAGGTGCAGAAGGCCAGCCAGTCGTCTAGCAGATAATCTGAAAAGTAGCCATGGCAGTTTTGCTTAGTCTGCTGTCCAGCGTCAAAAATTGCTCCATAACATAATAAAAAAGTGCAGATAAAGCTTTGAAATTTTTCAGGCATTTTTATAATGATCCAAGGTATCATATAAGCCAATAATATATATATATATGTATGTATGTATATATATCAATTGTTTGATGATTTTTTTTGGGTACCATGTCACCTTAATCAACATTTATTTAAAAAATATTTTATCAGAATATTGAAACTGTTTTTCTCAGTGAAATAGAAAATTATTCTTTGGTATGTGTATTACATTCACAAAACTATGTGTATTCTTAAAAGTAGTTTTTCTGTCCAAATAAAATGTGCTGCAGAGTTTATAGAAGCTTAAAAAAAGGTGACAAATGTTGAATAGAAAACATATCTGGTTGGATGTTATTTTAGGGTGCCCCTTGACAATAAATATCTTTTTCAAGAATGACAATTATAATTTTTGGTATTGGCCATTTTACAGTGGGAAATTAAATCTTTTTTCTTTGCATTCAGAGAAACTCGGTGTCTTCATTCGTTTTGATCATTCTTCTCTAAACTGGAATTTTTGTTCAAAAGAAGGAAAAAATCCATTGTTCTGCATAAAAACCACTTTTTCCCCCAAATTAAAATTATCAGAAAGAAGGATAAGATTTATAATTTTTAATACGTTTTATATTGGTAAAACAATGGACAAAAATTGTATTTTGTTTCTATTTTTAACTTACTGCAGTTGTTAGAAAGGAGAAATTTTGCACAATGCTCTTTTGATGTTTTCCCTTTATTTTTGTTCCTTTCTTTGAACTCTTTTGCGAAACTTTACTTTTACTCCATGTTTTGTTCTTTTTATCAATTACAGTTCCATCATTGATTTTAAGATGCCATCTTGTGTCATGTTGCAACAATTTGAAATTTGAAAATCGTGCTTTGGCAAGTTATATTAAAACTTGTCACTAAGGTGTGCATCAAAATTAAATTTTACCATGTAACTCACAAAAATCAAAATTTCATTCTATGAAAAGTTAAATATTAAAAGTCTTCTGTCATGTATAGTTTATGATGTATAGTTGATGTTGTAAGATAATATTGAATATTGCAGGATGCAATGTTTTTAACTTTACTAATATTTTTTAATCACATTAACTCATTAATGAATTATTGTTACAAAGATAAAAATTAATCATGATTTAAAATTCTAGTGGGCAAGTAAATAGGTCGTTTATTAACTTCACCTAAAATGAACCTCAATACTTATAATTTATGCTTATACTCATTAAAAGTCTGTTTGATAAATTTATGCTCAATTCTGTGTGTGTTTACTGAATGAATTTTGATTGTGTTATTTTTATTTCTTAGGCTACGAAAACGAAGATTGGTATATCCGAACTCCAGTTTTAAGTCCAGATACTGATATTCCTCTTAGTCCTGAAGTTGTTGAAGAAACTCTTAAATATTTTGGTAACCATGATTTACAAAATTTCAATATGTTTCTTTACTTTACTTCATACTTACATGGTATTAAATTCATTTGAACAGTATTAGATGGACATATAACTTCCTTCAAATTATTTGTTTTATGACATAATTTGAGAATAATTTTTATGTAATTTTTTATAATATTAGCTTTTCAAAATTTAAATACAGAAACTTAAAAGGTCCATTAAAAATGATACTTCATAATCCTAAATCTCTTTTGAGGTATTGAATTGTATTAAATATTGGGTATTTATGTATTATATATCATCAGCGAATTTTGCCAAATCAAAAGACATCACCCAATGCTGTATGCATAACAAGATTATTGTACAAGTGTGGGAATAGCTTTCCATTATTGGCTATGTAACAGCATTTGTCAACGTCTTTTCATTTTGCAAATTGATTGACAGTACAACACATAAGTACTGAATATTGTTTTAAGTTCTAAATAAGCCAATGTATTACGAAAGTATTGATTTGTATACTTAATTATAATTATACTTATCTTAAATCTATCAGTAATAAGACACCAAAAAATATGTATTTTTAATTTTGAACAACAAAAGAAAATGTGTTGTGATTGGAGCAAAGAAAATGAAAATAATTCATACTGAAATAATAAATTTTTCTTGATGTAGTCGCACTCATAATGATGCTAGTATTATTTCATATATTTGACATGTATGGTTTTTTATAAGTTAATTAACATTTGCTTCCGAAATGATGACTGAACTTTTCTGTGTAAGCTCTGCATTCACTGCATTTTATTTTTTCATCATTTTCTATCATATTCATCTACAACTATTGTTAAAACTTACGTGTTTTGTTAGAAAAATTGTTATATTTATCAGAGACCATGGTTTATTGACTGCTTTTTTGAGTTGCTTCCAATACAAATATTGGCGATATTCTCCAATAAGATACACATTCACTCCAAATACAATGATGGAACAGAATTTGATGTTTTTTTTATATATTGCCTTGTTTGGCATTACAATACATACAATTGATAAATACCTTGTTAAACACATTATTAATTAGTAATTTATATTTTCTTTCTGAAATTTTTCAATTATGATTTTTAATTAATGGGTCACCTAACAGAAAAATAATCTTAGGAAAAAAATATCTTGAGTTATAACCATAATTCATTCATTTGAAATATGCAAAGAAATGAAAAACAAGTGTTAAATTTTTAATTTTGATGCATTGCTATTTTTTATTTTGTTAGTTTTATGTGCTGATCGTCTCAGCCAGATGACAAAGACGTATAATGACATTGATGCAGTAACTCGATTATTGGAAGAAGTAAGCTTATAAATTTTTTAAAACACAATTTGTATACTATGGTATTTTGCTAGTGTAAAAAAAACTTTTTTAAAGTTATGTTTAAAAAAAATGCATTTAAAATTGGTAACACATAATTACATGGCAAAATATGGATTAGAAAATCTTTAAAAGTGCCTTTTCCCTTATAAATATGAATTTTTATGTAAATAAAATATTTATGAAAAATATTTTAATTATTTTATTATTATTGTTGTTGTTGTTGTGGCTAATGCCACCTGTCTGACATAGTCAGAATGAGGCCCACGAAATTCATCGTGGCAAGGGGCTGTCGTTGGCCCTAGGCCTTGAGCACCATACAGGTGACAGTACAAATTAGCTCTGCAAAATTCCCTGAAGGGACGATAGATGGCGACACCACCTATCTCCACCTCCACAATTTTGGCATGGGACTGGAGGGGAGGGAAATATTCTCCAGTCCCCTGCACTCGTGATTCAACCCACAAGACTTTTGGACCCACTGATTTAACGAGCACGTACTCCGTGTGTACTCGGAGGGTATTTTGTGGCATCGAACCCAGGCCTTCCGGTCTGGAGTCCGATGCTCTAACCACAGGCTACCCACGGCCTTAATTATTTTATAATAAAGGTGGTTCTTATTTAATTAAAAAAAACTATGGGATTAATAATTTTAAAACTGGCTGATTGTATGTAACTTGATAGGACTGTGTTTTAATTATTAAAAACAGTTTTATGTGATGTTAAAATTTAGTTTTTTAAATTATGATTTGGCTTAGTTTTCCTATTTAAATCTGCATTACTTTATAGATTTGTGTTATTAAATAATTTTTTATAAATCTGTGTATAATTTAATAATTTATAAAATTTATTTATTAACATTTTAATTTCTTCCAAACTTTGTGTTTTAAAATGTTTTACGACGGTTTGGTAGCTAATTTTCCAACCTCAATTATAGTAGCATGTTGGAAAAAATAACTTGTAAAAGAAGTATAAAACATTGTATCACATATTAGATATTTTGTTCATATCTCAACTGGCAACAAATGTATATCAACAAATTTATCATCATGAAAATTAGTTTCTTAATTTGAAGCTATTGAGAAGAATTTTCTGAAAAGAAGCAAAGCATATAGATTTGCTTCTTTTGAGAAAATTCATTTTTCTCTGAATATCTGAATTTGCTTTTAGTACTGAAAAAAATATATGATCAATGCTATGCTTATTTATATTGTGAAGGCAAGACAACATAGTTAACTTCATCAAAATGCAACGAATTAAATGGGCAGGTCACGTTATCAGAATGAATGAAGACTGCACCACTAAAAAAAGTCTTCAATGCTCAACCAATTGGCACAGAAAGGGCAGGCCAAATCTTAGGTGGATTGATGGCCTAGAAAATGATCTCCTAGTTTTGAGAACTAGGAATTGGAGAACACTAGCAGGAAGAAGGCTTCTTGAGAAGGCCAAGGCCCACCCTGGGCTGTCATGCCACTGAGGAAGGAAGGAAGAGACAACATAGTGTATAAGTTTTCAGATAGGCTTCTAAGCTAATTCAATTTCTTTTCAAAACATTTCAGACTGTTTTGTTTGAAAGCTCTTTATAATTTCCACATATTATGATAGTAAAAAAGACTTTAGTAAATTTTCTTTGTGAGAATTGAATAAATCATCCGGAGACAATTTTAAGTTAGATGTATAACTTTTTGATTAATTCTGGATTTCTTTATTAAGATTTTATGAAGAAATACTCCTTTTGGTTGGTAAAAGTGTTAAATATTTTTGTTGTGAATTCATGAATATTTTATTATTTAAACTTTCATGAAAACCAGTTTGTTGTCATTATATAGTTAGCTCATTGACCTCATTAAGATTTTCCAATATCTTGTCACATATATTTGTTACATTGCTAACTTTCTAATGATCTCATCAACAACAACAAAAATAACACTTCCAGAATATTTACAAAGGAAATATTTTTTAACCCTATTAGTATAAAAGGATTATGTCATCCTTCTGGTATAGTGGTCAGCAATGCTGACTGCTGTGCCATAGGGCTTGGGTTTGAATCCCGGAGAAGGCATAAATATGTTTAAATGTATAGTGCCTTTGTGGCATGGGGAGTATTCTAAATAGCCGTCAAGCCACAAGTTCTCTCGCGAAATTAGTGGAAAGGAAGAGAGTAGTATTGTCACCCGTTTGGTGCTCAAAGCTATGGCTAATGACTAGTATACATCTAGCCTGCTGCCGCTGTGAATTTCATGGGCCTCAATCTGACATAGCCAGACACAGGTGGCATTAGCAACAACAACAGTATAAAGAGCACAAACACATGCTTAGTACTGATATCACTGGATTCATTTGCGAGTGTCACTCACAATAGAGGGCTTTTTTCTGTTTAGCCTAAATCTATGAAAATGCTGAAATTTGAATATGTTTTTTAATAATGCTTTGTAGAATATATTAAAAACATGTTTTATTTTTTGTCATTACATACTTTATTTACTTAAATTATTTTTTTGTTTAAATACATTTTTTACACATTCTATGCTTAGTATTAGCTTATTTAATAATTTTAACATTATGCATATAAAAACTGCATATGTTACTTAAAACTCTCTTTTAGTATGAAAAATTTGAAAACAGGGATCCACACACAATACAATCATTGAAATAACTCATTTGCAATTTTGGAGATTTTTTTGTGGAAATGTGTGCAAACAAAAGCTAAATTTTCTATTGTAAATGACCATGGAGAAGTATTTTCTTTCGATGTACCTGAGAGATTAGATAGATACCTGAAATGTCATGATCATTGGACTCGCTAGATTCTTTATGAACAGAACAATCAGAATATATTATAATGTCACAATCACTACTTTCAAAATCTATCCGTAATATTTTACATCATTTCTGCTATTTCAAGTTCAGTTAGACATTTTCGACTCTGAAAATTTTGTCTGCAAGATCTAATTATCCATTAAAAAAATACTGGACTGCAAACCCAAATACTCAATGCTCTAGCAAAAATAAAACTCTTTTACTTACTATAAACAGATACCACATGCTAATAAGAGCCATCTTAAAACATGCCATTTAGAAACATTTCTTTCCCCTTATGTTTATGTAATCAAAATCCATGTGAGTTATGTTTCTGTCATTCAGTAGGTTGAATCTACATGTATCTCAAATCTGCAATGTCATCTTGTTACCAAAACTTTTAGAATTTTAAATTTTCCAAGTTGCTGACACAAATGTGTGACTGCCAGAGATGAAAGAGGAAACATTCTGCTAAACTTGCTGCATTTATGTGATAGTTAATGCAAAGGGCTAACAATTATTAATTTTGAATCCTTTTTTGGTTATGTATTAAAGGATTAGTTATGATTTATTCTCTTAAACAATGTTTGTAATCTTAAAATTGTGATCCACTTCCAAATTATAATTCTGCATAACTTTAAAATTAGTTAATACAATTCATTTTAATAGTTACAGAAAAAAAGTGTATTAAAGCCTCTTGAAGCTTTAAAAAAAGATACTGCATTTTGTTTTGAAATTCATTGTCTTAGATAACACACAAGTTTATTCTGGGAGCCTTATAATGAATAAATGAAACATCAAGGGTTGTTTTTTCTTTCACGAATAATTTACTTTGATGTTCAGACAGTATTGCAGTTGTGTTTATGTGGTGTACCCACAAGTTTATTTTTACATTTGAGCACAAGTTCATTCAATACAGTGATGGAAAGATCATTAATATCTTTACTTCTAAAAATCTTTCTACTGCTTCTCTAATTCTGAAATATCTTATAGCAATGGAAAGCTGAGACACTTCTTCAATGTTATTCATTTCATTGAGCATTATTGGCGTGAATAAATTCAGACTCAGTATTTTTTTAAGATTCATTTTGCGCATTATCAAGAATTTTCTTTGAAAAGAACATTATTGTTTAACTAAAAGACATGAGTGCATCAGTTACATGCGTATGATTTCTAAATTGTTCCGCTTGCATTTTCTTTCGTGCTAATGAAAAAAATATTTTACACTAAAAAAAGTTCATGCTTTTCTCTTTTAGAATCAGTCATTTAAAAAATTAAATGTCAAAAACTGTTTTTTTTACAATTTATCAAAAAATACTCAAAATTTTATTTAAATACTTAATAGATGTACAACTTTGCTTCTGCCGTTTTTTTGCGTAATTCGAGGCTTTATTGTAAAAAACTGATTATACATTTATGATTCAAAGTATTGTCCATCACTGGCCACTACTTTCTCCCATCTTTCGGGCAGCGTACGAATCCTGATCTTTTCTTTCTTTTCCTTTAAACATTGATTTATTTCATAGAAAGAACGGGATCTGGAACTTGCTGCTCGTATTGGACAGTCTTTATTGGATCAGAATAAAGATTTACGTGTTAGAAATGATCAACTGGAACTAGAATTAAGTACTTCAAATGAAGTGGTATGTGTTATTATTTGCTTTTTATAAATGTATATTTTTTCCTAATATTTCTTTAATTGTAATTTTTTCCCTCTATATGTTTAAGAATTTTTTAGACATATTTTGTTAATTTAACATTTTAAATTTATAAATTTTTGTTTTTTGTATTTTATTTTTATTTTTTATGCTGTTACTTCTGATGCATATAAACTCTTTTGTACATTGGATGAGATTTTTAAAAGAAAAACATTGTTTTATGGATCAAAGTGTAAAATAATACTTTTGTATTAAAATATGAGAAAAATTAATATAGATGCATGCAATCAGTTATATTTAAGAGTATTTAAATTTCAAAATGTAAAAGCTATTCAAGTTGAGAGATATAATGTTAAATGCAATTTATTAACTTATTGTTTAATTTTGTTCTGTGAGATCCTTAATTTGATTGTTTGAACAGCTTATAAAATTATTGAAAGTTGAGTAGTGAGTAATTCTAAAATATGGATTGAAATAGATGCTTTTAACTTCATTTATTATTTCTTAGAGAAGTATCAGTTGTCAGATGATTTTAATTTTGTGAAGTTTAGTGTAAATGAAGCTGTAGAGATTCTCCAAGTTTTCTTTTTGTTTTAAATGTTAATGTTAACAAAAATTTTAAATAGTAAAAGTAATAGTTTGAGTTTTTACTGTGTCATTAATTTTTCTATCCTATTTGTCATTAATTTTTTCCCCCTAATGGGCATGTATTGGTATTTTAACCTTTGCAGATCTAGCTCCTGGGGAATGTACTAGGTCTGCAAAGGTTAAAATACCAATGTGGTGCCCCATTAGGAAAAAAAAATTCTATAAATATATTATATATAATTGCTGGTATATATATTTTTAATTTTTCAAAAAAAAAATTAAAATATTCTTTTTTTAAAAGAATTTTGTTCTGTGATTTCTCTTCTTATTAGATAACTCAGTTGAAACATGACTTATCTGTGAAAAATGGCTTACTGCAAATATATGCCCAGGATCTGGACACCGATTCTGATACCAGTTCACCCATGTAAGTCCCTCCCCTTTTGCTCATGCATTTGAAATTAACAATTCCATATTTTACAAATGTACTGCTTTTTATTTTATCAAAAAGTTGAAAACATGAAACTAAATTTTAATGTATGTTCTAGAAAAAAATAGAAAATGAATATTAACTCTCTTATCAAATATTTAATTTAATAACTAATTTGTTATATATATATACTATCTCTAGCAGAGAAAGAGGATTTTCGGTTAGCTGGGATACTCTCAACAAAAAAATTAGTTGTTTACAAGAAGAGAATACACAGCTTCGAACTGAAGTAAGACTTTTCATTTGAAATTATTTTATTCACTCTGTATTGTTATTTGTTGTCATAGTTTCATCATGTTTTATTTATTTAATGTGAAAAATTTATTTTAGGCTGTGTGTCGCTCGGCAGATATTGAAGAAGAAGAAAAGAAAGAAATGCAGCTTATAACAGATGTTGTGAGGCAGCTGAGTAAGTTGAAACAATTTAAAATTCAAAGTTTGTATACAATGAATTATGCTATGTTTTTAATGAAGTTTCTAAATTCAAATGCTTATACTAATTATTGTTAAATTTTAGCTGAAGCAAATAAGCAATTAACACTCTTACAAGAAGAAGTGGGCAGGAAAAGTGAAGACAGTATTAGGCAGCAAGAGGAAATCACACAGCTCCTCTCCCAAATTGTTGATCTTCAACGAAAACTTAGAGATGTAAGAAATATATACTATAACTAATGTTTGAATGATTGTTGAAATTAAATAATTCAGGTTATTAAATTTAAATTTTTGATAAGTAAATTTAAAATATAATTTAAACACTGTAATGGTTTTAAAATGTGTAAAAATGATTAAATTATTTCAATCCCTTGAATAAGAAATAGGAAGAAAAAGCTGTATTTTCCTTTCTATTTTGAACTGTGAATTTTTGCTAGTGAACCAATGATTTTGAATCCAGATTCCTACAAAAATATGTGAGAAATAAGACTACTTCCTATTCTATTTCAAAATTTTTACTAAGTATGTAACTTAGTGATTTAAATACTAGCTCAGTTTATTCTCCTTGTAACCTGACATTCAGAATTTTGTGATCTTTCCATATAGTCTGCAATATTATATAACATAATAATTGTGTAAGTGTATTACAATGACCAGCATCTTCTGGAAGTGAATAAAATGTTTAAGTTTGGGTGTTACAAAAATACTAATAAAATAATCACAACCATAATAAAGGCAATTCTAATCACTCATTACATTTGCTTGATCGACTAAAAGCCCTCTTTGTTACCAATCTGTAGAACTTACAGATCAAACAGTAATTTGTATTTACTCCCAGTTGCAGCTGTCGTAATGGCTTACAGTTAAGCAGCTGTAAAAATTTAAATATCTAGTGAAATTTTCAAAACTTTAGTAGCAAATATGTGTGGTAATTCAGATCCACAAATATTGGTTGGAATAATCATTTCCTATGAATCTTAATGCAATATCAATTCAACAGTTAATTCCTTCTATTATGATAGTGGTAGTTGAGTGCTTATGGTTCATGCTTGACATTGTTCCAGTTAAACCAACCAAATTTTCTGATTCTGGTTTCTTTAAAGACCTACTATATTGTGGGGATTTTGAACTTAAAAAAATGTGTTACTGAAAATTCTCATATTACAGAAGTTATGAACGAGATCTAGCTTCTCAGTACTTTACCATCATTCAACATAAAAAGTTGAGTTGTCAGTAACCCCATGTTGCATTTGGACATGACATAAATAAACAGTCAACCAGTCTTTTCTGCTTTTACTGAGGAAATTCTTTTTAAGATTTATGTATTATTTCATTGTACAATTTCACTGAATCAAAAGATATTATCAAGTTTGAAAAAGTCAACAAATGCTGTTATTATTTACTCGCTTGCTCAAAAACTAATTTCTGATCGTATTCCTTCCATGTTAGCCTGTTAACAAATAAATTAGTGAAGATTGAGAAGAATCAAATACTATTTTATAAAGAAAGAAACAGACACTTAAAATAAATAGAACTAATATCAATTACATTATACATGTGGCCAAAGCATTGTAAGTGCATTTGAACTGACAATGATTCTTCTTTATGCAGATGACACCATGTTAATTAGCATAAGTGTAAAATGAAGTGCTGTTTTTGCTGTTCCACAATGTTTCTTGTTTGCTAAAACTCAGTCATTCTGGAACTTATGTTTTAGGTGGTATTTTAGGAAACACTATACTCTACATTCCCTTTAGAAATTAGATCCCAAATTTTAATCATTTTTCAGAATATAAAGTACAAGAAAAATAGTATTAAATTATAAACAATGTTATATATTATTTTGCTGCATGTGGGATTAAGATTATTGTGTTTGAACATGCACAGAAATGGTTTATTATTGATATACTGCAGCATTTGGCTACATTTTTTTTACTGAACAAAATTGGTTGATGGCATAGTACTAAAGTTATATGCATAAAACTTTCATAGCAACCTGTACATTGTGAAATTTATTTAAAGAACCTACAATCAATATTTAATTGTTTAAATGCTAGGTTAGTCAGACCAAACGGAGGTGTACATATAACTGGCTTGAGACAAAAAAAAATCACCCTATCATCTTTTGATTAAACTATTGAAGAAATATGGAAGAAGTAATTTAAAGTAATTTATGCTTAACTCGGTGGCCAAAGCTGTTAACTGACATAATTGTTCAAATAGTATAGGTGCGCATTTTATGTTGAGTTTTACGGTATCCATTATATGTGCTAGCCTTATGACTAAGCAATTCAGTTAAAATTAAAATTGCTATGTCTACGCAACTCAACAGTGTGGTCTATGAAAAAAAATGTATTGATTGTATGTTCTTCCCACCTGAGATGCTGGTACTATAACCACCATTTTTGCTTGTGTACAGATATTATTATTATTACAGATAACTGCTGACAATGAATGTTTGATGAGTAAATTAGAAATTGCTGAAGAATGCCAGCATGAACTCTCAGAAGAGCTTATAGATATGAAGGAAAAATATGGAGAGCTTATGGCAGCATTTCAAGAACTTCAAGCTGAAGCTAAACAAGCTCAAAGAAATCGTTTGCCTAGTGCAAATACATGGCAAAATTTTGGAATGTACAGCCCATATATTAATCCTGATTCTCTTGCTAATGAATTGGAGCAATCTTTGGGTGGAAGAGACAGTGATGGATATTCATCTGATGAAAGGCCGTATGTATTTACTAAAAATAATTGGAAGTTATGTTTTAATATGTTTCCCAATGCATTAATTTTTATAAAATGTTTTTCCACTAAGGGAAATACCTACTGATATTTTTATAGTGTTTGTATAGTAACAAATTATTATTCTGTTCTTTCTAATTTCCTGTGAACTCAAGCTCCTTTTTTAATTTTGTATTTAATATTGTTATCAAAAGTATTTGCAATCTTATTGAACCAAGCATTGCTGATAAATATTTTTTAAAAGTGTCTTACACATACAGAAAGAAATTTGAATAAAATATCCTATTGTGATATATTTTGTTTTGTTTTGTTTTATTTTATTTATATATTTTTTTTGTTGGCTTATACTTAAGTTACCCTTTAAATTCATTTTTATTGTTTAAACTTTTGTGATTTTTAGTTTAAAATAAGTTACAAATGAATTTTTAAAGGCTGTTGAATCGGCTTTTTACTTAGATTTGATTTATTAGCTGCTTTCAGGATACAATATCTATATTCTAGAATATTTTGTTTATTTATATGGGAATTCTTATCGTATTATCTATTTTTTTAATCAAATTTCCATTTTTGTCTTATATAGGTCTCACAGTCGTAAAGTCTTTAATACTGTTCGGTATGCTAATCATGGTGTACCAGCACGTCATCGCTTTAGTTCTTCCCATTCACATTATACAATGAGTGGTGCTGGAAATCGTCCAAGTTTAACATCTACTTGTTTCTCATCCCTCAGTCAACTATCATCTTTGTCATCAGGATTCAATGATCTAGCTTCAGATTGTGAATCAGCTTATGCTGAAAGTTATAGTACTGATGATGAAAATCCTGATACGTAAGTGTTTTTTAAAATGTATTTTATTATATTTTGTTTGTTTCCATTTTTTAAAATTGTTCTTAATAATGAAACATGATTAAATCTGCTTCAAATTATTAGATCAAATTTAATTTTAATCATTGAAAGTTTATGTGAAAAATGACCTTAATATGAATGGGCAATAATGATAGAGATTCATACTTGCTGCCTTTTACACTTCATGCTTAAAATTTATGCATTTTATAAAAGTTTCAGTCATCTGTCGATTATTTTCTTTCCAGTTCTGTTTAAGTCGGATACAAAAAATTTCTGAAGAGCATAAAAAATTTGTCATTTTAAAGACTTTTTAAAAGAAAAGAGAAGAAGTTTTTTACTCTTAAGTGTCTGCATCGCTATATTTAATTAGCCAATAAAAGTAATATTTATTACATTAGTTGGCAACACAATTTGTTTCATTTATAATTATCTCTGTATAAATAACTCATTTTTAGTAGTTTTCAGTGTATCCTTCAATTTATCTCATTCAAAAGTACAAAAATTATTCTGAATTTTATGTATGAAAAAAAATTAATTAGGGGAAACACTCTGATTTTTTATGTAGCTTAGTTAGAATTATTACTAACTTCAAAAACAAAATAGCTATATTTCGTAAAATGTAATTCATTTTCTTAACTTCTATTACTGTTTCAGAGCGATCTTAATTTTTTAATTAGATTTTGAAACTTTAGGCACCTTTATTTTCCTTGATGAGAATAGAATTTAAAAATTGGGCTTTTATTAATTTTTAAAATATCCTTTACATTTTAGTCATATTCTGATTTATTATTTTTTTATTACAAGTAATCTTTTGTATCTATGTTATTAAATGATTTCCATTTATTAGATTTGTTGATGGTAAAACTGAGAGAGTGCGGCCAAACAAATTAGATGTTGGATTGCATTCTTTTAGCAGTGGTTTTGGTACAGCTACAGAGTTAAATACTGAACTTGCTAAAGCTTCGGGAGATTCCTGGTCTGGAAATCTCAGAAAAACTCTGTATGGACGCACAATCCGACGATATCAGTTTCCAGAAAAACTACAAATTATAAAGCCACTTGAAGGTATATTCAGATTTTAATGATTTTTTGTAACTTCTTATATGTTATGTGAAAAATGGGTTTTTTTGTCCTCCTTATTTGTGACTTTGAATGGATGAAATTTTTCACTAAAATAAGTATTATGTAAACTGACATTTATAACATATGAATATCTAATAACATTTTATAATTTTTTTTTTATGAAAAAGGTATGCAATTAAGTTTAAAGCAAATGATGAATTTTAAACATTAATGTACATAATAAAAATTATTCCATCTTAAACTTTCTTTTTGTAGGCAACTGAAAATTTTAAGATCCCAATGTATAATCCTCTTCCTTTTAACATGAAAGTTTTGGTAACCATGATTGATGTTTCCTATGATGTATTTCCTTCTGTTCTTCACAATATATTTTCGTTTCTTCCAGTCATCATTCATCAACTATTGATTCATATTTTATTGTTCTTATTTTTGTTAGTAACATTTATTTCATTTTTTTATGTTCCAATTTATTAATTTACACTGCCCTAACTCCTCGTCAATATTTCCTTGAACATTTAATTAAAATTTTAAATACACTTGTATTACCACCAGTATTACAGAAAGGTACTTAAATTATTAAACCTATGTGTACATTTTGAGAATCTTTTGTTCTGTTTCAATTTAAAATCTCTGGAGTTTTGGATTATTTCAAACTTTCTTGGATTTATTATATATTTAGATATGTATTTGTTACACATCACTCATTTCAAATTTCTATACAAAATTCAAGAGGATTTAATGTCACCAATTGCATCCGTTTAAATTGTGTCTACAATGGCAGTTTGTAGACACAATCAATAGTAAGAATATTTTCTTCTGTGAAACTTGTAGACTCATAGTATCATGGATATTGTTTTGAAGTACTCAAAATTCTAAGTCTTTAGCTGTTATCATTTCTACTGAATTCATTTGAGTTTTAATAAAATAATCTACTAGTCTTTTAATATCTTCAATAATTTTCTACAAATACATCCACATTCATATGATCCTTATCTACTGCTGTAAATTTTAGTTTTCATTTTAATTCACTTCTAAATGCACATGTGTCCATGGAATACTTTCCAATACAATTTCTTCTGTAATATTGCCATTCCTGGATATGTTCTATGTAAGATTTCAATTTTTAAGAAGTTAGGGAGGAAGAGAATAAGTAATACTAACATTTTTTTCAATATGAAATTATCAATCTTCTTTATGCTCCTTTTGTTAAAAAAGGTGTGAAAAATTCCACATTACAGGTATCAGTTATTGCTGTTTATCTATATTAATGTTAATAATTAAACAGAAACTAATGTTGCACTCTATAGAGTTACCAATCATTAACTCCTTAAGAGCCGCCAATGTGTATACCTGTCTTGCTCAGCTGGTGGGTTCAGTGTCCTGCATATATACATCCGTCCTTACAACATATGATTCTTATCATTGTGCTGCTATCAGTAAAACTATTATGAAGGCTTTGGAATGCAGTAAAATAACCCTGACTGTGTTTGTAGAGGATTTACTTGTTTGGGAGAAAATTTGCTTTTTTTTGTGCATTTCCTCCTCCCCCTCAATACACCACATATGTGTGCTAATGCGAAAACAGCGGCACTGGGGAGGGAACTGCATTACTTTTAATCAGCAGTTTAGGGGTTAATAATAAAAAATTACTTAAAATTTAAAAAACTTTTAAACACATTATCTGTTATTTGAAGATGTTTTTAAATTTCATTTTTTAGACTTTTTAAATTAATCTCATTTTATGGTTTCACCATAAATGTTAATTTAACCTATTTTATTTTAGTAGTAAGTACATGTAATTCATTTTATGTTTGGTGCTGGATGATTAAATTTGATCATGTGTTGTTATGAAATCTATTTCAAAAATATTTTTAGTGGGATTATCTGACTGAGGCTTCCATTTTAATAGGATGTGTGCAAAAATAATAATTGATGGGCTCACTGGGAAGTTAACAAGAATGAAAAAATATTCTTTCTCTTTTAATGATTGTAAAATGCAGTATTGAAGAATTTCCATTCTTCTGATAATTTATTTTCTATAGTTATTAGTATATTTATTTGTAAGTTGCTGATCTTGAAGTTGAAAAGTATTTTTTCTCAGGAACTGACTCTTGACCCTAACAACCCAGATTACAATATATTCCATTATGTGCATATATATTGCTTATTGAACTGTCTTAATTCATAAAAAAATATATATTTAACAATCTCAGTAAATAGAAGTGAAAGTTATTTTTGCATTTTACAGGAAATGCTTGGAATTTTACATTCATGAATACTGGAATTTTATTGAAAGGATCAATAATGTTTAAAACTTTCTATGCATTAGATTTAAGTATTAATAAAAAATTTCCCTCCATAATGTGTGTGTTTGGAAATAAAATTGAACACTTGCTTATTTAGTTCACTTATAGCTTTTATATAATACCTATATTTTTATATAATACCTTTTAATCTTTTATAACTAATTCTCCTTCCTAGGTTCGCAGACATTACATCATTGGCAAAGATTAGCTACTCCACATTTGGGAGGCCTTTTTGAATCAAGGCCTGGAGTAAAGATAAGGGGGGAAACAAAATTACAGGATGTGGATGAAAAAGTTAGTCTGGGTGATTTTGAGGAAGATGACGGTAAATATTTTATAAATGATTATATTTGATTATACCTTTTCTTGTTAATACTCTTTGTTATTTCAGAATCTTGCTGTGTTTTCAGTTATTTTATTACAAAGTAAGTGATGTTGGTAATTATGATTTAACATCTTTTTATAATTTGTTACGTTACTGACGGAACAAATACAGTAAGACCCCGCGTAATGCTGTTTCAGTTTAACGCTCTTTTATTTTAATTGTGGGATTCCCCGAAATAGCACATAGCATTAGGCTTCCCGAAATCCGAAGCAGTTTATCTGTGTTCCTTCTTTCCGGCAGTATTATATGAAAGTATTTTTATCGTTTCAAACATTTGTTGACGTTATTGTAAGTATAAATTTATATAATATAACGATTGCTATAGTAACAAATATTATGATTTTTAGTTTTTATCATGGGTGATAATAAAAAAAAACACAAAAATAAAGCATAAAAAAAGCATTTCGCTAGAAACAAAAATGCAATTGATTAGAAGATTAGATACTGGTGAATGTCAATCTCAAATTGGTGCTGCATTGAATTTGGCAACTTCAACAATAAGGACCATTCTTAAGAATAAAGAAAAAATACTGTCATCGGTAACTGTATCTACGACAAGCTCTGCAATTAGAATTACCCATTCTAGAAATAATATAATAGAGGAAATGAAAAAACGACTTTATATATGGATTGACAACGAAATTGAATGCAAAATGCCATTAAGCCAGTCTACCTTCTTCATAAAATGGCAGAAAATTGGAAATACAGAAGAGACTGAATGATCTGAGATGTAATTTGAATTTTATTTATTTTTATTACTTTGAATTTTATTTATTTTTATATGCATATTCGTTTTTTATGTTTCTATATTTGTAGGAAATTTTGTTTTACTGTTATACAAAAACATAATTAATAAATTAATGGTAAAATACCTGATCAATTTTCTACCCATCTTCCCCTAACCCCATTATTTATTTACATGATGAGGTAACCTCGTTTAACGCTGTTTCATATTACGCTCTAAATTAGATGGAACGCATACCCCGCGTTAAGTGGGGTCTTACTGTATCTGTTGTGAAAAAACTCAGCGTTTGGTATATTTCACCTAGTTATAATTTGATGTTGCCTTGAGACTCTTGTTTCAACTTTCCATAGTCAGTACTTTAAGCTATTGGATTTAACTAGTGGCATTCGTTTATGATCATTCTTGTTGCCCCATAAGAATTTTTGATATTATTTATGTACCATAGATTACTGTTCTTTTTCTGTTTATGGTTTCTTTCAACAGATTGCTGTCTGAAACTGAAATACATTAATTTTTTACAGTTCCATTCATTTGATTGAAAATTGTGTTCCAAATAGAAAAACAAATTCAGGAAATTAAAACTAACAATATATCGTTGAAGCACAAAAACTTCTAATTAAAACAAAAATAGAAAGCAATAACTTAAATTTTATATTGTCATATTTTATTCCAATTTTTTCCATTTTATATTTCCCATTCTTTCTTCATAATAATCTTTATTTTAATATTTATTGCAATATTTTTAATGAGATTTTTGATGAATGTTATTTAAATAGTCTTGTTTTTTTCACATTGTTTTTCATTGTTTATACTTACTGCTTATAGAGACCATGGGTTGGTGCTTGCTTTTTCAAGTTTTTGCAAATACTGTGGTGTCCTACAATCGACACACCACTGATTATAGATGATGCCATTTTGCAGTGCATAATACATTTTTACTGCAGAAACACAGGGACAGTTAACAAATTAGCCCTTTCGAAAGTGCTACTTACTTTAGCTTAAAAACCAATGATAATGTCCTTTTAGTTGTTAGATAAATAACTACGTTTCTGTACTATAATCATTGCAATGTTTTCTTCAATATCATTCAATAAGCCAATCACTGTTATTATTGCTGCATGACTGGTTGTTTCGCATTGATTTTGAAAATCACATTAACCTTTTACACGCCAATGTTCCATTATTGGAACATCAATTTTGAAATTTTCTGAAAAATTAAATTTTATTCATATTGTTCTGTGAAAATTATTTTGAAGACAAAAAAATATGGAATTTTTTTTCGGAGTTGAAGTGATGTTGCTAAAGTAAATTCTCTCTGAGAAAAAAATTCTAAATTTTGCACTTTTTTTACTTTTTATCAAGCAAAATTAAAATTTCATATAAAATTCAAAATTTAAAAAAACATTTTTATTCTTTCGTAAAAGTAATTAAAAATGATCATTTTAACTATAGACTGCAAGATATCATGAAACATATTATTTTTTTACTTTCGGGAAGAAATTTCAATGTTCCAAAAATAGAACATTGGTGTGTAAAGGTATACTTTTTTTTTTTACTTTGTTTACACAGTTCACAGAAGAGCGGACAGATTTCTGAATGCTAAAAACTTTAAGTACGTGTCAGAAGATATTTATGACTATTGACTTTCGTTTCGGCTCCCTCTCTCACCCATTCCTTCATCCGTTCTGTACAATCTCGAGTGAATTTCTCAGCTGCAGCCAAATTGCATGTGGGTTTGCTGATAGTTAGATGTTGCATGTTACTTTATTAGTTTGCTTCACTGTGTTACTTTTATTTATTGGATATCTCCAAGTACCTGGAACACACAGGATTTATCATTCTCAGTTGTTTCTACTGTATTATGCCTTGAAGAAGATTCAGAAAGATAAAAAAAAAATTCTTTCGTATTATCGATAATAACAAGTTGACACCAGGAGATAAAATGTGAAAATTTTCTCCTTTTTATCCAGAACTTGAAAAAAATTTTCAGCAGTTCGGCATTTTTCATTCTAAACTGAGTATAGTGAATCGATGGTCCCTTATTACGATCACCATTCAGCCAAAATGTTTATCAAAGGCAAGCCGATTAAATTTGGATATAAAATATGGATGTTGTGTTCCTGCAGTGGCTATCAGAATTTATTGTGAAAAAAAAAACTGGAAATAGAAAAACTTTTATACAGTGCTGAAAGTCACGACAAGCATGAAATATTCTTTGACAATTTTTTTTATCAGATAAACTGTTAACAGAACTCTCTGAAAATAATTTTAAAGCAACGGGCAAAATTCGAGATAATTGTACAGAAAGATGTCCTTTGAAATCTCCAAAGGAAATAAACAAATGGCAAAGAGGTAATTTCGATTACTGAAGTGACGGACAAGTGTACATTTGCCATTAGAAAAACAGTGCTGTATTAAGTATAGCATCCGATAATGTAACACATGAGCAGGTCACTAAAACTAAGATATTTTGCCATGCACAAAAAAAAAGAAAATTGATGTTTGTCAACCAAATCTTATAAAAATGTACAATGAGGGAATGGGAGGGGTCGATTTACTAGACAGACTTCTTAAAACATATGGATCTCTGTTTAGAAACAGAAAAATTGTATTGTAATCTGTTTAGCAATGCGCTAAACATGGTGTTGTGTATGTCAGAAAAATACAACGAAAAAATTTATTTTGGAATTATATTTAAAAATTTACTTCAGAGGTCACGCCAGCAAAAATGTTTAATGCCACCTCTGGTTTACATATTACTTCTTAAAAATGAAAAATAATAATTAATTTTTGAATTCAAATGTCATAGGTCATAATTTTAAAAGACATATGAAAAAATTAATTGGTACCACCAATGTTCCATTTTTGAAACATGCTAAAAATCTTTAAAAAAAATTTTTTTTTAATAGATCTTATGTTTAAATTTTAATTTGATTTTTATCAAAATTTCGTTTGTGTTACCTTTTAATCATAGTGCGATGTGTAAAAAGTTAATGTGACTGGACTGTATATGATTGAAGATTAGTGAATGTACTTTTCCAGTATTGTGCTGATTAAATTCTTTCATGCTGTTTTTAAGAAGCATTATTGTGTTGCATATGCCACCTGATCGACAGTAACATCAGATCAAGATCTGCGAAATTCATCGTGGCTAAAGGCTAGATTTTTACGCATATCGTTAGCCATAGCTTTGAGCACCATGCAAGTGACAATATGACTTTGCTCAGTTCCACCCCAATTTTGAAGGAGAACATCCTGGGGGTGGTCAGAGGCATCCCACCTCTCTTCCCCTTTCACCAATCTCATAAGAGGATTTGCGGCTCGACAGCTATTTACCCTATGCCGCGAAGGCACCATTTACAAACATCCCTGTTTTCACCGGGATTCGAACCCAGGCCCTACGGCACCGCAGTCAGCATCACTAACCACTATAATGGATGGGCAGCTATCATTATTGTAATTATGTTTAATAACACTTTATAATGTTTTATGAATTATTCAAATTAAGTTTGTTTGAAATTAAATATCTAATAGTTTAAAGCAAGGAAAAAAAATGCTTACAAATTTACAACTGTTAATCCCCTCCCCAAGTCCTTGATTTTTTTTCTGATTGATTATAATTCTAAGTATTTATTAAGTAAAATTTAATTAAAAATTTATTATTAATGTTTAATTTTATTAATTAATGCTAATTATTTGTTCAATAATTATTTTTTTACTGTTTTTTGTTCCGAAAATTTACAAAATCAAAAGGAGTGGGATACAAGAATGGTGGACTATTGACCATCCCCCCGAAAATTCCTATGTGCGCTACTGATGTAATCTAAGCCTAATAAACCAAATCAAAATTAGCAACCAGTTTTTTAAAATGATTTTAAATATGATTTAAGCAATTTGCCAATTTATTGCCAAATTTTGTATTCTGTTAATCATGGTAATGTATATAGTTAAGGCTTAGTGCTTGTACAAAATGAATTCAGTCATATTTTCTAAACTGAATCTTTATTACATCATTGACAAGATGTAATAGATTATTTGGCCCCCCAAGATGGCCACCCGTTGGCACCTAAATTACAACAAAGAGTGCTAATGCAGCAGAGAGTCATCAGCTCATGCCTAAAACTTGGCAAGATCTGCCTTTAAATTATCTTTAAAATTACGTCTGTGGACCTCCTCCCAGACATAAGGCGTCTTGCAGTTAGTTCAATATAAAGCAGATGTTGCTCCAGCAGGAAGGAGAACTCCATATTTGTCTTGCAAGAGAACATGAAGTACAGTGGAGCAATCGGATAGATGCTCCCCAGTCGTTAGCACGAATTTACAGAGAGGGAAGAGCGGTGAATCAGCTAGGCCAATCTTAAACAGATGGGCCTGCAAATAATCACGGCCGGTGATAGCTCTGAAACATGCCACACCCTCTACCCTGGCTTTAAATAACCCAATACTCTAAAATTCCTACATGTTGTAAAGGATTCATTCTATTTTACAAGTTGTTAGTTAACTTGCAATGTAATTTGTTTGGGTGGAATCCTGCAACTCAATTTTGAAGCTGATGTCTTCAACTGATTGAGCTGATATTTTGTATACACGTTTAGTTTGGATGACAATGCATGTTTTGACCATTTACATACCGATATTGCAATTAGTTAAAAAGATATTAATTAAAAACCTTACTACGCCATATTTGTTTTACCCCTGTTGGCTTTTTATTCTGTCAAGCAGCTTATCGGATTCAGCTTAAAAAAAGTTCTGATTTTTCAACGTTTTTAAAAAAAACCATCAAATTCTTTCTAACAAACGCAGACAAAAAATAATTACATATTCGGAAAGATAATATATTTCGCCACTATACGGTATAATTCCTTTTAAAAAATATTTTCTATTTCTTGCGATTTTTTTCTAAAATGAGTCAAAATCGATGCGTTTTCATGAAAATGATTTCTAAATCGTCCCGAATGAATTTTTTTTTTTCATGTTAATGAATCGATATTCTGCTCTAAAAAAGTTAGGCTTTTCTCTTGTAGAATAAGTCATTTAAAAAATAAAATAGTAAAAACTTTTTTTTAACAATTTTTCAAAAAATACTCAAATTTTTAATTAAACTTTTAATAACTTCGTCTTTTTAGCAATAATAGCATGAAACCTTTTTTTTTTTTTTTTGTAGAATAGTATTATTTTGTAGAATAGTATGCGTACAAAGATTGAAAAAGTTGGTTTAAAATTGAAGATTTAAATTTTTTTTTGTGTGTGTGTTTTTCGTTTTGACTATAGTATAGTAAAAGCAAAAAAAAAAAGTTTTAATATTTTGATTAATTTTGCTTTGTCCAATGTTGTTTTGGTCTTAAGGTGTTTATTACCCCCCGGTCATTATCCTTCTGTTGCGGCCCGAGTGTAATATCTATTTTTGTATGTGGCCTGGCGGGATTGAGTACCCCTGAGCTAGACTGTTCAAAATTAACCGGCAAACGACCTTGCACCAATGATGCATTGAATGATATGAACAGACTGGGAAACGTGTCCAGCAGTAACTAAAAAGTACAAAAAAAAATTTTAAGTTAAAGAAACTTTTATAAAAACAAGCTTTTATTTAAATGTGACAAAAAGAATAAATAAACTTTTCTTTTAAAACTTTTTTGCTATCAACTTATAACGCCATTACACAATTTATGATAAAAAAGCTTGTTGTGAGATTTACCTGTGCAGATACACAAGCAAATTAAATAACTTGATCTGATTGATTTTAATTTTTAAAATTTTCAAACTAAGTAAATACGAGTACTTAAATCTCACGACAAGCTTTTATATCATAAATTTTGTAATGATGTTATAAGTTGATAGCAAAAAATTTTTAAAAGAAAAGTTTATTTATTCTTTTTAGCACATTTAAATAAAAGCTTGTTTTTAAAAACGTTTTTTTTTATTTTTAATTTAATTATATTGATTACTCCCTTAAAATTTAAATTTAACTTTCCAAATCTGACATATATAATTCTAAAAAAATTAAAAATCAACTAAAGAATCTTAATAAACACAAACCATAAAATATAAGTATTATTTCCATTTTGTTTCAGCATGATACTCAAATGTGTTAGTTAAAAAAAATATGTATATTGATATTCATTTTCTTAATATTTGCAGATTTTTCTAACCCTGGGAAAAGTTTCATGGATACTTCATCAGTTTACACTTTTACCACATCTGCTTTACAAACAAATGATTTAACAAATGTAACTCCCAGGTGAGTTTATATTTTTTATTCTGATTTTTGCTTCACAATTTTAACTATTAATTTCAATTAATAAAATAAGTTAGCTCTTAATATTGTGCTCTAATATGTAAATATATTTATAAATTCTTCCACAGTATTCTAACTAGAGCTCATTTAAACTCTGAACTGCCATTGTGTCTTGCTGACAGATAAACATTTATAGTAAGCTTTATCTGTTGCTATTGGTTGATGTGATCTAATACCTTACCCCTGAATTCATCCTATTTTTCTACTAATATTCAGTTAATGTTTTTAATTCAAAGATATTCAAGTACATGTATATTTAAATGTTCTGTATGTATTTTGAAAACATTTACTTTATTTTTTTACCAGTTATTCTGGTAAAAACATTTTTGCATTTAAACATAAATTGACAATTCAAGTGTTTATAATATTTTTAGTTAAAATACATTGACAGTTTAGAGATTGTCAGTTTTCCTTTTTTAATACTTCAATGACTACATTTTAAAAACATTTTTTCAAGTATAAATGTATAATAAATGGATTGATTCTCTTTGAAAAATATTTAAAGCTCCATTCTAGATAAACTATTTGCTATCTTAAAAAAATAGCTTTAACTATTCAGTATTGTTTTGTTTAAAATCATGTCATTTGATTTGAAGATACAAATACATACAACAGTAATTGAAAGCTAAGAGCATTGAGTATCATGATTTTTTAACAAATTAAACTAATACTTAATTAGTTGTGAATTTATGTGGTTCCAGCAAATTTGATTTATATTCATTAATTTTAATTGCAAAGAAATCTTAATTAAGACCTGTTTACTTCCATTTCTTCGATTCTTTGCTTTATAATATGCTATGTTAATGTTATTGTTAGCATTTTAGAAGAAAAATAAAAGTATTATAAAAAGCTCGCATAAAAAATAAATCACATTTTCCACACACAAACTATCCCCCCATCTTCCAGAAATATCTGACCCAAAGCGTTTGAAAATTAAATAAATTGGAATGTTACATGTTTGTTATTCTGTTTAAAGTTACTGATAATTTAGCATGAGGCCTATCAAGTTTCTGATATAATGTTATTATTGCACACTCTTGTTTTTTCTTTTAAACTTTAGAATTGATTGAAATTAAAACTTTATATGAAGCTTTTATATTTTATTTATCAAACTTTCTGCATGTCAATAACTTCTTTTTTAAATATGTAAAAATTATATATGCAATTTCAACCACTTTATAAGCTTGAATGATTTGATTCATTTTATAACTTCAAAACGGATTATGAGTATTTAATGGTAATAACTTTGTTGTACTACCTTGTGTGTGAAACCTGCTTTTTGCTTGTTTTTGTGATCCTCAATGTTTCCCTTCCTGTGAACATTTTAGCTATCCAAATGTCCAGCTGTCAACAAGAATAACATCCTTGCCCCCATCTACTTTGAACAGTCCCCAACAGAAATCGTCAGGTTATTCATTGACAGGTCAAAGTCTTGCTAAGCTTTTGACTGAACGGGGGATTCATGCCATGGTACCGTCTGCCATAAACTCCTCGGTAAAGGTTAGGAAAATTAAAGCTTTTGCATAGTTTTTTGCTTTTAAGAAATCTTGATTATGTGATTATATGATGAGCTATATACTATAATTAATTAGTGCATTTAAAATTTAAACACTGTTAGTATTAATTAAATTTTATTTATGTCTAAATATTCTTTGTGATAAATTATATTTTAATGAATTTTATGTACTCTTTAATACTATTTAATTTACTTTAAGTTGTGTTCTAAACTTCTGATTTAATTATATTTCAAAAAATAAAATAGAAAGTCTGCATTATACTTCATTGTAATTTCATGCTTGAAGTTTAAAATAATTAAGTATGTAACGTTTCTCTTACATCATTACTGGGTAAACCAAAACAATGGATAAGATTTCGGGGTAATTTAATAGTTTTAATGACATAAAACAACACAGTTACAAAGGACAGACATTTAGACACAATACAGATTAAACATTTAAAGGAAATAAGGGGAAATTAAATATAATACATAGTCCAGGATTGGACAGCGAAACGAGTTAAGTTCACTCGTTCAGTTCCCAACTTTCTCTGGCGGTAATACAGGGCTTCGGTTGGTAATGCTTCCGTTACAAGTACCGCCATCTACATTTCAGTCTTAGTATTTAACTGTGTGTTACAAGTAATTTTTTACTTTATAAGTAATTTGTTTTATTTATTTACCGAACAATTTTCAGTGGGCAAATAAATCTTGAGAAATATTTTATTGTAGATGGCTTTTAAATGTTTTTTAAAGTAACTTTATTTGAAATTTATATCATCTTTTATATATATATATATATATAATGTGTCCACTTTAAGATCAGGTTATTTTTGTGTATCATATAATCAAGATTGTTCGTGAATTACTCTAAATGGATTAGCACTTTATATTTTTATTAATTGTTTATTTCATTTCATTTTATTTTTACTTTTTTATGTGTTTGCATTGACCTAGTAAAAATCTTTTTTCTTTTCCCCCAAAGCTTGTTTGCATATGCTACGGTTAACCAATGTGTAATTTTTCCACTGACTTTGTGCTGTTTTATGTTCAGCTTTTGCATTTGGGCCTAGTAATTTTAGAATTTTTGTGAATGCTAATTTGTTCTTTAAATGTTATTTGTTAGATATAAATTTGTTTTTGTTTACATATCCTAGTATGAAATTTTCTGAATGAATTCTTAACATTTTATTAACTTTTAAATTAAGTTTTTTTTCTTTTTTAATTTCATAATATGCATACTTTTTTTATTCAGAATTTTGTACTAGAAGATTTTTTTCATTGTACTGAAACATCAATATCTTAAGAGATTTGAATGATTTTATTTTTATAATAGGATTAATAAGCAAAGTTTGTCTTTTTAAAGAGTGTAATTCTGCAGTTTTCTTTTACCCATACACTGTTTTTTGCATTTTTAAACTGTATTGTAGTGAATTTATCGTGTTTTATTGTACATTCTTTTAAAAGATGAATTACAAACAAATAAATTATTTTAATAGCTATTTTTTGTGTAAAAGGCTTACCTTGTATATTTTAAAAGATTAATTTATGCTGCATATCAGTTAAATAATAGAGTTTCAAGCAGAATATATGACATGCAGTAAATCAGGGGTTGCCAACCCCAAACGACCTTGCAAGCCACTTCAGAAAAACATTATAATCTCGCAGGCCGCACACAAAAATTTGTACCCTTATATCAGATTTGGAAACAAAAAAACATTTATTAGAGTGAAAATTCAAAACAATGAATTATTATTATTGTTTTCATTATTTTTCATGTATACAGACATAGGTAATATAATAATAATGTTTATATAATATAATATTGCAATGATCAAATAATGTTTAAAAAATTACAGTTGCCATTTTCTTGAAAATTACGGTGTTCCTTTTGAATTGATCTTTCGTTACTCATTGTTGAAATTTGATTGCGCTGTTATTTGCATTAAGTATACATTCCCTTTTATCTTTACAGTCTTGAATATTTTTTTTAAACTTTAAAAACATCTCTGACAGCCTCTTGCTTTTTGAGCACTCCAAACAGAAAAGGAAAAGGAGAAATTAAATTCGCACACACAGAGAATCATGTACCATCCATAGTAAAGGATATGCATAATGCAATTCATAATTTATTAAAAAAGTAATTTATCATAGTAAAATCAAATGTAACTGCTTTATAAAATATAAATCTATTTTAATCTGAAGAACATTTCTATTATCAAAAGAGGGATTTATTTTAGAACAAGAACAGGTAGCAGTTAAATACATTATAGATCTATACATATATATATATATATATATATATATATATATATATATATTTCCCCTTAAATAAATTTCAAAATGAAAAAAAAAAAAAATTAAAAACCTGATATTTCTGATTCCCCAAATAATTTCCATTTCCATTCCTAACAAATACCAAACATAAAAATTATACTAAAAATGATGGTCAAACTTCAGTCGCATAATATCCACTGTTTAATCTAAGAAGTTCTGTGTGACATGCCCAGTTATTAAGAGATGTTCAAAGAAAATGCTTGCTTAATCTCTTTGTAATATGCACAATGCTAACTGTTAGCTTCTTTTAACAGAGGATCTTAACATGCTTCGAGTGTCTCAGTACATTATTTTTGTTTGTTGAATTCTGAAGAAAAGGAAGAACAAATGAAAATATCAGGTGAATTGATTCATGAAGTTGATAAGGACTTTACTATTTTGAACAAGTTCATAACTGGTAGTAAAACTTTGTGCTATTCATCTAGTGTTTTGCTTGCTTCTTCAGCATAGAAGTCATCCTCTTCACTGCAATAAACAAATTTTCGCAATTTAGTTACGTTATGAAGATGGTGTGATAAGCATTGCTTAATGCACACCTACTTTGTGGAGTCATGTGATAGAGGCATTGGGATGTCATCCATATTGCAAAATTAATTGGTCCCCAATTCTCTTTCTGTGTTCTGTACATTGTGTTTTGTAGAAAATGTGTTTATCCTGATAAAAGTCTGTTCAAATTAGATGATTGTTTTTTGAATATATTTTTATTATTAATATTACTGAATAAAGTACATATGTAGGAATTGTATCAGCAGAAAAAGAAAAGTCTTGATGGTACTTTATTCTCAAGAAATTATTCATGCAGAATTTAATATCAAGGGCAAATAATGATCAGAGAATATTATTTAAACATTTTGCAATATTTGAGGAATTATAATCATAAACTGCTACAGATGAACAATAGTATTTTCTGCATTGGACTATCTACCTGTACATAGGTACCCAAAATGGTCACTTAATTTTTTTACCTGAACTAAAATATACTTATATACCTATATCACATATTTACTGAATTGTATTGTTTTAATTTCTTTCTATGAATAAAATAAAATCTGTTGGGACATCATTTTGTATCATCAGATTTTTGTAAAAGTAGCATTGCAAGAGGTTACAAAGGTTGTCTAGAAGTTTTATGAGAAACAGCAAAAGCGTATTGTCATCTAAAGGGATTTTTTTAAGGTGTTTGATGCATTGCCATTTTAATATGTTTCAGGTAAGAATAGTTTTGCCTAGTTGGATCCTTGATCAAACAAGAACTTTTACATATCTATTACAACCACCTTCAAAATAATTCTCTGTGGCAACAATGCACTCTTGCCAGAATTCGTACAATGTCTGGAAGCCATTTATCACTACCATCCATATGGCCTTTCTTGGTGTTGCTTTTGCCTCATTTGATGACACAAAATGACATCCCTGTAATTGTTATGGTAATGTCAATAAGTAATAAAAGTTCTACAGGGGCTATTTCCAATAAGTAGACAGAATGTGGAAGTACTTATACTTTTGCAAAAAACTGTTACCCTTTGAAACTGATATGTAACTGCATCATCATGTAGAAGGCAGCTTTATTCACTTTGCCATATTCAGGATTATTTATGATGAATAGTCTCATAAACAGTGTAAAATCTGTAGGTAATGACCTTCAATTTTGAATTAATTCACATTGAAAAATTTCTTGAGAATTCAGCAATTTATCCATCATGATTTTATTTTCACCATAGATTTTCAGCCTTCAAAAAGCTGGTATGACTCATGAACTTTCAATTTTGGCATTAAGTTTCTGGACACCTTCCTTAGCATTCCTAAAATCATCAAGTATTTTACTTCAGTGCTGATAGAATTTAGCCTTACTTCATAATGTTTTCTTTTTTTACATCATAAAACGGAGAGGATAAACTAAGGAACAAAATATCTATGTCTGCAGTTCACTCAGGTGGCATGGACAAAACCAACAGGAATACAGAAGGGAGATATTGAGAAATGCATTTTAAATGATATAACTTTAACTAAAGGCTTTTTTTTTCGTCATGTTATAGCCACAGTTAAAATTTTTTTATCGTAACTTATATGTGTATACATACCCATAGGGTAAAAGAGTTAAATTTTGTAGAAATAAAATTTAAATTATGCAAAAAAAAATTTTTTGTGTAACTATGTCTACAGTTATCAATGAATGAAAAAATAGCCTTCTGCTATCTTTGTAGTTTTATTAAATACTTCATAAGAGAAGCTGCAATTTACAATTTTAGTTGGCTCTTAATAAATTAAAATTGTTTTTATAGTAATAAATTAAGTTTCTTTGATTCTTTATTTTGAAAACATGCATATAATCATAATGCTTATTTCTTAAATTTCAGTCTGTCTCACCAACCCCCACCCCAGCTCCTTCACCTGAAGGATCTCCACCATCGACACCATTACCATTTACAGCAGTTAGGATTCCAGATTTAGTAGGTAGTGCATCTATTGCTAAAGGATATCACTTATTCCGGAAACCTCGTAGATCACGTTCACAACCACCTCCTAAGAGAAGCACCAAAGAAGCCTCTGCAGGTCTCAATTTGGACCTAATGGAAAGCATTCAAGGTATTGGACTCAAAACATTGCTACCAACAAGTGAGTGTGGTCTTGTTAAGCGTACCATCAGTTCAGAGACTCTGACATCAGATAGTTCTTCTATGACTGTCACCTCTAGGTTAGAGGAATCAGTAAAGAGGCAAGAATCTTCCAAGACTGTGTCATTTACAGCTTCCACTATCAAACAAGAGGATTATCCCAGAAAGACTATTAGCCCAGATATTGCATTAGACAAACCATGGGGTTATGTTCCATCTTCTGTAACAATTGTGAAAAGCCCTGCTGCAATTGGTTTAACACCGACAGTTGCTCCACCTTTATCTAGAATGCCTAATCCTGTCTTGCAGTTGAACAGTCTACGTAGCATAAGACCTAACTGTCCTGATGTGGGTACAGTTGGAACATTGCGAACATTAAGGAAGGGGGGTTATATTTAGATTCATCACAGGCTGTGCATTTTGGAAATTTGTCAGAAAATATATAAGAGTACATATATATCTATAAAAAAAGGAAAATATTTATCTAATTCTATCAAATTTTGAACAATTTTGAAGTATGTGGTCTTTCCACTTCAAGAGTGTAATGCAGAAATGTTTATTAGGTACCAGAAAGATTACTTTTATTGTATTATAGAAGTATTGTAAAGAGCGAAGTGTCTTATATGAAATGTTAACAAATATTTAATTGTATAAAAATTACTAATTATATTGAAACTGGTCATAGAAAATAGTTCCTGTTTAGGATATTTATTTTGTGATTTGAATGATAAGACTGAATGATAAAAAGTATGTACTGAGGAAATTCATCAAAAAATGATTGTAAATACAAAATAGTAGTGGTACCATTTCTCTAATCTTCATGTGCTAGTGTATTTATTAACTTAAACTCTCAAACTAGTTTTATTTTATTTTTCTCTCTCTTTTTGATATTTTAATGGGTTTGTGGTTTTTCACTGCTAGCATTCCATTTTGCTGTCGAAAGTTCATAATTTTTTAGTTATTTATTTATAAACATGTGGTTGCTTACCTTTTTTGGATTTAACTATTACTATAAAAAAAACATTCATATGCTATACTAACATTCACATGCTTTACCTTTTTTAATAAAGCTTTTATTTGGCTGTTTATATCTGAAAATATTTTAGCATTCTATAAAATTGCATTTTTCTTGATTGCCAATAGAAATTTATTGGTATATTTAAGATGTATATGCAAAGAAATATTCTTTGAGTTTTGTTAAATGATCATTTATGGCAAAAGCTATGTAAATTATAGCAGTTTTTTTGCTAGTGAATATTTTAATTATTAATTATAAAAGACCCCAATTTCTTATTTTGAGAAATGTTTAATCTACAAAAAAAAAAAAAAAAAAAAAAAAATTCTGCATTTAATTCTTACTTTTTTATGCCTTCCAAATTGTACTCTTTATGTTAAACTTAAACCTTTTATGCTTCTTTAAGATTATGTATTTTGATGAAAAATTTTTGGACTCATGAAGTATGTTGAAATACTTAGTATCTATTTTGTTTTTGCTGCTGTTCATTGAAAAAAAATTATTGCAGGTTGTGTTGGTAAAAATGGTGCTGCTTTATTCATTCTTTAAAGTTAATAAGTGGGACTGTGATATTGTGTTTTTATTAGGATTTTTTTGTTAGTCATATTTTTGTGTTGCACTTGTAAGCTTTTATGGTATAAAATTTTAGCTTTTAGAAATCTGTGATTAGCAACTTGTAGAATATGTGCTGCTTTATTTTCAGTACAATGAATTTCAGTTTTATGTTCTCGTGTTTAATATATCTAGGTTTTTACAATGGAAATTTCACTGGTACAGTATAGTATTAAAAATTTTAATGATCTTTAACTGTTATGTTAAATTTATTACATGCAGGATCATGCTAAAGGGTTACTTTACAGTTTTTAAAATATAATTTTATAATTGTAAATTTCATGACTCTTTAATTTCATGGGGTTTTTTTTTGTGTGATGTAACTACTGATATTTCTCACGTCTTCCCCATTAAGATTTATTATAACTTAATCTCCATAAAAAAATATTGCTTTGAATGTGAATGCTTAATCATAAAACAGCTGTAGAAGTAGGCATTCCTACATGCATAGAATGGACCAAAAGGCATGCAAGCTTTTATGTTATGTAATAATAATTTGTACTTTCAGTATGTCATTTTATACATTTTAGAGAATCATCAATAACTTAATTTGGCAGAATAATTGTTGTACTTAAATTATTATATTTCTGTATGTATTTTTCTTTCCAGTATTTAATATTTTATTCCCAACTCCCTTGAGAATATTCAGGTAACAAAAAATAGTTTGCCATTTCAATAAGCTAGTCTTCAGCGTTACTATACAAACTCTTAGACATGTTTAGATATATCCTGAGGCTGTTTTGATATGTTTGTATTTTTTCACAAAATCTGATTTAAGACTGGTTTTAAGTATTAAAAAAATAGAATTTGAAGGATATTTTTTGCTAGTGATATAGGAGGTAAAATATTAGGTAATGAGTGTATTTTATACAAAAATTAGGTAATGTGTATTTTTTCGAATCATTAGAATTATATTACAGTATTGCGCAAAATTTCTGTGCCGCTAAATTTCAATGGATGCTTAAATTGTTTAAAAATTTCTAGTTGCTCATCTATCACAAGAATTGAAAAAGGCAGCATAATTTAAATGCACTAAATATGTAAATAGTATTATTGAATATTGCATTTTAAAAGATAAAAATATAATTGAAGTTTACTTGGGCAGTTTTTAAAATTTTGAAAGCATAATTGTTTCTGTTCTTTTTGAATAATCATGCACACTTAACTTCTGAATGATGTTTATATAATTCCATTTACAAATAAAAATTCTTGATTATATGTTGATTTGTACATTGAGGACCAATAAGATGCATTTTCTAAATCAAATGAATTACATAAGCATTTTCTAAATCAAATGAATTACATAATTTCAGAGTTAATTACTGAACTTCTTTTTTTCTTCAGATTTCTGCTAATTCGGATAATAATTTTAAGTTTAATTTTTTTAAAAAAAATATTTGCTGAAAGAAGTAAAATTGGATAATGCTTTTACAGTGCCAAATAAATACTTAAATGTTTAATTTAGGTAATTTTTATATAAAAAAATCGCTCACTTTCAGCACTGATATGAACATTTTAGTTAATTTTTAATAAAACCAAAAATTATGCAACAATGATTTAGGAAAAATGAATTTTATTTAAGATTGCTTCAGAATTTGTTTTCCATGAGATTTTATAAAACCTTACACTCTATGCTTGATGTGTGATCAAAAAAAAAAATTTTTTTAGCTTGAGAGATTATAAACTGTATAGATTTTAGGTGCTGATAAATGAATTATTTATAGAATTTTTGTAGATAATGATTGATTTTTTCTTTGTTTGATCGCTGCATGTGTGTTGTTTTATAAGGACCAAAGATGTAATTTATCCTTGAACATATTGCAGTGAAATAAATATGGAAAAATCTGTAGTTACCTTTCATTTTTATGTATGGAAACAAATTTCAGTCTATACACAATTGTAAATAATTCGAAGTATGAAAAATTATATGTACATTTAAAGGTAACTAAAATGCAATGTTTTAAGCTATTTTCTACACATTATCTGACAAAAACATCAAAAATTTTACATATTAGAAACAACATACTTCACACATGGGATGAATAAAGATTGTCAGGGGTGTAGCTACTGCCATGTTAATGATACAGGGGCTCCAACATGTGTATCTACAGTCCCACTAACAGGGTTCTCATATCTTAAAAAGAGCCCCGAAAAAATTTTGGTGTAGGGCCCACTCAGAACTAGCTACGCCAGTGATTACTGTTTTTGAATTAGAATAATGTTCAATTATAATTAACTTATAAACAATTTAAAACATTTTGATAGTTTCAATGCGCACAGTTATCAAGAAAAAAGATGGCATTCACAATTACAGTCCATCCTGTATAGTGGTTAGTGACGCTGACTGCTGTGCCATTAGACGTGGGTTCGAATCTCGGAGAAGACATGGATGTTTGTAAATGTATGCCTTCACGGCATGGGGGTACTTTAACCCTTTATCTTCCATATGATTTACTGGAGTTTTTTTTCATGCAATATTTTTTTGTGATCGCTACATTGAAAATTAAGGGATATACATAAACAAAATACTCAACTTTGGGAAATTTAATCCGTTAGAGCTAATTAATTAAAGAAATTCCTCTGTAAAATTAATTATATATTCTGTTAACTTAAAATAAAGAGTTAAAACGTTTTCTAAAGTCCTCATTAACATACAAAAAAAATTAGACACTTAAATTTTGACATTAACTATTTTTTCGGGAGAAAAATGATAATCTTTGCAATCCGCTGAAAATGCTGTCAGCTGTAAACGCAATTTCTGCTATAAAACTATTCGCCTTTCCTACTAAAATACTCATCATAGAATCCGTGCTGCCATATATCTTGGAAAAGTGGATTTCAAAGAATATTCCTGCTAAGTATTGTCAGAATATTCGTAAAATAAGTACCGTTGGTAGATAAAGGGTTAAATAGCCATCAAACTGCAAGTTCCCTCGTGAGTTGGTGGGAGGCCCTTGACCACTCCCAGGGTGTTCTCCCTCAAAATTGGGGTGAAACCGAGCTAAATCGTTCTGTCACCTGTATGGTGCTCAAAGCTACGGCTAATGACAGGCATCACTTAACTCCTTGCCATGATGAATTTCATGGGCCTCCTTGATTCTGGCCTTTGCTGATCAGGTTGCATTAGTAACAACAAAAATTGCAGCAGTTAAAAATTAGGTTATACTATTAGTCATTGTTAATGAGTTTGAATAAAAGTAAACCATGTGCTATATATAATTTGCATTAAGTGATTTCTTAAATGAGTTTGCGAATCCGATTGTTTTAGTTATACATTATTTAAATAGTCTATTTCAAATTTAGTTTGACATTTAATACTGATCCTTCTTGAGATATTGGGGAAGGAGAATTGTTCATGGGCCATCTATTAAATATTTTACATAAACAATTTAATGGGCTAAATTCATATGACATCAGGGTCACGTAAGTACAATCGTGTTTTTAGCCAAGCAGTTCATAAATTCATGTGACATAATTAGAAGATAAATACAACCATGTGTTTCCAGCCAATCAGTTCATGTGCTTTGCTGTTGCAAACTTTTGCTTATGGCGGAAACTCTCTTTCAAAAAGTACATATTTGACAGCAATAATAATGTACGTAGGTAAGCAAAATGCACTTGATTTAAAAATACAAGTATAGTATAGGATTTTTTTTTTAAATTTTGAAAAATGAAGAGTCTTAGTACTTGAACATTTTGACCCAATTATCAAACCTGAAATTTTATCTGAATTTTACAAGTAGAACAGCAAGTGTTAGTCTAATTTCAGTTTTGAATTCAATTTTGAATTCAATGGAATCATGTAACCATCTTGAATTTAGCTCAGGGGTGGGCAACTGGTTTTCGCTTGCGGGCCACATTGTAGGAGAGAAGGTACCAGAGGGGACCAATTTTTTAAAATAATTGCATTCAATACAAAATATATATGTATAAATTAGTGGTGGTTTTATTCAGTTTATTTATTTTGCTGATTCATTATTATTTTTATCTGCACGCTCATTTAATTTTTAGTTGGGTTATTGAAACATGTACCCTATCATACATTTCTGCAATTTTTTTTAATTGAAATTGCTTGTTAAAATTCTCATCACAGCTTGAAAGTTTATGTCAGCCAACTTGCATCTACTCTTGATCTTCATGCTGGAAAAACTTAGCTCACAAATATGTATCTGTTACCGGCATTGTATAGAATGCCGGCTCTGTTACTGGCAAAGTATGAAATGCCGGCATTCTAAATAATGCCTGACGTTTTTAGGCAAAGTATGAAATATGAGAATTATTTCATACTTCGCCTAGGCATTCTGTAGTATGACCAAAGGTGTTTAGACAAAGTATGAAATAAGGTCAAGATACGGCTATTATATCAATGACGTACATTTTAAAAAAATACAAATGTTATTCTGACAAAATAATGAGAGTGCCATTAAAAAAATTATTCAAAATACGTAAAGGAAAAATAAAGTTGTATCAAACAAAATTTATGTCTTATTAAAAGGAAAACAAAATTTTCATATAAAAAAATAACTTAAAATTAACCTACTTCTTTCAACATGGTACACTTGAGTGTCATTTTGAATTACATTTCATTACATTTTTCACGCAAAAACCATTATTATTATGGTACTTTGTTTTACACATACATTTGATGAATCCTTCGCTGCTTCCATTGGAATGAGCAATTGCTACTGACAGAAGAATTTCAATAATCAGGAATATTTTTAATTCTAAGCAAGTTCTTAGGGTACAATGTAAATTCTGATTTCCCATATACTTGCTTTAAAATTCTTGCAGAAATTTCAAGTCGATAGAAAGCTTTTCCCACTCGTTACATGTGCCAATATACTGACATTCAGAAAAAAATCACAAATTTTACAACAATGCTTTTTTTCAATAATTTTTCTGTTTTTTCTGGCAAGGTTCACAAAGGTGGATGTACAATTCAATATCATAACGTGTAACGTTTTTGCATTTGGTTTAAAGTTCTTTCAGAATTCTATCACGTCCTCCGTGTCCAATAGCCAAATAGAGTAACGTAGAATCCACGACGTAATACTGTATAGAAGTGCTTCCCAACCTTTTTATCCCCGTGGACCGGTCAACGTTCGATAATTTTACTGCTGCCGCTGAGGGTGGGATGTTGTTTATATTTTAAATCGTTTTGATTTAATAATTTAATTGTATTTAAACATGATTTCAGAATAAAATTCAGTTACTCCAAAAATGAATATAAACTGATTTTACATGAAATATTAAGTGATTTCTCATGGATAGTCAAACAAACATTAGAGAAACACTCCAGTAAATAAAATGGAAATAATTTAATACTCCTTGAGTGGCCCGATACCATTTGATCCGCCGACCGGTGGTTAGGAACAATTCTGTATAGAACTGAAGCCTTCTTTATTTAACAGGTTACATGAATCTACTTTTATTTTCACCAAACAACACAACTATTCAGCAATCAATAGAACCTGGGTTCCTTTTTAGCAGTCATTTTGGCCTTTTGTACATCCCTTATTAACTTTTAGTAATTTCAGTTGAAAAAAATCCTTTTTTTAGCAGCTTTATAACTCGGAATTTTCCGCAGCTCGGCGTCGAATAGTTGTTTCATGCCTATGAACCCGGAGTGGCAACCTTTTAGCTGTGGCATGTCACAAACCAATCTACCAATTATGATTCAGCGTGCCTCACAGTAGGATATTTTTTAAACAATTCTATTCCCGCGATAATGTTTACAGAGATAGAGAATAAAGTTCAATTAACTAGATTTACTACTTTATCACACATTAATTTTGCATTAAGTAAAAGTATTTCTTAACATAAAAATGAACAGCATAAAATATAACTTTCTTCACAACAAAAAATATATAAACTCGAAATTGTACATATACTGTTTTTTAAACATTTTTATTAAAATAAGAAATAGACAACTTAAAATACATAAGTATTTCCCTTCATTACAGTAAAATAAAGAGATAAATAAAAATTTTAATGAACCTAGTGCTGCTTCACTTTCATATCGCAAAAAATAGGGTGTAATTTGTGGCTTTCACTTTGACATGATTCTGAGCACTCAGTTGTTAGACAATTTCTTTGCTGACTTGAAATATTTTTCAGATGAGGAAAGGTATTTTACTTTTAGATATGTAGAACTAAAAGCAGAACACATGCAATTTTTTTCCCTTCAAACAATTAAACATCTCCAGCTATGGCATTCAATAATTTACAAAAAAGCTGTAAATTTACCTTTAGAGTTATAGTTCAAATTTTTTCATAGTTCCTTAATTGTCCATAATTCTGGAGATGTTTGTTAAATAAGGTCAATTACAAATTAAGTTCCATCCATTCAAAAATTAAAAAATTTGTTGAGTAGTGCTGAGTGCAATGATAATTGCACCGTGTACCATATGTTACCGACCCCTGCTATAGACCTTGACTCCTTCTCCAACACCACAGCTTGCTTATCCATTTTCATGCAGCACAAGAAAAACCAATTTTTTGTTGAACAAGCTTAAATAAAATTGAGTATTTTGACACTTCCGTACAAACCGCAATGTGCAACTTACAAATTCTGAGCTCGAAACACGAGTTAAAAGTCTCGTGTCTTGCCACACAATATTCAAAACGAATTGGAGATGTATTCATACTTTGCCGGTTTCTCATCAGGCATTCTATAGAATGCCTAGGCAATGTGTGAAATAAGAATCATTTCATACATTGCCGGTAACATATCGACTAAAATATAAAGAACAATTTCAGTGTAAATTTCTTCATACGTGGAAATTTTTCAGCTGACAAGGATTGGTAAAAGTCATTCATAGCATTAAACATTTTGTAACGGTATGTAAATAAAGCAGTACTTAGACATCACGCAAAGGCGATCGATCGTCTTGGCGTGATCGATAAAGTACTGGCGTTCGGAACGAAAGGTGCCCGGTTCGAATCTTCCTACATTAGTGACCCGTTGACTAAAGAGAAAACGCAACTTTCTGAGCTGTTGTGGCGCCATCTACCGCAAGAAAATAAAATAAATATGAAGAAAAAATAAAGAAAAAACACGTTCTCCGTAACGAAGATAAGAAAAAAAAATTCGTTCACTAAACACCTCACTGGTGGAGAGTAGTGTATCGATATGTAAATAAACTAGTACTTACACATCACGCGAAGACGATCGTCTTGGCGTGATCGATCAAGTACTGGCGTTCGGAACGGAAGGTGTGGCTGCGGTAGCCGAGTGGTATAGGTATCGGACCGTGGCTTGCTTTGTCATGGGTTCGAGCCTAGTACCACTAAAGACCCGCCGTGTAGGGCAGCGATGCACGTTAAATCTGTCGAGAGCTGAAACGTCCTCCCGTTGGTGTGGTGTGGTAGTTAGGAGAGGGAGGTGCCAGCTCAGGTGTCGTCCACGTCACTTGACCATGGTTCAAAATTACGTGGTCCGTCGCCAAAAGCCCTCGTGTAGCTGAACAGTGCGACGTTAATATTCAATCAATCAATCAATCGGAACGGAAGGTGCCCGGTTCGAATCTTCCTACAAGTTTCTTCACACTGATCAGTCAATAAGCCAGCAACACTCAACCTACGGCTCACCGAACCTTTTTAAGTGGCCACTCATGGCCTATTGCTCTGAGAAATTCACTTATTTAAGAACACAAAGTATTAAAATTTGGTGGGAAATTCTTTGTCAAGAAATCAAATGTATAAATTTTACTTTTTGTTGTCGATGTACGATTGCGAATTAATATTATTTTTTTCTATTTGAAATGTCTACAATTAATGACACAGCTACAATTTTATGGGTGGAAATAATTTTTAACTTTCTTTTATATCTTGCAAGCGAAAAATGTTCGAAGAAAATATATCGTTTCAAGACTATTTTGGAGGTTGACTATTTTGCAGTGAAAAACAAATATGGATCATTAATGTTTGATTTGTCACGAAAGTGCTGCATTTAAAAAATACCAATAAGAAGGAATCATTCAATGACACTTTTCCTAGAATATCTTTTTCCAAGAGGTGATAAATAGGCTTTTTTGAATAATCTTTGCAGCTGCAACAAAGTGTTTTGTGAGTGGTAATGCCGCAGCGGTAACAAAGACATCCTATGAAGTTTGTTATGTTATTAGTAATCATATGAAATAGTTTACTGTTGCAGAAATTGTGAAGGAATGTTTCTTAAATGTGTATGCTTCTCTCTCTCTCTCTCTCTAGTTTAGTGTTAGTGGTAAAAATAATAAAAAGCAAAATGGGGGAGTTATAATATTTTGATCAATTTTCAACATTACAAATTTTTAATGTTATCTCAGTCTCAAAGCATTTCTTCCCCCACCCCTCTTCGGTCCGCGGGAAATAGCTAACATATGTATGCGGCCCAGCAAAAAAAAAATATTGAGTACCCCCTGCAGCTCTTCAGGTGTTGTACCAATATCAGCAGTAATGGGATAACAGAACAAATTGAATTAAGGCTCAATTTTTTTCTTAAAATCTTGTGACCTCGTCCTCCACATCCTTCAAATGATCTCTTAGTTGAGATATTATTAGGTACTTTATTTTCCTATTAAACTCAAACTCAATGGTGCTGCAACAGCCCACGAGGGCCTACTGTGCCCATACCAATATATGTGACCATTGGGCGCTGAGGTGTTTGAGCAGATGTCCCGATCAGGTGGTCAATCTGGAACGAGACCCCCTGTGTGTTTAAGTCCCCAAGCAGGCTTGGTACTCATTTATCGATCCACTGAATTAGGGATGAAAGGCTGAGTCGACCTTGTCCAGCCCGGGGAATAGAACCCAGACCTGTGGTGTGGAAGCGTGATACGCTACCACTCGACCATTGGGGCGTTATTTTCCTAATAGTGAAAAATAAAAGACTAATCTTTGATCACGCATGGGTAAGAAATCTCTGTTCAAAGCAGATTTTATGACTGTTCGTTTTCGAACAAAGCGTGACACTTGGATTTGATAATTTTTAATAATCGTTAAATAGCCCTACGAAATTCTTTTAATAATCAGTATCTATGTCGGATCTTCGAACTGGGCTATTTTCAATGCTGATTGGAAACAATTGGATAAAAATTTGGGTTTGAACTTTTTGAAATATATAAACTCAATTATCAAGAAGTTTTGTATGTTACAATTCTCTTCTCAAACGAAAAACATGTAATCGGTGATTAATTTAGTAAGGTGACTGAATACTAAGGAAAAAATATTCTCTGCTTTTGCCTTAACGTATCAAATATGTATATTTATTTTCGAATATTGAGTATGTCTGAAATGTGACTGTGATTGTGAATATGATTTTATGATACATTAGCTATTATTTAAATAAACAAATTCATTTAATTCAAATGATTTGTTAACATCACTAGAGGTATAAGAAAGCTACGGAACGTAGAATTCTGTCCCAAAATGACGATGTGCTCTTATATTTTTTTTCTTTATTCCTATGACACACGAGAGCTTTGAGGTTAAGTTGAAATTAGCATGAAACAGACCCATTACTTGTGTTATGATCTTGAGTGGAATCAAAACTTGAGGCTTCCACTTATTTCAACTGACGCCAGTCAGGAAATTTGCGACTTTAAATACAAAACTTTTATACAAGGGTATATTTACATTCATGATATTTTATAAAGGTATTTAGTGTCAAACTAAGAAATATCATTGGGGAGGGGGGAATCCCGCGTATCTCTTAAAAATATTCTTAATTCAGGAGGAAAAAAATTCCTATGAATTTCTATGGGGTTACATTTAAGGATGAAATTATACTAATGTTTCGTTGTTTATGTAAGTGTTTCAAAATATATAAAAGGCGAAAAAGAACATTTCTGTAAGAAAGAATAATATTTCGTCTGGAAATTAATTCTAAATTATTTGAAGTAATTAATTAGTGTGCTGTTAAAAGAAAGTGCAGACGAGCAAGTGTTCCGACTAATTTAATTGTCGTGGTTCTTTTCGAAGAAAAAGTTTTATTTTCTCTCTTCGTTAAATGGAAGCTATTAAGATCAATTAATTGTCTCAGTGGGATCTAGTTTATTTATTTAAAAGATTTTTGTGCTTAACTTAATTCTCAAATTAGTTATTGATTCATTAATTTTGTATTCTTTAGAGCAATGATAGGCAAACCTTTTTAAGAACATAAAGAACATATCATAAATAAAAGAAAAAATTCTGGCTGGCTGAGGTAAATTTTTTGTGAAGTTAATAGCAATAAGCTAAATAGTAAATTTGTAAAGTTTTTTAACATTAATGCGATACTGATTTTGGAGTATTGAAGGACAATTATATATATTTGAAGTACTATTCAATTGTAATTTATGCTGCAAATACATTCTCGGTAGTTCACAGTCCTTATTAAAAGGTGTGCTGAAAACATTTCAAGTCTTTTTAATAGCACTAAAATCTTTGTTCGAATTCAAGAGGTAAGTTTACACAGCTTTTAAACCGTTTTATTTTCTGGGGCTTTTGTATACCTCAGGAACTGATTGTTTAGCTTGCTGATAACGAACAAAATTTGCATTAAACATTTGAGTGCCCCGTCAGCGTGGTTTGTCGCGAATAGCCCTTGTGTAGCCCTCAAGTGCGTCTTAATAAACAGTCAACTGAAATGGGGTCCTAAACGTCATCAATAAATTGATTTTTATCTTTGCATTTCATTATTAAACTAGTTCATGTAACAAATATAAAAACCAAAAGCCTTGCTGTCTTTTTCAGCGTACGACACTTCACAAACTACTATTTGTTTTGGAAGAATGTCTCCGTCTCGTCTTTCAGCTACCAAAGTTCGCTTAAAAACGCTTCCTGCATTAAATCATCTTTCATGCGCAATACAGCACTTCAGAGTATTGTAATTACATGGTTCAAGAAACTTGAAATGTTTATATATATATATATATATATATATATAAATCAGTTCACAAAATTGAATACTATTTATAGGCTTCACTTGACTTGTACGAAGTACAAGTTTCATATTCAACAGTGTTTTTACACAGTACATCTTGATGTAAGGAGACATTACTCCCAGGGTATTTTTGATCGAAGATTTCAACAAACCTTGTTTCGCCTCTTTCCCTGTCATATTGCACCCAAAGAGGCATAGAGTATTGCAAATGTTTGTTGTGGATACTTGCAAAATTATATTGGCCCATTTAGAAATTCATGAAAAGTATCAGACCTTATTGGTGTTTCCTTTAATGCATGCTAAACTGCTGATCATTAAAATTGCAATACCATGAAGGAAAGCATATACAAAAAAGATATTCATTGTACGTAAATAATATGGCAGGAAGACAAAATTATTAAATTTGCAAGTGGTTTGGGGATTTACAAATGTGCGGAATTAATAGAAACAGCTGGCAACTAAAACGGCCCTTAGCTGGTTAGGCATTGAGTCTAACTGATTCCAGAAATGGGCTACTCATTCCATGCTGCTTCAAGTCTATGCCACACTTCATTAATAGCATTAATTGAAGAGGGGTGGCGGGCCAGCCTCTCAGCTACCCAAAACCAAGTGTTTGCACTGGGTGAAAGATCTGCATACCATGCAAGCCAGGATTTCAATCAAATACCATGTGCATTGATGAAGGTCAGAACACGACGTACAACATATAGACGCGTTATCTTGGCAGAGACTTTTGGTAGGCCTCGACGATAGGATACAACCTCTGGTCGTAAGAAATCTGAAATGTACCGATCTGTGCTTTAAAATTACCATCGACCCGAACTTGGGAGAGATGTGTGTGTCATTTACCCAATTGTGGCCCAAACCACCACAGAAGGTGCAGGGTCCTAAGTTGTATCGAATGCAAACAGGCAACTAGCGGTCTCCTTGGAGTCCCCAGGCGAATCCTTGGAACCCCCTACCGTCAGAATACTGCACGTAGAACAGGGACTCGTTTGAAAAGACGACATTGTGACCTTTCTGTATTCAGTTTTGTCGTTCGAAGCACCAGAGTTATGGCCCCTTTTTGGTGCATTGTTAAGGGAAGCCGAAGTAATGGCCACCATGCTGACAGTCCACGCTGCTACAAACGTCGTCATACCGTATGAGCAGATACTGGGTGTGGTGTAAACATACCTGTTTCCTGACTAATGGTCCGTGATGTGGTTGTATGGTTTTTCAGGGCCGACCTCACAGTATGTCTGTCCTCTGGGGCGTAAGTCAGAGGAGCGCGTGGAGATCCTGTATGCCGTCAGCATGACCCTCAGCAACCCATTGATTTCATATTCGCATAACAATGATTGGATTTCGACCAGTGCGACGGGCATTATCACGGAACCATAATCCCCACTCGCGATAGGCAACGATCCTGCCTCTATCGAATTCTTAACTTGCTGGTAAGTATTTTTTATTTGAGGCATAACACGATATTCTGAACAAACTCTGACTTTACAAAGTACTTTTCGAAAGAGAAATCCATTATACAACTTTTCTTTTATGCAATGCTTCAGATGTCGTTTCTCTCTTCTGCGTTGTCTAAATGCGCTGAAATACTAATCACTTGCATACCCTAACCTCTTCTTCCTTTCATGTGATTTTGACGTTCGTCAGATAATTCTTTCCTGGTGTTATAATTTTTGCCTCCAGCAATATTTTCCCACTATAATAGGCAATTATTTATCAACTTATCTTATAAATAATATTAACTGAGCAAAGCATTATTTATACGGTGCTTTCATTCATAGTGATGGAGTAGAAATTGAATTGACCAATTTTATGAAATGGAATATTTGTTAACTACTCCAACTATGAAATGGAATATTAATTTTATAAGTCACAGTGTGTGTGTGTGTTTTTATATAAATTATCGCAAATATATTTTTGCGTATACAAAAATGCTCAAACTTAAAAACAAAGAATAATTTTTTTTAAAGAAACATCAAATTTTTTAAAGAATTTCTACGTTATTATTTTAAAACATGTGGTGGGCCGAATAGAAATTCAGCGAGTTGTAGTTTGCCCTTGACTGTTTTTGAATATATTCCAATAGTTTTTACCTTTCAAATTTCAGAATAATGTTTCATCTTACTTTTTATCCTTATATTTGTTTGAATTATAAATAATTAACAGTTCATTTATTTTATTTATATTAGTTTACTACACCTATCTTTTTCGTATTTGTATTATGTTAAGAATTTATTTAGTTTTCCAAAAGTGGAGGGCAGTAAAGTTGTTGTATCGGTATGGATAAGTCTTTAATTAGCATTATGATCGGTCTCACGGCGATATCACGTGATCTCGCTTGTCATGAGAAATTTGTACGTAATATTCAATATACTGTGACAGTTTTAAAAAACTTGGAAGTACTTCTCCAAATTTTTATTTTCGGTGTATGCTCATACAAACTCTGACAATAAAGTTCGGTAAATAGTCCTGCAACATTAACGTAGATGAAATATTAACTAAAGCTACCTTGCTGTCCTTCGAAATAGTAACCTCCCATAACTATGCACCACTGAGATCTGCTATACATGTCCTGGAATCTTTCCGAGAAGTCTTCTTTTGGGATGGAATTCAAAAACCTCGTCACGTTTCGTTTGATGTCTGGAATATCATCAAATTTCTTTCCTTTCAAAGCGAGTTTGAGCCTTGGAAATGGGAAGAAGTGTGAAGGATTGAAATTTGGCGAGTATGGTGGATGTTCAATTTGCACCACTTTCTTTTTTGCTAGGAACTGTTTGACGATATTGTTTGTGTGAGGGTGAGCATTGTCGTGAACAAAAAACCCTGAAACTTGTACGTACTGGGCTCATACCCTACATATTACGCACGTTTTTCTCATCCCTAAATTCTGAGCACAGTTAATCGACGATTTTTCGTAAATAATTTCACCACTTTCTCAATGTTTTCGTAACTGACAGAGGTCGCCGGTCTTCCGCTACAGCTTTTGTCAGAAAACACTTTCCCGGCCTTCACTAAAACCGGCGAACCACTCGTACACACACTTCAAGGAAAGTTCTTGATCTTCATGAACACGTACCAGCATCGCATAAGGTGTCTCTCCAAGCTTAAAACAAATTTTTAAATTGATCCTTTGTTCCTTCATTTTCCTGTTCTCAGTTAAGAACCAGCGCATTGAACAAGAACTTTGTAAAACAAGTCTTACAAGGAACACGAACGACTCTCAACTGAACAACGGTGGGGGCAGATTTTCAACACCTGCCGCTACTCATGTGCAGCGTTTTGTTTCGCCAGTGTTACCAGATTGACCGTTCTGACTTCATTCACCGAATTTTATTGTCAATAGTAGTATTTGAATTTTTGAATATTCTTGATAAATATCTTGATTCACTTAATTCTGACTAATGTCTTATATCATTAACTGTTCTTGATATTGCTTAATAAAATATATTTTAAAGTACAAGGAGTTTTAATTTTGAAGGAATTACTTTTGAACTCATAAGTATACAGTAGAAAAAGTAATTACGTTTAAGGAACTGGTTTTCTCATTTGAGATAAATTTAAATAATTTATTAGCAGGCATTAATTCGTAGTAGATCATTGTTGATTATAATAAGGATGTTTTGTGAAAAGTGTAACGCAAGAAAAGGCAAACAGTGGGATGATGTAATGAATTTAGTTGGTTCGTCGTAATAAACCGGCGTCAATATTGTAGTTTAATACCTGGAAAGCTGTGATGCCATTGATCAGATACGAAATAAAAGAGAAACTCGGCTGTTTAATTAAAGCAGCATCTGTAAGAATAAAGGGTGAGATATCAGTTTAGCTATCATTTCTATCAAAGATTCTCAAACCTTTTCCCGAAAATAATCTTTGATGAATCCACCAATGCAACACTGCACAATAAAAAAATTTAAAAGTCATACAATGTGAATGTATGATTTGATGTTACAAATTTGAATGTGTCTAGATTAAATAATGAAACCTTGTTTCAGAAAAAAAATGGGTTTTTTTGTTTCGCTTAGAAGAAATGTTCTGGTGATTTGAATGCACTGCTAGAAAAAAGTCTATGAAAATACCTAATTGATTTCACTGCGCTAAAAATTGTTCCATTATAGTTTAAATTATTTAAACAGTTAAAAAACATTAAAAAAACTCAATTTGATAAGATATTAAGTATATTTCAATAACATATAGAGACTGCTGGTCATTAAAACTAAACACCATTAAGAAGAGAAGATACAAACGTCGAATTCACATTAAAGGAAGATTCTGGAATATATAAATGATTAACATTAAAGCTCAAGAAGGAGAAAAGACGTCTCGAATTTTGTATGAAAGGAATGTTAAAAAGCTGGTTTCTCTTTTGGAAATCGTATTTTAATATTGTTTTTTTAATAAGAAAATGGCCCTGAACGAGTGTAAATTCGATAGCGGCATTATCATGGCCTGTCGAGAATACTGTTCGTCGTTCCACGATATGGTCGGAATTCAATAGCTTTCACGCGAGTATGGAATCGATGGGTTCAGGAGAGTCAAACTGAACATCATGCAGCATCTCAACGACCTCCTGCCACTAATGCCCAAGAGGGCAAGCACTTATTCAGTTCGGACTTGTAGGATCGAACGAACCTTGAATCAGGAAGAAGGCTTATTTGCAGCACAAGTGTCCACACAGACGGTATGATGACGTCTGGGACACCAAAGACTGTCTGTATAGAGATCATTATTGCACCTTCATTTGACGTTGCAGCAGTGAGATGCGGAGCGACAGTGGTGTGCATAACGCTGTATCGGAACTGGATACAAGAGTGGCACTACGTCATCTTTTCAGACGTGTGCAGCATCATTTTGGAAGTATCCATGTCTGAAGGCACTGAGGAGAACACACGTCGGTTGTTTACATTAACATCGTCATACGGGTTTTACACTTGATGGGATAGTATCGACAACCATTGGGTACACGGTTCGAAAGCCTCCTCAGGTAATTTGAACATACAGCTTTACAAATCTCAGATCATAAGGCCGGTGGCTATTCTCTATCTTTGAGGCATCGAAGACGTTATCTTTCAACAGGAAAACGTAGGTCTGCATGCTGCCCGTTCTACGTAAGTTCTACAAAGAGGGTGTTCGACTCTTCAACTGGTCAACACGTTTTCTAGATCTCTCACCAGGGACGTCTTAAGACTTTTTGAGGCCCTGGACCCAGAGAAATCTTAAGATTCTTTGACGCCCTGGACTCGTATGCAAAAGTATAGGTCCTACCTATGACCTTTAAAAGTAGACAGTATATAGCATGCGTTGTCAAATACTTGTACAAACGATAATTCGAAGTAAAATGTGCACGACTCACATTCTCACAAACCTAGACACAAACTGACTCGATCGAAGGCCGCATTTCGACTAAATGAGTTGAATATCTTAGGCCTAGCCCTACGATGACAGGCATCAGTAGGACAACGGTCATCACATAATAATAGAGTCTTTCTGGTTGTCTTGTAGTTTGAAAATCCCTCTTTTTCAGAGAATATGTACGGAAATAATATTTGACCATTAAAATTATCCGATCTTGAGCTTATTAAGACCGAGTCAAGAACAAAATAAGCCTCCCCCCCATCGAAAGCAAGGCCCATGTATTAAAACGTCACTGTCTCTCACCAATTGAAAATGGGTGCTGAGAGACTGGGACGCCGATACTCTCCAGCCACTACGACTGATGAACTGTAGTGTAGACTCGAAGCAAAGAAACATGATATTCTCATGTGTCATTCAACCGCAGTTCTACACTATACCCAACCGGGGTCGAGCTTTTTTAGCTGTCATAGATAGAAGATGTGTTTATTAATTTCGGATTCTCTATACCCCCAAATTGCCTACAAATCAAGATATATATTATAAATGTGAAAGTATGTTTGGATGTTTGGTAGACTTTCACGGAAAAACAACTAAATGGATTTTAATGAAACTCTGCACTAATATAGCTTATATATCAGAATAACACATAGGCTATAATTTATAAAGATATTGTGTGAAGTTTCCAAAATATAACGGTAATTGTCAAGAAAGTAGGAAAAAATTCTGCCATCTGCAAAAAAGCCCGTGACAGCATACATCTATCTTTTTTGTGTGAAGCAAAGCTATTCCTTTTGTTTTGTTTACGCCATTCCTCAGTGCGCGCTTGCTTTTAATTTATTCCGTTCATCAGTGTAATCACTATTTTTTTTTATTTCATAATAAAACTAGATTTCGAAGGGAGAGGTGGTGGGCAAGATTTTAACATAAAATAAATACAACAAAAAGTAATATTAATGTATTACACTTCCAGATATAAACTATTTACACTATTTTAAGCGTTCATTACACAGAATTTGTAACAGTGACAGTGGAAGGAAAAACTATGAAATTAAAATAAAATATCAAAATGTTTCTATCAGATGGGGTTTTTTTTTAATGTTTTTTTTCAGTACATGTAAATATATATCGAGGCTTTCCCCCCATACTGTTTTTTTTATAACTTATATATATATATATATATATGTTTATTCAAGCATTAAAAAAAGCAGTCGTTTCAATAACTATCTGTAAATTTTTCTTTTATTTATTACTTATAGAAAATGGATTTTAATTAATATATATATATATATATATATATATATATATATATATATATATATATATATATATATATATATATATATATATATATATATGTTTTTAAAAGGATTATTTCTATTATTTCATTACTAAATTAATTATTTTTAATTAAAAAGTACATTGTCTATATTATTTTGGATAAAAATATATTCCAGAGACACATTTTTAAGCTAATTATACGTAACGATTGATTGATTCATGAAAATCTGAAATTTATTTTATTTTAGTTTCTTAGAAAATAACTATTATTAAAAAAATGATGAGAGTTTTTTGTTTTACTCTTAGCATCAGAATCATTTTCTTTTTATTGCTTCACCTTAATAATTTTTTAACTAACGCAATATTGTTTTTTATAAGTCATACATCGAAATTTGAAGCTATATCTTATCTGTGAGGGGAAGAGGGAAGAATAATTTTACTCTAAAAAAAACCCGTGTTATGCCGGGCTAGAGAGAGGGAAAAGGTACCTGTCTTAAATCGAAAATATGTGGAACAAATTTCGAAAAAGGGAAATTTAATGAAATAATTTTAGAAATCACTCACATTGCGTGCGTACAAACACACACACATAATTGCTGGCGTCATGAGGGAAAGAGAAAGCCCGTGCAACGCCAGGCCATGCAGCTAGTTGAATCACATTTTCTTTCTTTATTGCTGTATGTGCGCAATAAGTAAAGTTTTGCTATTTGCTTTCGTTCTTGATATTGCAACTTGAATGGCCAGTAGTGTAGTTATTTCGTTCCACGATATGCAAGTGCTATGTAATACAATTTAATAAAAACTGTAGGACGATCAAAAATCAGAAAATTTTTATGTTCATAAACACACATTTTTGAAGAAATATAAATTCTGAGTGGACTGAAAAACCGAGTGGATAATAGTCTTGAAAACTCTGGACTTGTCTTAAAAAAAGGTTGTTTAGAAATCGAGTTTTCTTTTGTAAGCTCATTTACTTTTTCTTTCTCCAATATTTCTCAGTCGGGAGAAATCTTAACCAGAACAATAACTTATTTCTGCGACGTGGATGTTTGAATCAATCTATTTTTTTCTGTAGAAGATTTGGTGTATATTTTTTTCTCCTATACTGTAATTCTATACAGAATTTTGAAACTGTACCTATTAAAAGAAAATGTATTATATATAATATGCCAGGACTTATATATATATATATATATATATATATATATATATATATATATATATATATATATATATATATATATATATATATATATATATATATATATATATATATATATATATATAAAGAGTTGAATACTGAATATTATGTTAAATGAATTTCATTGAGTGACATGATAAATGGATACATGTATTAATGAACCACAAAAATCTGAATTTAATGTGGACTTTTTTTTCCAGTGAAAATGTGTTTTGAATCCAAGTCTTGTTTCGTGAATTTGGCACAGAAAATTTGAAATGAAAAGTCTGTATAAATTACAAAAATTTGTTTTTATATGTTTTTAATTCAATTATAAAATACAGGGTGGCCATAATTAAACTGCAAGTGTTCAAGAGGTGCTGGAGAGAAAACTACTGGGAATATTCCAGTGAAATTTGGTATCTACACGTTTCAGAGCATGAGAAAGGTGTTTCAATGCTTATCGACGGCCTATATGCAAATTTTAAGCCCATCGAACAGTATAAAAACAAGACCACATTGAATAGTAATGTTGAGAGAACAATTGATTCCAGCATTGCAAGAGAGACATTGTTTAGAAACCACAGTATTTATACAGGACGGAGCACCCCCTCATATCGCTAAACATGTTAAAAAATTGCTACATTTTAGGTGCGGACGGAGTCATAAGCAGAGGTTTCGAAAACACCTGGCCTCCACGTTCACCGGATCTTAATCCATGCGATTTTTATCTGTGAGGACATCTGAAAGAAATGGTTAAAAGATAACAACATGCTTCTGTTGTTGAATTGAAATCTAGCATAACGAGACACGTGAGGTGTGTTACAACAGAGATTTTAAATACGACGGTGGTCCATGCTGTCTTACCTTTTCAGCATGTCGTTGTATCTGGTAGTTTGCCTATTGAGCATATCATGTGATAATTTCATTGAATAAATAATGGTTTAATTGTTTTCCAAAGCATCTTTATGGATTGTTTAATTTGTGATCTTAATTTACGTTAATTTTTGATTACATGATACTGTAAAAATTTCATTACTGAAGCGAGATGTATGGAATTTTGATAAACTGTAAGTGGTTTTGTATATTCTTTATATGCCTCTTAGAATGTCATTATGATCTGTCAATCGGTTTTGAAATTGTATATGCCACCAGTGAGCGTTGAAATACGGTACAGCGCCATCTATCGGGTGAAAATGGCGATTTTCTTTTTGCCTGTTTGATTTACGCATGTTCTGAATCGTGTAGATACCAAATTTCTCTGGAATATTCCCAGTGGTTTTCTCTCCAGCACCCCTTGAACACTTGCAGTTTAATTATGACCAACCTGTATGTTAATTTGTATAATGAAGCGAAAAATATTTCTCACACAATACATTTATTAAATATATTAATAACTTGAAACTTCTAGAAATGATATACAAAATTATTCCATTTTAAAAGAACACAGATTTTACGTCAGTTTTTAAATCTTTTACACTCAACAACATTCAAATGAGTGTTTGGTTCATGAATATGCTGTAAGTTATTCTGTGTATTTTCAATCAATACTTTAAATTCCTAATACAGTCGAACATCTATATTACGAACCTCTATATTGCGAATTTTTCTATATAGCGAATTTTTCCCTGGAACCAAGAACATTTCACGATTTTTTTCAAAAAATACCCTCTCCCCAATAGTGAAATGCATTTTCTATATAGCGAACTTTTTCTCTTGCGACTCAATTTTTTCCCTTCCTATTTTCAATGTATTTCTGGACATTTCGAGTTCTCTCTCTTTTAATACATTTTATGGTGGTCATAAACCTTGAAATGATTTTATTAGATGCCTAACTCACCAAGAGCAATAAAATTATGGGCGTTTCATCGAAGAAGTGCAACCTTTAACCTCTACTGTCCAGTTCACTGGAAACATCTTCCATGTCCCTTTTCACCCTCAGTGGAGTTGTCTCGTGTCTCCGAGTCCCTGAACTAGTCTCAGTTCATTTGTAGTGTTGATCAATCGTACTGGTAACTCCATTTCTTGTAACTCGAAAATGTCAAAACGTAAGTGCTTGAGCATCAAATAAAAAAATTTAATTCTTCAGTAAGTGGATAAAGGCGTCAAGAAGCTTTCATTGCAATTTTTCTTTCTTTCTTTTCTTTTTTTTTTTTTATAGGTAAGATATTTAAAATAAATATATATTAATTCACAAAAAGGCGTGAATAATTACTTTTTTTAAATTTTTGTGTGTTTATGAATTTAAAAACTTATTTTGTGTGGTTTATCAAAATTGAAAGATGAACCTCTATATAACGAATTCTCCATGTAACGAACTTTTTTTCGGGATTTAGGGACTTCGTCACATAGAGGTCTGACTGCATTTTATATTTGCCATGTATGAATGCGAATTATTTCCACCCAAAGATATCAAGCTCTCACAAAGTAAAAATTATCACATTAGAAACACTCTATTTAGCCTTAAATTAAATATTCAAAATTCCTATCTAAATACAAAACAAAAACTGGGCAAAAATACTATTATCCTTCTGTCAAACCCATCAGCACAAATCTTCCAACATCAACAATAACAAATGAGGATTTCCGCTTTTTTCTTCCAAGAAGAGAATTTAATCGTCATTTATAATAAAGAAAAATAAAAGTACAGCAGTCTTCTCGGATTTTCTGTCTTACTCAGCAAAATTATTCAGCCCCCTTCTCCATGAGTGCTGGCTGGATGCTTTTGTGATCTATGTCGTAGCTTCGATCGAAGTTGGCGCGTCTCTATTCTCTCCTTGTTACTTTTCTATTAATCAAAAGTGAGACGGAGCAACGATCGGTTGACCTATTGGAGTCAGCCACCAACTCATAAGACCATCTTCAGTCATACCGACCTTTCGAGAAGAACTAGTGCCACTGACCCACAAATTGATAACAGATAGGTTGAAGTTGATACAATGTTTCGGACGCATTGGAACAAATAAAATTGTCTAATTGTTTGATGAGTTTCCTCTAAACAAGCCGGAAAGTTTAGACTAGTTTACGAATAATTAATTTCTTCCCAACCGACTGTGAGTCACAGTAATGTCTCCTCGTTAATAGCACACATTGTGCTTTGAAGATTAGTAACGAAAGATTAAGTCGTAGATAATGTCTTAAAAGCCATTATACATTATTTGGAATTAATATTCTCCTTATATCTGAAGTATTTGTTAGAAGACAAAATTCTTCTCGCAATTTTGATTTAAGAGGGAACTAATTATATTTAAATTAATTCTGGGGGGAAAATCACACACACATATACAAAAAACAGACAGATATTCATAGATACAATATATGTATCTATGAATATATACATATACATACTTCATATGTACAATCTTAAATTAATCATAAATTAATTGAACTATGATGTTTTACAAACTATTCAGTGTTGTTAAATAAAAAGGTTACATATTCTACAAATATTTAAAAATTACTTATAATCTATGATCGTCAAAAATAAAAAGTATTGCGTTAATAACTTTTGGAATTTTCATTGCAGCTAGAAACAATTAGTATAATTGTTAATACATAAAACACACACAAGTTATATAAAAAAATTTCTTAAGTCAATTCCTACTGAGATTAACAAAGAAAATTTTTGTTTTAGCTACTTTTTATTAAATAGTTACAATTAATATAAATATGAGTATACATATGATAGAATCACAACATTAAGTGGTAATTAATTTTTATTAATTATCATTAAAGTATCGTATTTTCATCAAGAACAATCGTGTATATAAAATTTCAGCTCAACTGTATGTTTTAAAATGTGAGAAAAAACCTTTTCAAGTTTTGACACAAGTCGCCAAAATGGTCGCTAAGTCGCTAAAAATGATGACAATGTGGCTGTATTTGTAATTCTTTAAATAATTAGTTTTAATCAATTGATTTTTATTAATTATAATTAAATTACTGTATTGTCATCCAAAATAATCATGTTTATAAAATTTCAGCTCAATGGAGCGCTTTAAAATGTATTTTATTAATGACTGAAAATTCCACCAAGATAAATAAATAAATATATAGAGTGTGAGCTATTAGTAGGATTTGAAAAAGGAAACTAGATTATAGGATGTTGTAACGTATTTATATATTATTTAAGTTAATTAACACAGTTGATTAATCTTCTAAAATTGTTTCTTTATGTATGTGTGTGCTTGATTTCCTATGTTAATACAATTTTGAAAGATTTGAAGGGGATTAGAACTCGTAACCTTCGGATTCGTAAGCACATAACATATCCACTGTACTAAAATGATCATCTTAGTACGCGAAGGCTGTTACTGGCTTATACAGATACCCCCTCCCCTACCAGTGAGTCAGTGGATAGGCGAACGAACGATACCATAATTATTACGAGCGTGCGAGTTGTTGTGTCAAGTGTGTTTTGACGGCTTGAGTGTTGCGTCATGTGGATTTTGACGGCTTGCGTGTTGCGTCATGTGGATTTTGACGGCTTGAGTGTTGCGTCATGTAATCTGAGGGCTTGCTGTGCTGCGTCATGCGTGTCTGACAGCTTTTGGTTGCTCTTGCGGTGGATAGATGGCGCCACGTCTGCTTCGCGGAGTTTGCGTTGTTTCAAAGTTCAGCCAGGGTCACCAATGAAGGAGATTAGAACTAGCAACCTTCGGATTTGTAAGCACATAACATACCCACTATATTAAAATGATCATCTTAGTATAGAGGCTGTTACTGGCTTATATAGATGCCACCGCCACAGATTCTTAGAGGTTTCGAGACAATCAGTGTGCTTTAAAATATCAATCACTAAATATGTCAATCTTTTACAAAATATAAAGCTGTCAACTTAATATTTTTAAAAGATCTTAAGGAGATTTTTTTTTTCAATCCTAAAAATCTAAAAGGGATAAATGATTTATTAAGTACAATTATGGAAAAAAGTGAATCAAAAATTTCAACCTATTTCTTTTCATAATTCAGGAAGTATTCAAAATCGTTCTGATTTCTAATCAGCCAGAGTAAAGGGTCCTTATACTACTTTACAATTTTTAACTATTAATCCACATATCCTGTGATGTCTGAAAGCGGAAAAGATGTTTTAAGGAATCTGTCCATATTTTTAATTTAGCTTCATATATTGAAATGAACTTCACAACATGGCATTGTATTTTAAAATCACTTTTTATTTAAAACAAAAACTAAATAAAAAAAATTGCAAAAAAAAATCTGATCTAACTTTTTTTTTAAAAAATGTTAAAACTTTTGCAGATTAAAATCATTTGATTATAGTATATGGTTCTTAACGAATTTTTTTCCCCCGAATACCTTTCTTATACTAAGAATCAAATTCGACTGAAATTTAAAGTATAGATGCTTAGAATTTTTTCTACCTCTTGCAGCATAACATTAAGTTTCGTTAGGAGAAGACTTCTTTTAGAAGTTAATAATTTTTTTTTAATCAAATCATAATTTAGTTCCACATTTGAGCCATTAATATAGCTATGTTAATAGCTCAAATAGCTATATTAATGGCAGATTCGACTGAAATTTAAAGTATAGATATTTAAAATGTTTTCTACCTCTTTCAGCTTAACATTAAGTATCGTTAGGAGAAGTTTCCTTTTAGAAGTTAATATGTATAATTTTTTTTAATCAAATCATAATTCAGCTCCACATTTGAGCCATTAATATAGCTATATTAACTTAATCCAGTTTTGACGATAAAGTAGGGTACTCCATACTTTTTTTTATCTCTGTACAAATCGTCGCGGCGTGATTTCTATCATATTTTTTTTCTTCATATAATTTCCTCTCATTTGACTTTACAAATATTCAGAGGTAATGAAAATGAGTCATGTGGGAATATTCAAAAATCATATCCTTCTCATTTTCTCAAAAATAGGCGAACATTTGATTGTAGATTAAAAAAGATTTGTTTTTTTCACTTTCTTTTTAGAAATCAATGTTTTTAAAGTATAATGTATTGATTCCCTCCCCCATTAAGTCATACCAATTCAAGCTGAAGGATCAGTCAATTTTGCGGAAGGAACTTTTACGTTAATACAAGTTTTGCCACGGAAGAAAATATTCATCCAAACATTTCTGAGGAAAAGATTTTATTTATTCAATTATATCACGCTCAAGAATTTTAGAAAAATAATCGAATTTCCCCAAAATAATATCAATAAAGAATTTAATATATAACTGTTGAAACTGATAAGATAGATTTAAGACAGAATAAAAATTAGATCAGCTCCCCCCACACCCTTTCAGATTACCAACTATTGCTCCTGAAAAATTTTTTATTGATTAATATTTTTTTCGTTTCGAATGATAAGAATACTTAAATAGAGTATGAGTATACTCCTTAATTATTTTTATTACACGCTTGATAATTGTGAATTTTTGCTCAATGAATAATTTAATAATATTTTTTAAATAATGATTTTTATTTATTCATATTTTTATTTCATAAAAATAAAGTTTATTTTATTTAGAAATATTTCTACTTAATGATAATTTTCATTTGATACAAAATTATTTTTTCTTCTTCTGTAATGGGGCTGCGTATTGGTATTTCTACTTTTGCAGACCTAGTACATTCCCCAGGAGCTGGTATCACTTTTTAGTGAGGCATCATTTAGGCGATACCAATTACCGAAAGTAATTTTGACGTGTATTAATAATTTTAATATAATTAGTTGTCTTTAATGAAATATATTTTTAAAAATGTGTTATTAATGGGCGTTGAATATACACATTATATGTACTGTAATTAATTTTGATCTTCAAATTATCAAGAATTTATTATTGCTTGTTAAATATTTAAGTTGAAAAAATTGTGAGAGGAGGGATTGCTATTTTTTAAGTGGTAAAAGTCTGGACATAGTTGAAAATTCTTGCACAAATTTTATTGCATTTTAATAAAGGGTTCGGACTAACTCATGCATAAAGTTACACAATGAATTGTAGAACTTCGCTCACGCATCTAAAAAAAATTATTTCATTTACAAAGTAATGGACGAAATTACACAAATTTCAGTACTTTTTATACATTGTATTCGGAATAATTTTTCCCATTGAAAAGACGCACTATTCTTTAGGAAATACTTGTTTCATTCTTGCTCGAAACTACTTAATTTAATGAACGGAAATTTATAAGTTTTATGTGTTTCATACAATAATAATTTTCTCAATTGAAACATTTAATTGCGTTCTAAAAGACTAATTCACTGCTGGCCATCGGAAATCCAACACCTTGAAAGAAACATCCAATTCGCTAGAAATTTTCATTTAGCATATGTGATGGGATATGCGAAAGGTTAGTATTTCAGTACACATACGCATATTATTAACACCTGTAGCTCCATCAAACTGAGCTATATACAGGGATAACAGAAAACTAACACAGGGATAACACCTAACACAATGTCGTTTTGAATTGTTTTTCGAGCGTTTTTTTTTTTTTTTTGCTTGAGCTGCTTCGGTATGCCTCTAAAAAAAGAATACGAATCACATTCCATCATGTTTCTGAATTTGACCGAGGAAGAATTGTTGCCTGTAGAAAATATGGATTCTTCTTCTGAGAAATCGGTTATCATGTCGGATGTCACCGAGCAACAGTGATGCGAATCTGTAATCGATGGTTGCAGAGAATCACTGACTGATGGTATCGATTGCACTAGCCTCGTCAAACCACTGGACGTGATGATAGGCATATCGTACGTATGCTGTAGTGAGTCACTCTATCCCATTAGGAGCCATATCACAATAAATACGGTATGCTGCACAATAATTGATGTTGGAATATCCACAAGGCATTCATTGCTGCGATTGTCTTTGTCTTAAAACAACAGGTGTTTGTGTCTGCAACGATGATTAGAATGGCGTGATATTTGCTTTACAGATGAATTGCGTTTCTGATCGCAACGCCCCGATGGTCGAATTTGAATCTGAAGACAACACAAAGAGACCTTGCTAAACTGTTGTCTTATGCATCGCGCTATGCTGGTCCTGTACTCATTATAATTTTGGGATGGGATTGGATTTCCCTCCCGTTTCCAAGGTAAAACGATTACAGAGCTAGTGCTATACCTCTGAATTTTTGCATCATGTTGTCGTCCCTTACCAAAATCAGCTTGGCAACTTTCACATTCTAGCAGGATAGATGCAATCACTCATAGAAATGTTCGAGACACTTCTTCGCTCAACAGATTCCATAATTATTTGGGACTACGTAATAGCCCGATCTATTGTCTAGTGAACACGTCTGGCCGATGTTTGAAGAAAGATTGATTTGATATATACCATCCGACAGAACACCTGATCAACTTCGGCAATGCGTAGAGGTGATTTGAGCTGTCATATTCCAACAATATATTCATGCAATTCCGAGGCATGTAGCAGGATTATTGTTGAGCGTGGTGAAAACACTTAATACTAATGTCATTGTCTTTCTCCTCTCACAAGGCTGTATTTTGAATAATTTCCTCTTAGTGCAGTGTGTGTTATATCTATAATAAATTCGGCTTTTGTATCTTTTGTCCTTGTTGATTCCTTTTGGATGGCCAACAATATACATAATAATATTTTAACAAATTTAATATTATAAATTAATCCTTTAATGCAGTTAGAATGTATGTAATCAAAGTTTATAAATTTATAAAATTAAAAAAAATATTTTTGTCTAATTTTTTATCTTCACATATTGCTTTAGATTTCCTCTATACTTTTATTATCAAATGTACTTTTAATTTTTTTTTTGTTAGATGAAAGTCTGTGCACTCATGAAAGTGTTTTGAACATGGTAAATTTGTTTTAATCATATAAATTTATATTATTGTTGGAATCATTTTCAATTTAAAAAGTATTTTATATATGAATAATGTTCTTTTACATCGTGCGTAGACAGTTTTAAGGATAGTGGTCCATTTCTGGACTATCTTGCGTAAACTTTGTTGGTACAAGGATTTTTTCTCAGCAATCGATAGTTTTATAAAACCTGGTTTGGAACGGGTTTCTTTTCTTTAACTTTTCGTCGTCTGCGTTACACGAGACGAAGGGTGGGAGAAATCAGATCTCTTGGAACAGAGCCCAGTGTTTTCCAACAAATAGCACACAGACTGCATTTTCTTTTCTTATTTATACGTATTTTATCTTTCTTGAATCTAAGAAAGAAAGAGATCAGTTGTGAAGGGAATTTTAGAAAGTACCAAAAGGGAAAAAGGAGAAATGGAGCGTATGAAGAAGATAAATTCGAGATCTAGGAAAAAAGGATTTGATGGAAGATATCGATGATAGGTAACTGGTTATACGAAAGAGACTTCGAATCTTATTAGTTTGATGGTTTGGGGGAGATTTTGTATTTATGCAATAATTTAGTTTAGTCGATTTAGCTGTCCATTTTTGTTCTTTTTCGTATTTATTTATCCATTAGAACTTTACAATGTTTCTAAATTTTTGAAATGTTACAACTTCCTTTTGTTTTGAAATTTTGTTCCTTATGCAAAGGTTTTCTATCTCAACATTAAATACAATCTTGTGATAAGTTTTTCACATTATATTAGAATTAAAATTGTTTTGCTTGTGTAAATTCTCGACTGTGTTTTAAAACAGGATTTTATAGAAGTGCTAAGAAATATAACCAAAAATACTGATCAAATGTTCATATCATCTAGTTGTTTTAAAAAAGAATTATACCCATATTTTTATCATCTATCCTTAGAACGATTGATTAAACTTTAATCTACTAATTACCTTCCATTTATTTAATCACTTTCATGAAAATTCACATTCCTGAGTATCTGAGCCTGTTATACTTATAAAAACGCTATTTTGGAAAATAAGCTTATTTGAATCTCGGATAATTCAAGTGGGGTTTGGTTTTCATGTTTGTTTCTAAACTTTTATTCAAGTGTATTGTCTTAGAATGCAATATAATAGTATCAAGCTACTCCAACTTCAGATATTCATCTATATCTAACCAACAATCATCAATTTGTTCAGATATAGTTTTTAAAGTATCAGAATACGTTCGGAACCGTGATTTTAAAAAAGTGCATAAATGGATAGTTTTCATGATATTTAGTGTCACTTAGATTAGAATACATGTATAAAATTGTGTTAAGGACATTTCGACAAAAAAATTATTTAAATACAACATTTCGGCAAAAAATTAACTTAGAATAACCTTTTTTCAAAATGTTCTCCTTTTGTGAAAAATGCTTCTATTAAAATAATATTTTGCCTGTATATAGCTCAGACCTCTGTACAGAGGCTCAACTATGAATTTTGAAAAATTCACATTATTTTCAGTATTACAACCAATTGAAATAATTATCGGCGTTTTTTTCTTAAAATTTCTCCCCTCTGTTGACGTAAAACATGGATAAACCCACTTCTAAGTTATATATTTAAAAAATTCTAGTTGAGCCTCTGTACAGAGGTCTAAACTATATACAGGCAAAATATTATTATAATAGAAGCATTTTTCACAAAAGGAGAACATTTTGAAAATTAGTCATTGTATGTTCATTTTTTGTCAAAATATTGTACTTAAATAATTTTTTATTGTAATACTATTCTTAAAACAATTTTATATACATTTTCTAATCTAAGTGACACTAAATATCATAAATATTATCCATTTATACGCTTTTGCAAAATCACAGTTCTGATCGTAGTTGGATACCTTAAGTAAATGTTTATTCGAATTTCTCTTTGCATGCAAATTCTAAATAAAAAGAATGAAAGAAGAGCAGTAACAGAAATGTTCATCATTTTTCAATCTCTAATCGGAAAAATTCTGCATTTCAACAGAACATACTCTAGATTCTACCAATGCTCTATTTGTTTTTTTAAAAAATTCGATACTATTTGTCAGCTTCACTGCCGTTCACTCAACCATGGCAACGTTCCATGCACAAGAGAAATGTAGCAATATTTTCTTCTGCCATTTCTAGAATTTGTGAAAATGTATAAAATGAGAGAGTATGAGTATAAATGCCCAGCCCAAAATAAAGCCTGATTTAAACTTTGTCATCTTCAGCAAATGCTGTTAGAAGAAAATGCGAAAAACAAAGCTATTTCGGAGAGAGATGACGCTATGACAACAGATGTGTTATGCTACAGCATCTCCAATAGAATGGGGAGTGTGATCAGTGATGGATAGGACAGGAGAGAGTGAATGGTGAGAATGAAAGAGAGAGAGAGAGAGTAGAAAACTGAGATGTGTGTTAATAGATGATTGGTATGGTTTGGGTGAAGTGGTTGTGTGACAAAGATTGTTTGTTAAAACAATTGAAGTGGATTTAATATAGGTAGTGAGATCATCAACATCTTGCATCAACAAAAGCCCTTATTCTGAAGACGCAAATTATGGATGTATTGTTTAATGTTTAATACATTTTGTATAACAGACAACGACGAGAATGTCGCAGATAATACAAGTGAAAATTCATGAAAATAAATAAGACCCGCCTTGCAGAGGGGGCCGATGCATGTTAAATATGTCAAGGCTCAAACGTCCTCCCGTTGATGTGGTATGGAAGTTAGGAGAGGGAGTACCAGCTCAATTGTCGTTCTCGTCAGTTGACCACAGTTCAAATTACGAGGTTCATCGCCAAAAGCCCTCGAGTAGCTGAACAGTGCGCTTTAATATTCACTCACTCATTCATTCATGAAAGCAAAGGAGGAAAAATTTGATTTTCTATCAATAGTACTGAAACAGTTAATAGTGTCAATGGTAGTCGACAAATTAAAATGAATAAAGGAATTGCTTACCTTGAAGCAAGAAAAAAATCACTGTGAAAGAGCTAAAAATGATCTGAAATTAAAATGCACTTTTCCGTCTCGCCGGCACAAATCTCGATAAGTTGGCGTTATTGGCGACTACACACAAAATACACATAAAAATATCAATAAATATGAGTTCCCTTTAGTTTTTCATCCATTTTTGATATATTATGAAAAAGAAATTCCTGTTAAGAAAAGAACGCGACTTGTTTTGAAAATGTGGTGGTGAAAGGTTACCAGCGGGAATATTCCGTTTGGCATTGGTTGCATCATTTTTAGTGACTTTATCGCCTGCGCCGGCGAAACAGAAAAGTACTAATTAAAATTTGTAAATTGCAGTTTCACGAGTAATATATATAATTGCTTTTTTATTTTCAATTATTTAGTTGTTTTAAATGCTTAGTTTTCTTTTTTTTTTTTTTGCTACGTATTCAGTTTTCTTAAAAGAAAATGTAAGTATTTTAAATACATCTCTCAATATTATTTTCATTTTCGCTGCATACCTCACCTGAATTTATAAAATGTTATATCAAATGCGGAAGTTATTACAATATCCCTTTATTTGAAATAAAAGTATTTATGCATTATTTTTACATAATTATAGATGTCAAAATAAAACTCTGCATATTTTTAAATCCATTTTGCTTTTTTACTTTAAAATCTGAAACCTCAATTTTTAAAGATTTGAACACAGAAGTTATGCACAAAAAAAAAATCAAGATCTTTTTTTTTAGGAATGATATTCAAAGAACTTCTGGACTTTTTAAAATAATACGTTATCTATCTTTCAATACAAAAATCGTACATTTTAAAGATAATAACATAAGACATTCATAAATCTCTAAAACCGTATTTTTATGCATTAAAGATGAAGCGAATAATTTATATTTTTTGCAACAGTACCTATAGTACGAGAGAAAAACAAGAATTTTAGAAAAACTGTTTTTTTAATATTTCTTTATCTATGCCCTTTTGCACATCGTGCGGGCCATCTGGATGCCGGTAAACGTTGCGTTTATTAATGCGCATCATACCTTTACAGGTAAAAATATGGATTTTTTAAATAATTTTAGAAAGAAAGTTTTTTCTTTCACTAAATGTAAAATGTTATTAACAACATGAACTTATTAATGCCAGACATTTTTGTTGTTGAAAATAGTGTGCCAGACGCCATTTTGTATTAAAAAAATCATTAATTTCACACCATTTTAGAATGTCTGTAATTTTAATATTATTTTATTTATACATAATTAAGTACAAATTTAAATTGCCAGACATTAATTCGGTTGTTTACTTAACAGCCAGGCCGATTTATACCATGGTATTATGCCTGTCGTTAGAGAGAGACAGTGGCAAAGTAGGTAGGCGGAAGAGTGACAGGAGTATTTTACACTATTTAAAGTATTCGAAACAACTTTTTTTAATTTTTATGCCTTCGAGGATGAATATAATAAAAAATTAATATTTAAATTCTAATTAAAATAATATTAAATACTTGATTAAAGTATTTATAACAAAAGGAAAAAATATCGTTTTTTAAATATCATAAATTTAATTGTAACTGAATAAAATGATTTTATAAATGAATAAAATGATTTTATAAATGATAAAGAAAAATTGCCATTAATACAATAACAAAATTTTCACTTTTATTTACACATATTATGTTTGGATAGTCAAAATCATTTTTCCATGAAATATGTATTTTCATTCCGTAAAAGTGTCACAAAAAACTGATGCATCTTCATAGTCCTCATCATCGTCGCTGCTCCCATTATTATCATTATCATCATAATCATCATCTTGCATTGTGTTTTGGTTTTCTAGTAGTGTTGGTTCTGGAGCAAAAAAAATCATTATTAGGTTATCATGGTCTAAATAATAATTTACTCTTTCGTTTTATCATATTATAAATAATACTTTTACTTTTTATGACAATGTCAGCAACTGATGATGGAAACTGCTCCCCAGCAAGCCAAACGAAATCGTATTTATCATCATTGATTATCCACCCGGAAGCTAACGGCGATAAAGATGATGGATTTTTTAAATGAGCATTTCTCCAAAACTTTGTCACATACCGCACTCTCAATAAATGCTGATATAATTCAGCTTTACATGGTGGTAAACTCGATGAATCGAAACTTCGACATTTCTTTTCGAAATTATCACCGAGTTTTTTCGATTGATAAGATTTGGAAAATAGAGAGAAGCGAACATCATTACCATTTGAAGAGTTAGGCACCCCATACATGTGACATATAAAAATTTTCCAAAGTGGCAAATGTACGTTCAAGTTCATCGTCATCATCGGTTATAATCTATTGATATGCTAACTGATACTCGACAAATTTTTCGAGCATCTTGAAGGGTCTTAGTTTATCTTTCCGAAAAAATGTTGGGGTATAATCGCACCCTGTTATTGCGTGGAATCATGGTAGAACTTTCGATAAAGAAATATCAAGATCTTGATATAAATCATTGATACTTATTAGACGTTCATGGTTTCCTGCACCCCATTGGATCCATTGGAAGCTTCAAAGATGCATTCAGATGATCCAAATTGCCAAGAGGTATAATCAGAATATCGGAGTCTGAGCAGAGTACAACAACTTGAGCGTCAACGCTTATCTGACAAATATGATATATAATTCGAGTATCATCTTCTTCATGTTCTTCACATGATAATGATTCTTCAATACTTCTAATAACTTGGTTATTTAAAACGTGATACGAATAACACTTATCGAAGCTTAGATAAATAGTTTTATTCCCAATAAAAGGATACATGGTATCGTTAGCCCAATGCTCAATAAAAAATCTTACGAGAGCTTCCTTGAACTGAGTAGTAAGATTTTCACTTATACTACTTGAATTTAATTCAATGTCGTAATCATCACTTACATTTTGGTAAATGAATCCTACAGTGTCATGTAAAGTGTCCTTTCCAGTTAAAGTATCGACGTATCTATCAAAATTATCGAATGCTACACCTGTGCTTAATGACGGACTTTGAATGATGTCAAGAGGGCAAATTTGAGAACGGTTTACAGATGAGATCGTAGCTTCCGTTTCTAGTTCTTCCAGGGTATTGTAGTTACAACAATGTTCATGTCGATTTAAAATATTAATCATTTTTCTACTACTTTTAAGACTTTTCACGGTCATACCCAGTGTTATATGCTTTGATGGCTTAACAGTATCATTACTTACACAATCAGAAGCCAATGAATTGCTTAATCTATGACAATTGACTTCATCTCGGAGACGAATATCTTTACCTCCAATTAATGCTTTGAAAAAGCGATCTAGTCTTTCTGGAATTGTACACTCACCATTAATCAAATCTTCCATCTTCATTACGGCAGGTAATGTTGTTTTATCCATTTTTAAAATAGTACTTCATAGAGAGAATGAAAGCAACTTTATCACTGAGATCATTCTCTTCGAGTTTTTTTAGATCTTCTTGTTCCAATAAGTTACTATTCTTATGCATAATAATTTTTCTTTTCTTTTTTATTACAATCTTAATTTGCTTGAATTGTTTTACTATTTTTTCATCAAGTTGATGATTTGTCATTAAACTTACATCTACTTCAGGTTGATGTATTAACTCTTCTCGTAATTCGTTATTATACATGTCACAAAGGGAAGTTAATAACAAATAATTTCTTTTTTAACTACATCTTCTTCAATTACTGACACAATTTTATCAAAAATATCCTTATGAATATCTCGTACACTATGCCAGGAGGTGCGTACAGTATTAACAGTTATTTCTTGTAAATAAATAAAAACATCTGGCTAGTGAGTCATTCGGATTTTTCTTTGTTTTTTAGCTACTGTATAATGTAAAAGGAGTCCTTTTTTACCGTTCATCATTTACTTGTGATATTTAAAGTGAAAAAAATGTCAGTAGATAAAGTGTATTTACGACACTGCATTTTGTATGAATTCCAAAAAGGAAGCAACGCATCGGTCACTCTTCCGCCTACCTACTTTGCCACTGTCTCTCTCTAACGACAGGCATAATACCGCGGTATAAATCGGCCTGGCTGTTAAGTAAACAACCGAATTAATGTCTAGCAATTTAAATTTGTACTTATTTATGTATAAATAAAATAATATTAAAATTACAGACATTCTAAAATGGTTTGAAATTAATGATTTTTTTTATACAACATGGCTTTTCTGGCACACTATTTTCAACAACAAAAATGCCTGGTATTAATAAATTCATGTTGTTAATAACATTTTAAATTTAGTGAAAAAAAACTTTCTTTCTAAAATTATTTAAAAAATCCATATTTTTACCTGTAAAGGTATGATGCGCATTAATAAACGCAACGTTTACCGGCATCCAGATGGCCCGCACGATGTGCAAAAGGGCATAGATAAAGAAATATTAAAGAATCAGCTTTTCTAAAATTCTTTCTCGAAAACTTTGCTAGCTTTTAGACTATAGGTAATAATAATTCAGATTTTCTTTACGAAAATAACAACACGAGGAACTAACAACTTTGTCCAACATTTTTATATACATGTCAAATAAAAACAATGGTTGTTATTTATTGTTTTTAAATATCTCATACATTTGAAAATTTTTTGATTTTTATTATATTAATCATTGATTGAATTTAGGGGGAAAGGGTTGTTGATGTATGTATTGAACAGTTGCTGCCTGTTCCCTTTTAAGGTTCACTAACTATTACCAAGGTTTCTCGTAATTTAGGATCATTGTCAGGTGATGAAGTCGACACTTGAGTTGGTACCCCATTCTTCACATCTTCTCCAAGCCAATTTGAGAACTTTTTGCCACGAAAGATTTAACGTGTGTTAACCTCTCTACTAGACATGCTTTTAGTGGAATTAAATTAGAACACGTGTCTTGACTTAAACATCATGCTGACATGAGTGCGATGCGATGATCACTGGGTTATCGTAGCCGGAGAAACAAAAATTAAAAAACAGAGAGAGAGAGGGATGAAAAGAGAGAGAGAGAGAAGAAAAAAAGAGAAGAAATTGGATTTATGTATATATATAAAAAAGCAACTCTAATATATATTGTTTGAGCCATACTACCTCGATTAACAAAGCTACGGCTTTTGACCGATGGATTCAGGCTCATTTTTATAAAACAAATCGTCACGTTAACAATGGAAATGCAGCAAATGAAATTAAACTGGAATCTATGCCATTGCAAGGCTTGGGTGGGTGAATTAAGAAAATGAGATGTCGTATCCTCTTCACATGATCATGATTGAAAAATTACTGGATTCATTTCCAATAACTGCGAAACTCAAGAGCAGGACTATTAAGCCTATCATTGCTTGATATTAACGAACCAGAATCGAACTTTGAATATATTTTTGGATACAAAATATAATTAAATATCAATAGAAGTTTATTAGTCAACGCATATAGCCTTTTATGATTATAAGTCTTAAAATTTTTAGAACAATAAATAAGCGCAATTTTACCGTATTAAATATATCAAGATTCATGGCATAAGCAATACATTTCATACTGAAAACGACGGCACAGAAACACATAATATTACTAAGAAAAATAACTGCAGAAATATTGAAAAGCTAGGACAATTATAAAAAATATTCTTTTGTTTCGAAATGAAATAAGGATATATAAACAGTGGAAAATATTTTAAAAACAGCAAAATGTGTAAATATATTTAACGCATGTAAGGAATTTAAATTAAAAGTTATTTCTTACGGATAAACAAAGGATGAAAATTGTGAAGGTTTAAACCGTATTGTTTATCTTAAAAAAAGAATAGTGAACTCTAAAATGATATTCTTGGTGACTAATACAATTTAAACAAGAATAATTTAAAACAGAAGGAAGTGTAAAAAATGTGATATTAATCTTTTTTTAAAGTAATATGTTGATAAACTAATTTTCTTGTCATTCATCTCATTTAAGCACACAAGTCCATATATAGTTCTCTAAGACTATACCAGTTAAGAGGCCAGTTATATATACACAAGTTATATATACACAGTTATACATACACAAACATATATGCGTATGTTAAGTCATAACACGTGTATGTTAACACTTTCTCTTCTAACGCTTTCCCCATCCAAAAGCGGAATTCCAATAAACATTCCCCCTTCCAGAGGAATGTGAGATTTAAAGATCTCACAACCGAGAACTGGAGAAAGGCTTTTCATGCTGCCTCAAAAAAGTCCAAGCAACGAAATTTGTTTCGGTGTGCACACATTTTAAGTGTCTTCAAAATGCAAAACTTTTGCCAACAAGCTCTAGACTTTTCAACTTGTACCCTCTTATTGATGATGATGGTGTTTTACGTGTTGGTGGTAGATTGTGAAATACTTATCTTAAATTTTGTTATAAACATTGCTTAATTACCAGTATGACACAATATTAATGAGAGTCGGGTATTATGGAATGTCATTTACATTTCTAAAAATAACTCAACTGGTTCTTGATAAAAATCTCCAAAATCATCATATACATATTATAAACGATTGTAAGGAATTATCACTTGTCAAAAACATTTTTTGTTGTTGTTATAAAAAATTATTTAAAAAAATGATAAATGGAGAATATTATGAAATAGTCGGGTAATATGGAATAAGTGGATTAAACCATTGGAAAACTAATCAAGACTTCACGAAATGTAGTTATTTTTAACTATAAAGGCCATATTTTTAAGAATACTTGAAAGTCATTCTTTTCTGTTTAGAATTTATTAACAAAAATCACAGTCCAATACAATCAAGGTGAGCCCACAGAAAACAGCTGAAGCATTGAATTCAAATTTGCCCTCATTGATCTTCGGAGAACTTTCTGTTACAGAAGACACATTCAGTGTCTTTGTTTTCTGATTCTTTAGTTGATGGCATGAAGTTTATTACAAATGATACATCAAAATGTAATGTGCCATATATTATGGAATATGTAGTATTCCATAATACCCGACACGCCATCTTGGAAAATGAACCTTTAAATTGAAGAACAAAACATTGTCAACTAAAAAAAACGGCCCCAGTATTACAAACTACAGTTCTTTCAGTGTATATTATGCTGAACTTGAATGTTCAAGTCACAGGCGTACCAACAGGTTAAAACGTTTGAAAACTTACGTGCAAAAAGTTTTGAAAATTGCAAAACAAATTTTGTTTTGTAGCGAGTGGAATGGCAACAACAAGTGGTCAATCCTCATTGCAATGCATCATGATGGTTATTCTTCAGATTTCAAGGTTTTCCCATGCATTAGCAGCTACAAACAGAGCTATAACCTCGGCATTTCACACAATACCCGACTCTCATCTATTCATAAGGAATATTTTCATGTTAGTGCTGAATTATTATTATATCAGTGTTCGTAAAATGTTTTAGCCTTGAAATAGAAAATTTCTTATTAGAAAAATTGTTCATAAGTGTATAGCGTATTTTAAGGCTAAGCCAATTACGGAAAAGCACAGCTTTGGGTTAACTTACTGTATGATAGAAATTATCAAAATTATGTTTTTAATGGTACAGGCGAATATAATTTTTTAAACATTTTTTTTACAAGATACAAAACTCAAAGAAAAGGTGTATTTCACAAAATGTATGTTAATATATTTATTTAATATGTGACCCAAGCAATGCATTTGGAAATAGTAACTGATCTTACCTACGAGTCATTTATTGCTACACGTAGAAGGTTCTTTATACGCGGTAAATATTGTAAAATGATTAACAATAAAACAAAAACTTTCAATCGAACTCAAACTGAATTTAAAAAATTGTACATTATGTTAAACAAACCAAATGAATTTTTAACTATTTATTTGCTTGCTGAAGGAATTCCGTGGAATTGCATCGTCCCTCGATCCCACAAATTTTGGAGGGCTTTGGGAGACTGGAGCGAAAACATCCAAATATCATTTAAAAGAACGGCAGATGATTCAAAATTAACTGTAGAAGAGTGTTTAACTTTAACAAATCAAAATGAAGGAATTTTAAATAGTCGCTCTATTTTTCCTTTACTTTTAGATCCAGATGTGATCAGAAAGTCTTAACTTCTGCAAATTTTTGGTAGGTTGCTTTACTAGAAATTGACTTCACTTCGTTGCCAGATAATGGGGGTTCGCATTGACAAATAGTCTTCAAACGTGTTCAAGCGATTTGGCACGGTTGTTGCATACCTATGTATGTAATTTACAGCAGAGAAAGTCGCCCATTCGGTGTAATGGTTAGCGACGCTGACTACTGTGTCGCAGGGCCTGGGTTCGAATCCCGGAGAAGACATGGATGTTTGAAAATGTATAGTGCCTTCGCGGCATGGAGGTACTCTAAACAGCGTCGAGCCGCAAGTCCTCTCGTGAGGTTGGTGGCAGGAGAGGAGAGGAGAGGTGGGAGGCTCCTCACTCCCCCAATGGTGTTCTCCCTCAAAATTGGGGTGGAATCGAGCTAAACCGTACTGCCACCTGTATGGTGCTCAAGGTTACAGGCAACGACAGGTCTACATCTAGCCCCGAGCCATGATAAATTTCGGGGCCTCGATCTGACTACGTCAGACAGGTGGCATTAGCAACAACACAACAAAGAAATATATAAATGCTTTCAAAGGATAATCTTAAAATAGGTACTTCAGTTGTTATACATGAAGACACCATGCCTATTTTTAGGTGGTTGTTCGGAAACGCAACAGTAACGTCCACGGGATCTGATGAAAAAAAAAGTAACAGTTGCGAACATGAAAACAAAACATGGTAATTTTAAGAGTCGTTATTAACTTTCTATTTTACCATTAGAATAACTTTGATTGCCAAATACTTGTGTACTTAAATGATGGATTTATGGAATGTTGTGTTATTTAATTGTATACTTTTTGCTTCTTATTCCTTATATATAGTGAAATAATTATGTTCAAATTACTAATTTCAAATGTTAATTTTGTTTTTAGAATTAACAAAATTTATGTAGTGTCATTTAAATTCTTATTATAATGTTTGTGTAATTTCTAATTTTTTTTTTTTTTTTTTGTATTTACTTTTGTGAATTTCGAAATTCATTTACTTTATCTTATTTCCTTATTTTTGTATACATTGTATTTGTCATTCCAGTTTTTTAAATCTTTTAAAGCTTCAAGGCGGGAGCATATGTTCAGTCATAACACACAAGTGAATGTTTACACACTTTCTCTTCTAATACTCTCCTCATCTCAAAGCAGGACTCCAATGGTTATTTCCTTCCCCCGAAGGAAGTGTGAGATTATTGACCAAAAAGGAACAGATGGGATGAGAGAGGCTTGGAAGGGAAAAGAGAGACTTATGACGAGGTGTTAACCAACACGCCTTTTGAGTATAGCCGCCGTATATTGTGTAATAAATAAATAAAAATTATAGTCCATTGAGAAGTTGTTCTGCTTTAGAATCTTGTAAACTTACTTCACTGTAGAGGAATCACTTTTGTGATTCCATAAGATTAAATAATATATATGCAGGGTCGTATACAATGGGTGCTGGTATTCAACCCCATAGACCAACAGATTTTTAATTTTTATCGTAGAGATTACCGCTTGGAGCTTTCGTTTACGTGTTTTTTAGAATGCAACACCCCATAAGAGAGATCTGTGTACATCAATTATATGGTTACATGGGGGATCGTCTTATATGGTACGAAAGGACCATGGGGATTGAATCTAATTTATTCTGAAACTCTCCAGTAATTGAAATAAAGGGTGTTTTTTTTTAGAGGTATAGAACTTTAAATTGCAATAAAACAACGATGTATTATTCGAATGACATGAATTTTTTTTATTCGAAAGATAATCTTGTGGCATTATATTTTAAATATGATTTCTGGCATATGACTGCCACGTCTGGCTCGGATGTAGTCCAATCTGGACGACCAATTTTCGATGACTTTTTCCAACATTTGTGGCCGTATATCGGCAATAACACGGCGAATGTTGTCTTCCAAATGGTCAAGCGTTTGTGGCTTATCCGCATAGACCAATGACTTTACATAGCCCCACAGAAAATAGTCTAGCGGTGTTAAATCACAAGATCTTGGAGGCCAATTCACAGGTCCAAAACGTGAAATTAGGCGGTCACCAAACGTGTCTTTCAATAATTCGATTGTGGCACGAGCTGTGTGACATGTTGCGTCGTCTTGTTGGAACCACAGCTCCTGGACATCATGATTGTTCAATTCAGGAATGAAAAAGTTAGTAATCATGGCTCTATACCGATCACCATTGACTGTAACGTTGTGGCCTTCATCGTTTTTGAAGAAGGATTCCACCAGCCCATAAAGCGCACCAAACAGTCAGTTTTTCTGGATATAACGGTGTTTCGACATACACTTGTGGATTAGCTTCACTCCAAATGCGGCAGTTTTGTTTGTTGACGTAGCCATTCAACCAGAAGTGCGCTTCATCGCTAAACAAAATTCGCTTATGAAAATCGGGAACAACGGCAATCTCGTTTTGGGCCCATTCGACGAATCTACGCCTTGCTTGATCATATTTAAAATGTAATGCCACAAGATTATCTTTCGAATAAAAAAAATTCATGTCAATCGAATAATACATCGTTGTTTTATTGCAATTTAAAGTTCTATACCTCTAAAAAAACACCCTTTAGATTTAAGTAACAGGAAGCAATCAACACTTGTAAAAGCCACAATAACAAAAGCGAAAAAAACCACAATGTAAGAAATTCAAAGTTAACGCTGCATTACAAATCCGTTGTCACAATGTCGTATTAGTTCTATGAAGCATTCAGTCGCTATCAAGTTTATACTTTCATGTTGGTTCTTTGTATCATTCTCACAAATTCTGGAAAACCCTAGATACTTCTAAGATTTTATTGCCAACTAATTATTCTTGATGCATCTAGACCAGGGGTACTCAACCTTTTTCCCCGCCGGATCCCAAGCACATGATAGGTATTTCACGCCGGCCGCATACACTTGGCACTCATTTCGTGCGGGCCGCAACATGCGGATAGTGGAAAGAACACACTATAAAACCAAAGCAACACTGACAAACAAAATTGATCAAGCTATTTTAAAACTTGTATACTATATTAACTCTCTCTCTATTTATTTTAATACTATATTAACTTTTCTATCAAACACACACACACAAATATTTATTTTTATGAATTTTTTTAATGGGTTACGGGATACATTCTACTTACTTTCATCTATGACCAAGCCTCTTGCTTACCTTCTACTATTAAAAGAACAAATTGATAGCAAAATTGATATATTTGATTGCTTTATTGATAGAATTTCCTGCTAAATTTTTAGTACATTGGGCTCCTATAGTTGAATATCTTAGTGCAATGGGCCGTGGACGAGCCACTCAGAAAAGGCCGGAGGGCCGTTGGTTGAGTATCACTGATCTAGACTTTTGCATTGACATATTTGTCATCAAGGTCACTCTTATCCGTTCCATTTCCTACTTTTGAAAAAGTAACATTTCTTTGCACGCAAATAACACAGATCTGCAAAAAAAACCTTTTTTTTAAAAATTGTTTTGGTTTTATTAACTGATCTTTATTTAGTTATTTGCGCTGATTTCAAAAATGACATGGGTTTTTTTTCTATCACGTAAGACTTGCCAGCAAAATAAAGGTAAAATATTTGAAAAAAGTACAAAAAACGAAAATTTTGGATTGGTTTTTATTATTTTAACGTAAATTAAAAGAAAGAAAAACAAAGATAAATAGCTTAAATAAGAACAATAGTGATACACGTGTGTTGGAAATGCTATTATCAGTCTTTGTAAAAACGTTTTCTTTTACTATCGAAGCTTCTTTTAGGACTTTTTCGGCTGTGTTCTTGTGAATTTTCCCGTTTTAACATCCAACAGTAGTCTGCCATCATGTCGACATTCCAACGACATTGGTATCTGCGCTCCATTTCTTTTATATCCTGATGGAAACGTTCTCCTGGTTCCTCACTTACAGCCCCAAGATTTTATGGAAAGTAATCCAGATGTGAGTGGAGGAAATGGACTTTGACACTCATGTTGCATCCCAATATTTTGTAGTTTTGTAACAATTCAGCAACCAAAGCTTTGTAGTTTGGATCTCTTTTGTTTCCAAGAAAGCCTGTTACAACAAGTTTAAATGAATTCCAGGCATTATTTTCTTTCATTTCCATTTTAGTGACAAAAGTTTCATCTTTTAAAAGTTTTCTTATGTCAGGCCCAACAAAGATGCCCTCTTTCAGCTTAGCATCGGATAGACCAGGAAACTGTTCACAAAGATACTTGAAACACTCTCCTTCTTTGTCTAATGCTTTCACAAACTGTTTCATTAGCCCCAATTTTATATGAAGTGGTGGAAACAAGATCTTCTTAGGATCTACTAAACTTTGTCTTTCAACATTTTTAACTCCAGGAATAAGAGCCTTTCTGATTGGCCACGTCTGCTTTACGTAGTGTTGTTTCCTGTCACGGCTATCCCATTCACAGAGGAAACATGGGAACTTTGTGTAACCATTTTGTTGACCTAGTAACATAGAAATAACTTTCAAATCACCACAAATGGACCATTTATGGTCAGAGTAGCTGAGCTTATTAAGAATAAACTTAAGATTTTCGTAGCATTCTTTCAAATGGATTGAGTGTCCAACAGGCACAGAAGCATATCGGTTACCATTGTGAAGAAGTACAGCTTTCAAACTCCTTTTTGACGAATTGATAAAAAGTCTCCATTCCTCTGGTTCATACAAAATTTTGAACATTTCCAAAATTGCAGGTACATTGTTGCAGAAAACTAGGTCCCCCTCTTGCTTAAAAAAAGGGACAAATTCCTTTTCTCTAAATCGGTACCACGAAAATGAAACACCAGAGTTTAACAATTGTCTTTCTTTAAGTCTAGACCCTAAAACTTCCGCTGTGTCCTTTGGGAAGTCCAGATCTCGTACTAAGTCGTTCAAATCTGATTGAGAGAAAAGTTCAGGGTCATTTGTATTTGGATCGTAGCCATCATCACTGTCGCTGCTAATTTGTGATATTTGGTCTAAATTGTCTAAAATATTGTCCAGGGTATCCGGAGGTGAAGGAATAGGCAAGTCAGGTCCATGAGGTACAGGGCGAATAACCGAACGTATGATGGTTCGGTATGAAATGTCCTTCCTGTCTTTTAAATTGAAACATTGCACTGAACAAGAACAAAAATAACAGTCATCACTGTGATTTTTAGGCTCTCTCCAAATCATTGGTACTGCAAAACGAAATGACTTCTTCTTACCTTGAAACCATTGTCTCAGTTCTTCAACACACACAGAACACACTACATGGGGAGCCCAAGATTTATCTTGATCCCCTAATTTAATACCAAAGTATGCAAAATACACCTTCTGAACAAAATTAGAAATGTTCCTTTGTTGCTTCTTGACGGTATAAGACCCACAAATATAACAGAAGCAGTTAGGAGAGTTAACACATCCTCTAGTAGCCATTTCTTTTAAATACCGTAGCACAAAACTGTTTGATGTTTACACCACAGTGGCTAGCTCCACACTGAGTCACTGACTGCAAGGTCACAGCGCATGACGCCTAGCAGCTAGTAGGATTGGGGAGGGGGCAGACACAATGAGACATATCTTGTTCCAGTAGGAACTGGTATTCCGAATTTAGATTCATTGTCATAGCAAAAATAAATAGAATAAAACTGTGTTTGTAAATAACACACACATTGTTTATTAACCTATTCACCATAAAAGATCATCCATAATTCAGACTAAATTCACCAATTATATAGGCTATAATATTGAAAAATCGTACCTGAAACCCCCTGAAAATAAGAAAATTTCAGATGAAATTTGTGACTTATCTAAGGGTGATGGAATTTTCTCACTATTTTTTCCGTAATCAGCACAAAAAATATAGTTAAACCCACTAGTTAAATATGCAACAATTTTTTCACCGCAGACATGTGTAATCTTTCCAATCACAATACCGTTTCAACAGGGAAGCAAATTAAGTTCGACATTTCTGTAACAACACACACACGTATACGTATATGTGTGTATAAACACAAGCTCATATATATCGTATACGATAATTTTTTTTTTTTTTGCAAATACTTAGTCATTAATGCATATTTTTGGTTTCTGTGGTCCTACTTTTTGTGAAATGTGGCAGCTTATAATTTTTATTTTATTACATGTCTGAGTGCTTATTGCTTTTTATCAACGCTTTGGCTTCAGGTTTGTTTCATTGAATACTTCAGTTTTCGTCCTCAATTTTTTTTTTTTTGAAGGGGGGGGGGGTGCTTATTTAAGATATAAATATTTTTTGAAAACTTTTACGTTTATGGTTGAATTTCTCAGCGAATGTAATATAGTAAATATTGATAAGCCATAAAACTAATTTAACTCCTTTATATTCTGTTCCCTCCTAAGCCTGAATTAGCAAATTAATTTGAAGGGTATCCGTTTTTCTTCAAATATTTTATATCCATTTTTTGTAATAGTTTATTTATTGACTTTTTCATAATCTATGAAAGATAACATATATATACAGTCGAACACCTATTCAACGAATTTCGCGATTTAACAAATTTTTCTCTTTCCCCAATTAAAATAAAGGCAAAACCCCTATTTAACGAATAATAATCCCAGAATTAAAGAATTATTTCAACAACAACAAAATTTTTATTAGAAAAAATTGAATTTTTTTTTCAAATACCATTTTTTATTTTGTTTGTCCGGAACAGAAAAAAATATTTTTCTTGCAAGTAGCCGACTTCGACGGTAAAGGGTGCAGAGCGTTATTAGACATTACAGGTACAGATGAATCATAAGTAACCTTTCGTGTGAGTTTTGAATAAGATAGGAAACACCTTTCTTATCTCATCCAACTCTACAGTGTAGAGTATATTTTAAGAATTTAATGAATATGTTACATTTGATGACGGACTGCCTACCAGTGCAACTGAAATTCAGTAAACTGTTGATTTATTGGAGCCAATGAATAGCGATTTCGATGCAGAAAATGATACTGGAACTCATATCTAAACTGTTACATTTTCTAATTCTTTACATTGTTTGGAAACTGTGAAAACATACTATATGTAGCAGAATGTAAATGACGCAGTATTTTCGTCTTAGCATTAAACCGGGAGGGGGGGAGGGACTATTTCGAGGTCAGAATGAAAAAGATTTTCGAACATCTATTAGTCATTATTTAAAAATTTCTAATTAATTGGTGCGTAGTATAATTCATTTTTAATATTTTTAGCTGTTGAATAAAAGTGCGTCATTTCTAACTATAGATATTTTTTGTGTAGTTACTTATTATAGAATTTCCAAATGGTAAGTGCAAACAATATGTAATTTGTTTGGACCCCGAAATAACGAATGACCCCGATTTAACGAATTCATCGAAACCGAACATTTTGTTCGTTAAATCAATGTTATTCGACATAAATATGTATATATATATATATTTGTGTGTGTGTATATAACAAGGAGAAATAATTAAGCAAAAAACAAAACAAAGAAATAAACACATGAAAGAAAGTGGAAAAGTACGATGAGAAACAAAAAATAAAAATAGAGTCAAGCGAACCAAATAATAGTTCCAGATGGACTGAATGATTTTCAGTGACGTCACAATCAATATAAATGTTATTGGGAAGGAATCTCGTAATTTTGAGCCAAGAGAGAGGACTACTCCTTTGAGCTGACACCTCTTTCCTCAAACTTCCTCACTATGCAAACTGGTGCAATTTACATGCATCAGTACCTCTACACGGCGGGTCTTCCGTAACACAAGGATTCGAACATTAACTCGACGCCGCCCACGAGTTTGCGACCATGACTACTCGACTACCACGGCCATTTCAGAAGTAGGACCAAATAAGGGTAATAAAACTAGTTTGATGGTACCAATCTGCCTCCCCCTACTGTTCAAGATATTCGAAAATAAAACATGGGAAAGAGTACAATAGCTAAAGCTACATATATAATACAAAATTTAGATACCACTTCCTGCGTTTTCCCTCGCCTTCAGTTGCTATGACAGTTGACATAACGTGCGAGAGGACAGTATTATTTTTTGAAGCGTAAAAAATAGCATTTATTTAAATCTCAATAAGAATTTATTTTTTAAAATAGAAACCTACAAAAAGAGAAGTAGGGAATTGAATTATATTCATTTCTACATCGAATTTTTTACGCATTATAACTTTTGGAAATATAAATTGAAAACGATTGATAAGAACACAAATCTATTCAATGGCGCGCACACACACACACAACTTGTTCTTTCAATTTTGTATTATATGTTAAGTATGTAATGGACTCATTATATTATAAAAAATATTCACAAAATTTTTTAACTACTTGTAATAACTAAAGAATTCTTTATATACTTATTTTTTTATAATATTAATTAATAATAACAATAGCTTTTAGGCGATGCATACATTGTCACAGGTTTTCATGTTGTTAAAGGTAGATTTTGTTTCTTAAGGTTAAATTTATTTACACAAGTTTCGAAAATATTATAAGAATGATTGGAAATTTTCTCTCTTGACTTACTCGCAATCATCAACTTCGCGTAATTAACGTGAGCTCTTCCAAGTAAGTAAAATCTGTAGAACTAAATTTTATACAATAAAAAGTCAAAAATAAAAATGACTTTCTTCATAATTTTTTTTATATTTTTATGCAATATTTTAGAATTTCGAAACTCTTTCTTGAAACTTTAATATTAAAGTTTAATAATGGTAATATAAGTAAAAGAAGTCATACTAATCGTCTCTGCATTCGAAAATCCTTCAGAAAAACTAATAATTTAATATACAGACCTATTTCTATAAGTGCATACTTTTTTTTTGCCATAAAATGTTTTTTTTTAATATTTTATTCATTTCACATAAATAAAATTGAAAATTGAATGTTTTTTCGAGGTTTTCTACTATCTTCACATGGCCATTTTTTAATAATTACCATCTAGTACCTGGCAATAAGTGATATTAACAGCTTCTATAATAAAAGACTTAAAGTTAATAAGATTTTTTGTCATAAAAAAGAATTTCTACTGTATTCGGTTAACATTATAGAATTTTTAAAAGAAATTTATGATAAATTATTTACTGTAAATATTTTTCTTATGTTTTGTAAGTTTCAAAACGTTAATATTAACTTTTCCTCATGTCAATTATGATTATAAGTAATGGGTATAATGATTAACTTTTTATTTAAAAAATGTCATCAAGTGATAACGAAATATCCTCGAACTGATACAAATGTATACACCACGTAAATCATGCGGAAATAAATCGTCTTGATGACTGATATTAACATCAAGAACTTATCTCAGACTAAGAAAAGAAGCGAATGATGTGGATGCCATGCTTAAAATCAGTTCCTAAAATTTCAAACTAAATATGATCTAAAATTAAGACTGCGTCTGTTAATTTTATGTATGCAATATCATTTAACAACTTAAACATAAATCTTAGCTTCAGAAAAATTAGTCATTAAACAGAAATTAATTCTACATTTTCATATAAGCCCCTTACTTTCTCATATACATTAAAAAAATTAACGACATACATAATATACAGGAATATACGTCTATTATAATACAAAGTTAAAATATTTACTACATCATAATGATTAGAGATTTTTTTCCAAACTTTTTAAAAACTATTTCGGTTAGTTTATAGTTTATAGAAAGAAAAAAACAAAACTTTCCCAACAATAATAATATTACTTGAGCAGCACTCTTATATTTTCAGAAAATAATTTATTTAACTGAGCTATCGTTGAATTTGTATTGTAATCCAATTTAAGATTCTGACAATGATTAGTAAAATTTGTATGTCATTCTGTGTTCATTTTTAGATTGTTCAGCATATGTTTTAATGAGATATATTTTCAATATCTTTATTTCACACAAGTCAGAAACAAAACAAAATCTACAAATCAAAGAAAAATCACTTTTATCATAAATTATTATCTTTTTTGTCTATATTCACATTTGTAAATATTGCATAATTTGTTCTATAACTGCGATACTCAGGAAAACCAATTATATAAAAATATAATATTGTTTTCATCAATTTATAAATTAATTTACATAAAATACTATTACATGTTTGGGGGATCATAAAAGAGAAGCCTTTTTAACTTGAATACTGTAGAGTCTTTTTAGACAAACAATACTGATACCTCAATTTATAGAAATATTACATTTAATTACTTATACAAAGGAATAATGATCTAGTTACTGAACAGACAGAAAAACTCAATTACAAAAAAAAAAGTTATAAGCACTGCTTAGAACATAATTATCCTGACAATTTTCTATTTACATATATTTATGAAAATAATGCACATAATATAGATTATCGTAATTTTTTATATTCTTCATTTTCTTTTCCATATTCCATCTTTCTTTAGGAAATACTTTAAGTTTTAAAAGCATCAGTACCTTAGCTATAATTTGAATACAGGAATACATATGGTACCTAAGGTATAATTTGTACGCTTTTAAGACAGCCATTTTGATTTACAAAATATATATGCATTGATTATTTTTTACCTGATTGTATTTTTTAATTTCAGGCTTCTGAAATTTTACGTATGTTTATTGAGTCTATGTGTGCTCTTTTTAATTGTATTCCTTTTGCTATTATTTTCATTTATATGATACATTCCCGAATTCGTTACATTTTTTTTTATTAGTGTATCATATGGATACAAATGCTAATAGAAAATTTTAGCAAGCTTTTCGCTTAGTTAATTTTTAATTTTGGTTTCTGTTCTTCATTAATCTTTGATCTATTATGGATAAATTTTCTTCTGAAAGGGTATGGTTCAGATTTTGTAAAGAAAGCCTAACTTTACTTCACTTCCTAAGCCAGGGATAGCTTTAGAAAACATAATAGGAAACATCTGAAACGATATTAGAAAATTAGAGAAGGTCACTTAATGTGATGAAAATTTCGTATGCAAAACTTTTTTTGCAAAGGGTCCGTCTTTAACTAATCCTCTAGGGAAACTTTTTTTAACTGTTGCATGATTATAAAATCGCTTTCTGTGGAGAAACTGTGATTTATGCAAATGTAAGTTGCTATTTAAAGTCAAGCGAAGAGAGAGAGAAGAAGTCGATCATCGTCAGGTTGATACAAAAGTTAGAGTGCTAGAGTTATAATAATTGAAGACATCGGAGTTTCAGTAAGGAAATATCCCCACCTTGGAGGAAGATAGTCAGTGATACTAAATTAACTGCCACAGATAAGTGATCTATTTAATTGTTATAGTACGGTAGTAATTAAATTGAGCACTCCTTTCACTTGAGCTAAAGTTTATAGTAAAATAAAGGTGTTGATTTTATTAAAATATACTATCTTATTTCTATGCATCTAAATTCACCTGCGACTGCAAGATCGCAACAGTTTCAGCTGATCACGCAAACGATTGAAACTTAATTACTAATGAATGAATGACTCGAACTCCAGGATATTGAAACTGAATGCCCAGCAGAATTTATCCAGATAACGATTCTCCAAATTGGATTAGCTAATAAAAAAATCAGGCAACATTCGTCAAAACGATGTGGACATTGGATGAAGCTGACAGGAGAGGGTGAACAACGACATATTTTCATGTCAGAATGTCTGTGATCGACTTAGTACACAAAAAGGTCTTATGGTGTGGGGTACCATATCTTGCCACACCTAATACCTTTGAAAATTGATCAGTGTATATTTAGAACACAGAAGAGGGTAGGCGAAATTCCATGTCTCATCACGTTTTTGTTCCTGTGCCACCTCAAATTTAATTCTCTACAGAATGCCTAGATGCATATTTTGTGTGTGTTTGACGTCACTTTTGTTCAAGCTCTTTTTGCTATGAATTGTCTACGAGTATGCTGGACACTGACAGGTAAGTTGCGTGATCCCTCTTTTCCTCTTAAAGCCCATTTCAACCTGGTCAAACACGCTCATTTAAAACGAAATCTTCTTAATGTCGCGACAGTCCAGAATGGACCCTCACCATCCTCAGAATTCAATTCCCTGCCGTCCTGTTCTTGGGTAAAATTTTCCAATTTGTCATTTTAGTAGTTTCCCTATTTACATGTGTGTGTGTTTGTATGTGTGTTTATAAAGAATTCATTTTTGTATTATTTTGACGTGGCAAGTAAACACTGCCGAGCGGAAAACAAATAATTTATTTGCATAATTTAAACATTAGGAGAGTGGCGATGGTACAGTCTTTCGCTGCAGTACAAATAACAAAAATAGACAGAAAAATCCCTTCATACTTTCAGATAAAGGAAATGCACAGGGAAAAACAATAGGAATGATATAATCATGTGTTCAAGTGAAGGGAAACAAATATTATTTTTAGAAATTCTTTAGGTAATCTTAGGGAAAAATATGGCACCAAACAATCTCTAAGTAAAGCAAGCGTAGGCTATCAAGATTTTCTTTTTCTGAAAATCGCGAATAATTCGGTCAAAATATTGAGTTTAATTCTTTTAACTCGGGAAATAAAACGAGACTGGAATTTAGAAAAATTGAATTCGTAATTAAAATGTAGAGAGAAACGTGTAAGATTAGAATTTAAATTAATATAAAGTTTTATAATTTCAAACTTAGTATGATTAAGTTTAAATGGAAACTGAATTTTGCTTTGTTTTCACTAGTAAGCAAACCAAAATTAAATCAGAATATGAACTTGTGAATAACCTTATAAGAAATATAAATTCCATTAAAAATTATTTTATATTAATCTTTGATGATATGAGGAACTGTTATATCAAAGTGGATTATGTAAACTTTATGAAGTTTTAGTAGTAATTTTAAAAATATAATCGCACTTTAAACTTTTTCAAATAAAAAGTTCAAAAGACCCATCAGAGTGTAGCAAGTCATTTTAACGAGATATCAATAAACGCACTCTGTCTAAAATGTCCAAAACATATTTCGACATTTGAATAATCCCCCCAAAAAAACGAAAGTGAAGCACTGTAAAAAGCCTTCTTTTATTCCTTCATTTGTTAGAACAAAGACAAGAATATAATTTTTTATAAAGGGTGTTTTTTTAGAGGTATAGAACTTTAAATTGCAATAAAACAACGATGTATTATTCGATTGACATGAATTTTTTTTATTCGAAACATAATCTTGTGGCATTACATTTTAAATATGATTTCTGGCATAGGACTGCCACGGCTGGCTCGGATGTAGTCCAATCTGGACGTCCAATTTTCGATGACTTTTTCCAACATTTGTGGCCGTATATCGGCAATAACACGGCGAATGTTGTCTTCCAAATGGTCAAGCGTTTGTGGCTTATCCGCATAGACCAATGACTTTACATAGCCCCACAGAAAATAGTCTAGCGGTGTTAAATCACAAGATCTTGGAGGCCAATTCACAGGTCCAAAACGTGAAATTAGGCGGTCACCACAAACGTGTCTTTCAATCAATCGATTGTGGCACGAGCTGTGTGACATGTTGCGCCGTCTTGTTGGAACCACAGCTCCTGGACATCATGATTGATCAATTCAGGAATGAAAAAGTTAGTAATCATGCCTCTATACCGATCACCATTGACTGTAACGTTGTGGCCTTCATCGTTTTTGAAGAAGGATTCCACCAGCCCATAAAGCGCACCAAACAGTCAGTTTTTCTGGATGTAACGGTGTTTCGACATACACTTGGGGATTAGCTTCACTCCAAATGCGACAGTTTTGTTTGTTGACGTAGCCATTCAACCAGAAGTGCGCTTCATCGTAAACAAAATTCGCTTATGAAAATCGGGAACAACGGCAATCTCGTTTTGGGCCCATTCGATGAATCTACGCCTTGCTTGATGATCGTTTTGATGAATTGCCAAACCAAACTGAGAATAAATCACTTGACAACTGTTAAATCGGTCGCCATCTTGGAAAGTAATGCCAACTTTAACTTCTGTACCTGGAAAAAAACACTCTTTATAAAATCATTTGAAAAAATCCAATTTTTATATTAGGATCGTAAGCGTTTAAATCTGATAATCAAAAAACAATTTGCTTCATTGAATTATTCTAAGCAAAAATATATCACGTATGGAGATCTTTACTATGCATATTTCTTTCTCTGTTTTTCCATTCATATTTGGTTTCGCCGGTTGTTAAAAAAATAAAAGAAATCCGCGTAAGAGCTTATTGTGTGAGTGCCTTGTAATTAATTGAATCTCTTTTTTCAAAGTCGGTTAAAACTTATTTGAAATAAGGAAAATAAAAGTAGTGTTTAGAGAAAACTTGGTTACATAAATTAAAAAACACGAAACATTTTATTTTTGAAACAAAAAGAATTTTTGAAAAAACTGGAAAATGATCAAAGTCTTCCACAAAAAGCGGAGCATTTGAACCAGTTGTAGAGGGTTTTGGTCACACTCGTTAGAAGAAGATGGGAAATGTATAAAATTTAAATGTTAAACATGATATCCGAAAGGAAGGAATAATTTTAACTTGAAAATCAATACAAATTTATATGTAAATGAAATTGATACCAAATTGATTAGAAGGATTCCGATTCTAGTATAAGAAAAATCCACAAATCCAAGCAATTTAGTGTTGGCATGTTTTATCTGAGGTCTTATATATATAGATCCGATTTCTGCATTTATAACAATGTGATACTATATGAATTTAATTTTATGAGTATTAACAATTTCTTATTTTAGGTTGGAATTTTTTATAACTGTATTCGCATGAAAAAGGACATGTGCAGGAGGATCATAAAAAGTTTCCTCGATATATGAACTTCTAGTGGAATATTTTCTCTACTAATTTCAAAACATTTTTAGTTATTGTTATTTGAAGGAATACGCTAGAGATTAGGATCATTTGAAGGCTCCCCGATTAGGGTTACGATTGCAATGAAAATACGTTTAGAAGTTTTTGAATGTAGCACTCACACCTTTTCCTGACGAAATTAAATTGCATTGCATTGGAAAGCCATAACTGGCACGGGCTTAAAACATTCGCAATGAAGAGCATTGTAAAGAACGAATGACATTATAAGAGAGAGAGAGGGAAAATTCTTTTTAATTGCAATTATAAGTTTTTAACATATCCACCTTCGTGGACATCCACGCATTGCTTGTGGGAGGATTTTGATAACAACGAATTGTAAGATCGTCTTGTAGTTGAATTAATCAGCTCTAATTAACCGGATTTACCGTTTTTATTTCCATCAAAACACATCACTATATTAATAATTTCATTTACAATTAAAAGTCACAACGGGAACTATAGGCAGCTTCGTCCATTTTTTGTTCGAGACTCCTCTTCTCTCCTTCCCGCTCAAAGGCCAAAACAGTTCACTGCAGCGCCCTCTTTCTAGTCTATCGTGTGCTATGTGTCAGGCCTCCTAGTGTACTATGTGCCACGCCGTTACAGAATGTAGTGTCGCAGAAGGAATGTGCACAATTTCCCATAGTATGGCAACTTTCAATTCTGACAACTCATGTAGATTGATTGTGTGCATCCTAGATTTTAGATTATTCCAGAATCAGAAATCTATTTGAAGTGTGTCGGAAAATCGTAGTCATCACAAAGCTGCAAAGTTATGAGATATTACTCAATCACCAAAACGCTGTTGCAACACTTTTCAAATACATGTGACAACGTATAGAAGTGCATTATTTCGCATCCATACATTTTCTTTTTGCAAATCTGGAATTACGCAATTCTGCAACATTGTTATATTACGTGCACTTGCGATGGAATACGTTTTCATACCTTGTATAAATTATCCCTTCGGAGAAGTACGAGGAAGAACGATTGTGCTTGCAATGCAACACCACACAGTCACATCTTGTACAGGAGCTGGTGCAACACAGTGAGGGTTTTTGTCTTCTCAGTGAATGTAATTATTGGAGTTTGTATTTCCAGTTAAGAAGAAATATACTTCCTCCATCCATAATATCCTCGACGGTCATTGTTTTCTTCATATCTGCTGAGAAACAAATTCGCAAAGAAGAACATGTTGTTGCACGTCCCTATATTGCAACAATTGGACACGATGAAATCGATATCGAAACATCCACCGAACAGAGTGCAGAAGCTTGAGGACTGTGATGTTCAATACATCAAACTTGCGGGCAATACTTCTTGTAGTATGCAATGGATCTGTAGTAGTGGTGCACACAAGGGAAGGGGGTCCTGGGGGTTCGAACCCCCCAAAGCCCTTGATTTTGTCCGATTGATTATAGTTCTAAGTATATAGTATGTAAAATTTAATTAAGTATTTGTTATAAATGATTAATTTTATTAATTAATGCTAATTATTTATTCAATAATTAGTTTTTTTACTGCGTTTTTCCCCCGAAAATCGACAAAATCAAAAGGGCATGATACAAGAAGGGTGAACTTCCGACCCCGGAAGTGTGCGCTACTGCATGTGTATCATTCCAATGTCATTTACAGTTTTTCAGTGTGTTGATTAGTTTACGCGAGAAAGAATGGATGTTTCCACTGTAAAAGTTCGAATTTTTTCCCTTTAATCGTAATTGTGTGAGAGCTTAATAATTTTAAACCATTGCAATCTGAAGCGTATACTTTCAAATAACATTATCTGAAATTCCCTTTTGATTGATCGAACGGATAGGGGCCACTAGGGATTCATACATCGGGGAAGTTTTTCTACGACCACTCTCTTTACTTGCTTTTTGTATCAAAATTAAAATTCTTTTTAGAATAAATCATTGTAAAAATATTCTTTCATGCATGTAACTTAATCACCCCATTTCACGTGAATTTTTAACAACGACACTAAAATTAAATTTTAAACGACACGTTAATTTTCTATTTCGTTTCATTTCGGAACCCATTGATCTTAACGCGATATACAAAATGAACATTTCCTCTACTTTTAGAAAAAAAAAACGAGGATAAAATACTAGTTGGTGGATTTTACACAAATTTTTAGTTACAAACTTAGTAAGTCTCCCTCCCCCCCGTTCTTCTTTAACAAAGGTAACGATAGTAGCTTTGTGTATTTTTGAAGTGTATTATGTTACATAAATCGCGTGGTCTATTTTGGGTGATTTATTATTATTTCTTTCTAATTGAAATACAATCCCCCCACCCCCATAGAATCATTGTAAAAGTGTCCTTGTGTAAAGGGACTGTTGCCTGTTTAATCTGTTTAGAATTAAAGTTCTTACGTTGACATGGTGTAAAAGTTTGTAGTGTGGGGGACCATCTAAGGCAGAGATGGCGAACCACTGGCACGCGTGCCATTGATGGCACGCCAGACAATATTTTGGGCACGCCACCGATCAAAACGGTTTGCATTATAATTCAAAATAATGAAGTTCAGTAGGAAGTATTACGAACAAACGCGAATAATCGGTCGTAATTTTCAGCGAGATTTTCTCAATTCAAGGAATTATCGGAAACGCTCAAGTTTTTTATGTCCCCTGATGTGATTTCATACAATAAATTGAACTTGTCCCAATTCGATTGATTGGAAATTGAAAATTTTGAAATGCAACTGGTTGATTTCCCGTCTAGTTTAATATGGATTCAAAAATTTGTTGAAAAAAGGAGAAAGTTGAAACAGAAAAATTAACAAGCAATATAAGTGAAAATGCTAATAATGAAATTTTGAAAACAGGGAATTTTCTATTCCAGACACATTTCACTGTTTGAAGAAGCTGGGCCAGGCTATTTTAACCATATTTTCATCTATCTACCCACGCCTGCGAGTCATTATTTTCAGAGATGAATAGCATTAAAAAATGCTTAGAAACTGTTTGGCAGATGACTCCAATTCAGCATGCATTTTTCTAAAAGAAACATTTTGCAATCCTAATACAAGTTAGTTTTCATCTAATCATCAGCAGCAGAAATCTCACTCTAATGTTACTTTAATTTGAATTACGAGTACATGTATAACTAATACATTTACTACTATAAGGCGCAAAACGTATTTTTTCGAAATAAATAAAGAACTTTAGTTTTATTAGTATTTAGTTTTATTATTTTCCCAATAATCACAAGTAAAAATTATTTGACGGTACGTCTATACCTCATTAAACGTTTATTTAGAAAAAATGGCACGTTGATTCATAAAGGTTCGCCACCTCTGATCTAAGGTGTCATCCCCGTCAATTGAGGGCGATTCATTGCGTCATCAACGAAGTTGTAGTGCGATTTTAATAAACAACCAAATAATCGTATATAAAAAAACGTATTCTTACTGAATTTCGTCAAAAGGTATTTATTCGTTAAAAGATGTATCATCTTACACCAGGTAGGACGTATTCTTACTAAATTTCGTCAAAAGATATTTATTCGCTAAAAGATGTATCATCTTACACCAGGTAGGACGTATTCTTACTAAATTTCGTCAAAAGATATTTATTCGCTAAAAGATGTATCATCTTACACCAGGTAGGACGTATGCCCTCATTAAAAAAATTGTGCACAAACTCACGGGAGAGATAAAGTTTTATTTTAAAAAATCTTCTCGTATAATATGAACGAGTACGCCTAGTAAGTAATATTATTGAGAGAGAGAGAGAGAGAATAGCCACATATGACAGATCGGATTAAAAAAAAAAAGTTCTAAACACTTCATGAGTGCTTTCAGCCTATCTGGGAAATAAATAGGTGAATAACCACACAATTATTTATGGAGAAATATTTAAAATTAACATCAAAATTTAAGAAAAATAGTTATTCGCAACTTATCACATTTCTATTTATTCTCACCATTTATAAAATATTAAACTATGATCAGTGCCGATTTAAGCTCATTTTGGGGCCTGAGTGCAAAGATCTACAGGCCCTCTTGGCACTGGAGGATCAAAATTTATAACCAGAAAATCTGGTTAAGTCCAACTTATTCGGGGCCCTGGGTCCCTCCCCAAGCGCCTAATGGATAAACCGGCACTGACTATGATAATGTTGAGAAAGATCATGAGAGAGAGAGATGTAAAACCATTATCCACTATTATTTAGTAAAACATTAATTTTTTAAATTTCTTTTCATTAATTAATTATATTTTTTATACCAAAAAAGAGCACTATAAATTTTTGAATAGACACTTTAGCAGACACATTTTCTCAAGGATTTCAATGCATCTGAAATGTTTATAGCTAAAGAACTTGAATTTTAAAACGCATCAGACTAAACTTGATGCATAAATTTAAGTACTCGTAAATGTGAAAGGGCCATAAAAAGCGTAAAATACTCATATATACGAAATAAAAAAAATAAGTATTTGCAATTGATAAATATATATTTCTATTTATAACAGCATGAAATATATAAAAATAAAGACGAAATGCGATTTTGATTATTACAATTTTCCCACGTTCGTAAATATTTAAAAATAGAGAAGTAAAAAAAAAGGATAGTATTTTCTTGATGAATTAATTATATCTATCGTTGATATTTCATGTATAACAAAATTTTGTAAATGTTTCTGACAAGAAAACTTTATTTATATTTACATGTAATACTGTAGTTGTATTGCTAATCGAAATATTTCTTTTTATGAGTAGTTATATATTTAAAGGGGAAAAAACTATTTGTTTTATGAACAGTATTGAACAATAGTATATTCAAAAGTTCCGCTTAGAAATATTTTTTCTTGCAAATATTCGAAAGCATTATGAGTAGAAAAATAAATAAATGAATCAAAAGTTGAAATTTCGTTGTTAAAGGTTTAAGTAAAAAGAATTAGGAGAATATCCTAAGCTTCTCCGAAAAGTTTAAATTTCAAACAGATTTTTTTTTTAAAAAAAAAGTTATTTATAAAATTTTTTAAAAATTTGCGTTTGAGAAGCAATTGATAAAAATATATTTAAGCGTCTAATTTCAGGATGCATTTACTAATTTTCAAAACAATTTTAATATTTCTCTTTTACGAAATTTTACTTTCTACCACTTAATTTTGTTTTCATTCTCATAAATTTAATTAATATAATTTAATTAATTAACATAGAAAGTGAAATAGCCTAAATAATTTGTATTCAAATAAATAAAAGTTAATATGCAAAAAGAAAAATAAATAATTCGGTAATGCTCAGATAACATGGAATTCTCTTTTTCAAAATAACTCCATTCCCCGGTTCATTTTTTCTTTTCCATCTTTCTAAAACCTCTTGAATGTTTAACAGTCTTATCTCCATTCGAAAAGGGGGTCATCCCTATCTGTGGGTGAAAAAGAGAATAGTAAGAAGAGACCCCCTTTAAACAAAAACTGATCACCTCGCGCCTGCGCAAAAGACAGCTGCCGGACAGTCTGTGACTTGGTTTCGGCTGGCGGGAAAAGTTGCGCCGTGATTGTGCGCACCGAATCCTTCTGAAAATTTTCGTCTGCGGGTACGAAGTGCGTGATTTTTTTTACCACCCCCTTTTTCTTTTTTCGTAGTACGCGAGGGTCGCTGAGTAGTGAGGAGCGTACGAGATCGTGAGCGTGAGATAGCGGCTCCACGGAGCCTTTTTTTAAAACTCTCAATGAGGTGAGTAGGGGTGAGTATTTCTTTTGATCCCTGTGATTGTGTGAATTTTTATTGCTCGGAATTATATTATTATTTCCGGAACCGAACCGGAAAACTTCATAAAGGGAAAGTTTTATGTAGTGCAAAACATGTGTTCTTACATTAATATTTATTCGCTTGCAAAAATATTACAATTCGTTTTTCGAAAACTGTATATTTTTAAAGAATTTTCCATGCAAGTTTGCTTAATATATGTAAATTCATAAGCAAATGAAACATTAATAAATTTCCAGTCTTAAGGAGTTTTTTTCCCTCTGAGTGAGAAAAAAAATTTGAATTCACTTTTAGTATATCATTTTATCTCGTGATTCGTAAAATTTTATTACCCTTCCTTCCTTTTTTAAAACACAATAAAAAATATTGTCAAAATTCGGTACTAATATTACAATTTAATAAAGTGCAAAATTTACTTTTTAGAAATTATTTTTCATGAAAACCCTAAAAAAAAAACGACGGAGAATTTTAAAAAATTCCGTCAATTTTCAAAATGTTATGATGATTTGAGTAATATTAGCAATATAAATTGAGGTACTAATATCAAAGTGTTTATTACTTATATTATTACAAACTTCTGAATGAAGTTTTGTGTGTTATTGTTAATCTCATAAAGTATAAAAATTAAATTAGGTGTACAACTACTTATATTCTCAGTATATTCATATATATATATTTCTTTCAGTATTATATGCTCAACATAGCAATTTTACTTCAAATTACATATTTCACAAAAATGAATTTATAAGTACAAGCAATGAAATTTTCTTGGGTAGTTAATGTTGAATATTTGTACGTTGCCATATTTAGAAGCTGTGAGAATTTTAAACAACAATTATGATTTTGTCTAATGTAATCTGAATTTTATGAAACTCATACATGTAAAAGGTTTTTTTTTAAACTTTTAAATATTACTTTCTTTACAAATATTGCTCACAATTTTTTTCAAAATTGCATCTTTTACCTGTTTTTTGTATGCATATTTAGTATATTTTATATATAGTGCATAAAAATCATTTTTTAAGTAAAATTACTGATGTAAAGAAATTATTTTAAAGTTTATGCGTTTTATTTTGTTTTTTATATATATTATATACAAACTTTTTAAAAACAATTGTCAGTACATAACAATATTTACAATAATTATCGTGAGGAAATTAATTAAATTGGAAAAAAAAAACCGTGCGTATTTTTTAAATAATTTTTTGCAAGAGTTCAGAATAGTGTAAAAATGTATCAGTAGTTTATTGATTATATTTCAAAATAAAAAAATTCACTGAATACTAAGTAAAATATTTTTCTAATTTTTAAAAGCTAATACTTTTTTAAAAATATTTATAAGTTGAAAATAATTATTCGGTATTACCTGTTGTGAAAAATATATGTTCTTGCTCCTTAAATGAAAAATATATGTTCTTGCTCCTTAAATGAAAAATATAATTTTGATTTTATGCCAAACTTGATTTATTTTATGAAGCAATTATGAATGAGATAAAAAAATAGCTTAACCGTGGGAAAGAAATTGTAGTGTTACACTTTTAATGTACCAATTATAAGAAACAAATACTTGTAATTAAACGATGAACGCCGTTAATTGTTCTTTTGAGCTTTTTACTTTGTTGGTTTTCAATTACTTGAACTTGACAATTGTAACTTCACCCAATTTGAACTCAATATTTTTTTAAAAAAATCAAATTCTATTTATTAAATAACAAGTAGTGAGACTAGTTTTTATTCCAATTATCTTTATCAAGCAAATACAAGTTCAAATTTTTCAATAATATGAAGTTTAATTTTTGTTTACTGAGAGTGTTATATTTTATATTTATATCAAATTTAAATGAATTATTTCTTAATTTAACATTCCCTGGCAATGTTTTCCCCCTTAAATAATTTTTTTAAATCAAAAAATCTAGCATATTATAAATTTGATATACCATAAAACACGGCGTGTAACGTGCACTTTGCACACAAAAAATATGATTGAAATTTAGGGGGGGCGCGTTATTCGCTGTGTATAAAAATGATAACTTTAACAATAAAAAACAACAACAAGCATTTAAAAAAGTTGACTTCTATGTATATCAAACTATTGTTTATTTAAAAGAAGAAATATTCCTTGTGAACTTGAAGGAGTGTAATTCTAGAAGTGTACTATTTTTTCAAAAGTTTAGGATAATACCTCGAATAAATGACTGCATAACATAAGAGTATTGTGTACGTACATTTCAGGTTTCTTCGTAAAAAAGGGGGTGCGAGTTATACGGTGAACATATCTTGAAACTAAAAAATGCAGCTTAAAAGTATAGGTGCGGGTAACACGACGAATTTTACGGTAGTTAAATCCAAATTTGTTGCAAAAACTTCGCAAAATTGGAAAATTGATGTTGCTTAAAGAGCTTTGAAAAATTAAATCGCAATTAATAGATTTTAGATAAAATAAAAGATTTCGCATTTTAACCCTTTATCTACCGACGGTATACTTACAAGTACCACTCACTTTAAAATTACATCGAATAACCATTTTCACGAATATTCTGACGATACTTAGCAGGAATATTCTTTGAAATCCGCTCTTCCAAGATATATGGCAGCACGGGTTCTATGATGAGTATTTTAGCGGGGAAGGCGAATAGTTTTTAGCAGAAATTGCGTTTTCAGCTGACAGTGTTTTGAGAGAATTGCAAAGATTATAATTTTTGTTCCGAAAAAATAGTTTATGTCAAAATTTAAATGTCTTATTTTTTTTGTATGTCAATGAAGACCTTAGAAAACGATTTGACTTATTTTAAGTGAACAGTGCATATAATTAATTTTACAGTTGAATACATTTAATTAATTTTAATTAGCTCTAACGGATTAAATTTCTCAAAGTTGAGTATTTTGTTTATGTATATTCCTTAATTTTCCATGTAGTGATCCAAAAAAAAGTATTGCATGAAAAACCTGCAGTAAACCATAATGCGGTAGATAAAGGGTTAAACTATTAATTTTCAACTGAGTTTTTTTCTAGTTCATAAAAAGAAAAGTAGTTATATAGAAATATTGCGATGCAAATTTTCGTCTTAAAGACACATTTCTATTTCAAGTAGTTTAATATTCACTCTAATACAAAAATATTCTAACTTTTTTTTTATGTCCGTCTTTCTATCATAAATGTCTGCAGCATCACAATGATAAAGGTCATTGTCGTGAGTTCAATTCCTGCTGCCATTAAGACCCACCATGTAGGGTACTGATGCATGCTAAATCTGTCGAGGCTCAAAGTTCTCTCGTTATTATTATGAGAATAGGGTACCAGCACAAGTGTCATCCTCAGCACTTGACCGAGGTTAAAAAGTATGAGGTCGTTGCCAATAGCCCTTGTGTTGATACAGAATGTAACGTTAATAAATAACTACCTAAAATCAAATAATTTTTACGTATGCACGTACGTATAGTTTTAATATTAACCCTCCTATGAACTGGTTGATGCCTAATGCTTAAAACTCTGAACTACTTATACTGAACACGTTAATATGCTACTAAATGTGCAATAATTATATATTTAAAAAAAACTTATTTTATTATTATTATTTGTCACTTGTTGCTTTGATTAATTTAAATACAAACGTGTTAAGTTGCATTTTTTATTTTTCCACTTCATTTTAATATTTACTTTCTAATTCTATGGATGAATTCCTGTGCGATAGTTACAGATTCAGCTTTACTCGTACTCTATGCTCTTCGTTTTCAACTGCTTTTTTATATTTTTTAAAGGGCGTGATTTTTGTTTTGTCTAATTTCCAACTCGAAATTGATTATTAGGCATTTTCCGTTGGAATGAGTTCGAAATGTTTTCCTTTCCGGTCGATGAACTGCTAAGTCAAATCATCCGAGTTATTTGAATGGGCACATCAGAACTGAAAGACATTACTTAGCCATAGATATTTAAAATAAGTTTGTTTCTGTCTGAATCTCACAATGAAGTTTGGTTTAGAATGAATTATTTAAATCAGAAGCATATCCTTTTGAATATTATTCTGATGTTCAAATTAGTATAATAATATTGTGATTAGGTAGCGCCGAAGTACGTTATTATGCAAAGTTATTACATAAAAGTATTTGCTTATATCAATTATTTTAGTGTAATATTTTATTTTGTGATAATGTAAATGGCTGAAAATTAATTGTATTTGTAATTATAACGTAAATTATAAGTTAACATAATTTAGTTTTAACTCAGTTATTAGCTATTTGGGTAGAATACGTATACAGAAATCGAAAACAATTTAGTTGAATACTTAAGTAATTTGGAACATGCATGTAACAGGTTTGTGAAAAATTAAGACATCGGAAAAATTTCGTTTCTATGTAATCTTAAATTAGTAGCATCATCAATTCATTTTAGAGATGGAATTACTTTGTGTGAAAAAAGTAAGATCGATTTAAGTAAGTTCATTTTTTGTATAGATATATAAAATGTATTCTTTTTTAAAAATTTAAACTCTATCGATCTGTCCGAACCTCTTTAATATTTCCTTTGGCTGTTTATCTCGATTAACGTATATTTACAAAATTTTCGCTGCTTTCGTAAAACGTGACAAGACTACACTCTAATTTAGTTATAACTCAAGATTACATTCATAACATTTCAAATTGATATGCTTAAAAATAAATTTATTTTAATAACACGTCTCTCGCATTTTATGATTTTTATCAAATTTCAATTTTAAAAAATATAAATCACTTTTCCTTGACAGAATTCTTTAAATGAAATTTTCGATCGATGTAATTCTATGTGCATTATAATGATAACATGTGAGCATAAAACGTGGGTTTAATAGGACTTTATAGGTCTCATAAAACATTTTACCTCTGACTCTCTTAAGTTTTAATTGTTTTTAGCCATCACGTAACATTGTTTTGTTAATTGATTAAAAATAAATGAAACATTTATTTGATATATTCTTTTGATAACATTAAATTAATTTAAAAGCTACTCGTGAAAATTAAGATGGAAGCATGTTTCTCCACTTTTCCCCCTAGATGTACCCTGCCGACGCCCCCACCCCATCCCCACCTGAAAGTTTTAATATCTTCAAGAATTTTTTAAGTAAATAGTATTAGGGTTTCTTCCCGGGAAAATCGTAAGATTTTCATACTTCATGCCTTCACAGGACTTAATCTGGTTTCCATGAACCTTCGGCAAGGAAAAAAAGAGAGGGAAATCTGAAGCCATACTAATGATACAAATGGAATTTCATTAAATTTAAGGTATCCGACGGTGTTCGGAGCCGAGATTTTTCAAAAGCGTATAAATGGATAATATTTATGATATTTAGTGTCACTTGGATTAGAAAATGTATTTAAAATTGTTTTAAGAATAGTATTACAATAAAAAATTATTTAAGTACAATATTTTGACAAAAAATTAACATAGAATGACCCATTTTAAAAATATTCTCCTTTTCCGAAAAATGCTTCTATTATAATAATATTTTGCCTGTATATAGATCAGACCTCTGTACAGAGGCTCAACTATAATTTTTGAAATATATAACTTAGAAGTGGTTTTATCCATGTTTTACGACAACACAGGGAAGAAATTTTAAGAAAAAAACGCCGATAATTATTTCAATGGGTTGTAACTCTGAAAATAATGTGAATTTTTCAAAATTCATAGTTGAGCTTCTGTGCAAAGGTCTGAGCTATATACAGGCAAAATATTATAATAGAAGCATTTTTTTACAAAAGGAGAACAATTTGAAAAAAAGGTTATTCTAAGTTAATTTTTTGCCGAAATATTGTATTTAAATAATTTTTTTTGTCAAAATGTTCTTAAAACAATTTTATTCATGTATTCTAATCTAAGTGACACTAAATATCATGAAAATTATCCATTTATGCGCCTTTTTAAAATCACGGCTCCGAACGTAGTTAGATACCTTAAACACAGGAATACCTTATAGTTGACACTTGGCGAGCGTACATCACTTAAAAACAGACGACATTTGAAAACAAAAATTCATTTCAAGGAAGTCAAATTCTTCAGTTTAGGAAAGTTCAGAATTGATGGATTTTTTTTCAACAGAAAATTGTGTTAAAAGGCACAGTAATGGTTAAACAAAAGAAATCACAATTGGAAAGCACATAGTAATGTGTGCAATTGATGGTGTTAGTGTGGTGTGCGTATGTGGTTAAGTTTGAAAAAAACAAAGGTCAGGGAAGAGTAATAGTTTTGTCTCTTGTGGAAGCAGAAGATACTAGAAGAGCTCACATTTTTAACCCGTCACTTCTCGCGCAGGGTATGTCATACCCACCGTCTAACTTTTTTTCAACCCTCCTTCTAAACCTTTTTTCAACTCTCCTTCTAAACCTTTTTTGGAAAATGGGTATTTTCCAGTGTAGTTGACTTTAAGGTCATATCCTTTGAGGGGCCTTTGGTTATAGGGGAATTTTAAATGTATATTTTTGGATACCGTCTTTTCGGGTATCACATCTTATCCACTTTCAGATGAACTTTTGAAAAAAAAAAACTATTGCTGGAACAATAAGAGAAAAAAAAAAAAAAGGAATTCCAAAATTTTTTGAATTTAAAGAATGGAGAAGTTTACTCCTATATATTTAGTTTTAAAAAGATGCAGATAGAAAGAATTAAGATCCAGTGAAAACATCGCACTCACTCATGACGAGATTAAAAGAGTTTGTGAAAACAATGTACTGAATGTCCTTATAAAAAGACCAGGAAAATTAAATTTACGTGTGGAAAAATGTAATAAACATATTGTATTTCCTACTTTTCTTCCTTTTAAACTTTTATATACAAATTGTACGGTAAAAACAGAACGTGAAAACTCTTGGGTATGAGATACCCTACGCGAGAACTTTCAATCTCTTTATTGCAGGGTTAAAATAATTGCATTCATTAGTTAATTTTGCATCTTAGAAAAGGTATCAATTGTTGTACCATTTAAAAATAAATAAATTTGTTAAATAAAATAATGTCAGGTTTATTTCATATCATATCCATAGCTGCAAGTACATTTAATTTTAGGATAAGTTTTATGGGGCACACACAAATGTACCTTATCATACTTTTCTATATTTTGTTTTTTGAAATATGGAGTGAGATTGCTTGTAGAAATTTGCATCACAGCCTACAAGTTAATGTCAACTAACTTGCATCTATATTTACTTTTGTTAATCTTTATGCAAGAAAAAATTTTGCTCACAGATAAAGGGTGTTTGTTTGAGAGGTATAGAACTTTAAATTGAAATAAAACAACGATGTATTATTCGATTGACGTGAATTTTTTTTATTCGAAAGATAATCTTGTGGCATTACATTTTAAATATGATTTCTGGCATATGACTGCCACGGCTGGCTCAAATGTAGTCCAATCTGGACGTCCAATTTTCGATGACTTTTTCCAACATTTGTGGCCGTATATCAGCAATAACACGGCGAATGCTGTCTTCCAAATGGTCAAGCGTTTGTGGCTTATCCGCATAGACCAATGACTTTACATAGCCCCACAAAAAATAGTCTAGCGGTGTTACATCACAAGATCTTGGAGGTCAATTCACAGGTCCAAAACGTGAAATTAGGCGGTCACCAAACGTGTCTTTCAATAAATCGATTGTGGCACGAGCTGTGTGACATGTTGCGCCGTCTTGTTGGAACCACAGCTCCTGGACATCATGATTGTTCAATTCAGGAATGAAAAAGTTAGTAATCATGGCTCTATACCGATCACCATTGACTGTAACGTTGTGGCCTTCATCGTTTTTGAAGAAGGATTCCACCAGCCCATAAAGCGCACCAAACAGTCATTTTTTCTGGATGTAACGGTGTTTCGACACACACTTGTGGATTAGCTTCACTCCAAATGCGGCAGTTTTGTTTGTTGACGTAGCCATTCAACCAGAAGTGCGCTTCATCGCTAAACAAAATTCGCTTATGAAAATCGGGAACAACAGCAATCTGGTTTTGGGCCCATTCGACGAATCTACGCCTTGCTTGATGATCGTTTGGATGAATTGCCAAACCAAACTGAGAATAAATCACTTGACAGCTGTTAAATCGGTCACCATCTTGGAAAGTAATGCCAACTTAAACTTCTATACCTGGAAAAAAACACTCTTTATATCGCACGGATAAGAAAAAAAAAGTGATGAATCTATTTGAAGATTTTAAAAAGTGTTCGATTATAGGAATTTGAAGTCAGCATAGCAATAGATGTTTTGTTTCATATTGTGAATTCAGAAAAAAAGTTTTTATGTTAAATAAAACTATAAGAAAATAAAGGACATTGTAAAATTATTCAGGGTGGCACCTCCAAGAAAGATATTTCACAAAAATTATGTTAATGACTGTTTGGTTTGCTTAGACGCCAAAATACTCAAGAATTTAATTGGCAACATTGGAAGATTTTTAAGAGATAAATTCAGTGACTCCATAAAAGGAGTTGAAGCCAGTAAATATAGACCTAGAAAAACTCTGCAATAGAGACGCGACTTCAACTAAGAAGTATTTGTTAATATTATTTGGAGAGTTGAACCAATAAAACTTAGAGTTTGCAAAAATATGAAACATTCTTTTGTCCGAATAATTGAAAAACTCAATGTTTGTTTGGTTGATTTAAGCAACATCTAAATTTTGGGAGAAAGCATGACCTTACTGTAGTTATTGATGTTACTTCAAGTTTCCCAAATAACAATTTTTAATAGGACATTTTTTTTGCTTTTCGTGCGCAGAACAGAACTGGGAAATTCTTGAAACTAAAAAAAAAGACGGAAAAAAATTAGAAAAATGGATCGGCTCAAAGGTTTTATGTTATTCGACTAGTAAGATTTATAGCGTGAGCAAGGTGGTTAAGCAAGAATTGTTGTTCTTGACGCAACAGAAAATCGATCATAAAATATTTTAAAACTATGTGTAGCTTTGGAAACAATTTCTCCAATATCAGCTGAGAAGGCACTCTGTTGCTGGGTTGTTCTTAACAAAGTTAAAAGCTAGCTAAATCATGAACGCATAGATTTACTTATGTTTCCTTAAATCATACTTTAAAAAGTGCATTATTATTATTTTTTGTGTAATTCTTATTGATGTAAATTAAAAATAAATTATTCTTAGATTTATTGAAATGTTGATGCATTCTCGGGAAACCCCTGAAAAGATGCTATTTTCCTAGGATTTCATGGAAATTCCCTGGAAAGAAAATCGGAAATAGTGGTAAAAACACATCTCTAAACAATGATTTTCGGAATAATTTTTTTTACCTGCTCTTAAAATATTTACTTAGGTTAAAACATTTCGAATTATGTGTATTGATTTGTATTACAAATATACTCTAAAAAACTAATAATTTCTTATGTAGATTCCAGAATAAGCTATTTTTTCTATGCCCTTTTTGATTTTTTGACGTAATTTAGGAAAGGGATAAATAACAAATTAAATGTATTTTTAGCATGTATTAGAAATTATTCAACAATTATCATTTCTCCGTGACATGATAAAAATAATTTACTTGGGAAAAGTTTTTAAAATATACAGTGCATTGTGCGTGTATTAATATTGTTAATGTAACCGTTATTCTAATGTGTTTTCAGTCTTACCTTCTACAGTGTTTATGCTAGGATGGTAGCTATACTTTTAATCAGAGAGAATGATACTATTTTTAAGGCACAATTTCCATGTAATTATGTTTTTAGATCCACCATAATTGTCAACCAGTTTTAAAACGTATTTTTATGTTCTATTAAGAAATGATATTTCGTTAAATGTACTGTTTCAAAAATATTCGTCAAAAAGAAATTTTTGTTGTGGTACCTCAAATGGTACGCTTATTACAGTCACAAGAGCACTACTATAAATCCATATATGTTTTACTTCCCTATACATCAGCGGTTCTTAAAACTTTCGATCGCCACGGCCTCCCCTTTATGCATCAGCTTGACATCGCAGACCTCAAAATTTTGAATAACCTTCTGACTCCCAACACATGGTTGAGTGATTTAACACTAGATTGCCCGAGGAAATCATTTTGACTGCTTTTTTAATCTCAATTAGAAAAACAATTGCATATATAATACACAATTTCTTAGAATTTTTTTGAATATATTTTTTCTCCTAGTGAAGTAAATTTTTTTCATTGTTAATATTTACTAATAACTTATTATATGATTGTAAATAATATAAAAAATACTAAAAGTTAATTTTACACAAATTTCTTTACACATTAATCATTCTCTAACAATGCAGTCATTTTGAGTGCTTTTGGGCAATATATGTAATATATACTAAATTTCAATCTTTCTAGTGTTAAAGGTTCCTGAATAATCTTAAGACTGCCTTGCTATTTTTACAAACTTCTTTAACTCTTCTTTTTCTTCCTGTAATAATATAGTGAACGACTAATTATATATGTACATAAAAAATGTTACAGAATACTAGTTTCAATTAAATAAATAATGTAGGCTCAATTCTATTAGGAAATTAAGAGGGATGCAATCGTTATCGTATTGGCGTGCTATGTGAATTCAGTTATTAATTTTTACACTGTGTGTGTGTGTGTTTCTACTACATATTTTTTGAAAATATTGCGTTTTAATAATGGCTATGCAGTTGCAAACAATAAAATAACTGAATTAATAGTCTTGATCGAAACGCATGTTTTAGTAAATATTTTTACTGAGGACAATTTAGTGATCTAGTCTAGGATGGAACATCTTTCAATTTTTCCACCAGGTCTTTTAGTTTGTAAAAGACGGAAAACTTGGATTTGGAAACATTGGACGAAAGACCTTCGTGGATCCCTGAGGGTCCGTGGACCACAGTTTAAGAACCGCTGCTGTACATGATAACAGAAACATAATATTTTTATCCGAATTTATTCTTCTCTAAACTGAATCAAAAATGAGAATTTTTTATTGTTTTAAATTAAATTTTCATCAATTAGAACAGGGGTGTCCAAAACGCGGCCCGTCAGTACGTACGTTGCGGCCCGCCGACTCTTTTTAAAAAAACTTTTAAATATCAGGTTTTTAAAGTTTTTTTCATTTTGAAATTTATTTTAAGAGAAATTTATATATATATATATGTATTCCAATTTCTCTGCCTTCTTTAGCACTGTAGGCTCTAGAACTTCTTCACTTTTATTTTATTATTTTAAATATATAAATCTACAATGTATTTGCCTGTTACCTGTTCTTGTTTTAAAATAAATTCCTTTTTGATAATAGAAATGTGTTTTAGATTTAAATAGATTTGTATTTTATCAAACAGTTATATTTGATTTTTCTATAATGAATTACTTTTTTAATAAATTCCGAATTGTATTATGCATATTCTTTACTATGGATGTGCCCAAAAAGCAAGAGGCAGTCAGAGATGTTTTTTAAAGTTTAAAAAAATATTCAAGGCGGTAAAGATAAAAAGGAATGTATACTTAATTGTTTGCGAATGACAGCACAATCAAATTTCAATAATGAGTAACGAAAGATCAATTCAAAAGGAACACCGTAATTTTCAAGAAAATGGCAACTGCAATATTTTAAACATTATTTTAATCATTGCATTATTATATTATATAAACATTATCATATTATCCATGTATGTATACATGAAAAATAATGAAAACAATAATAATAATTCATTCTGTTTTAAATTTTCACTCAATAAATGTTTTTTTTGTTTCCAAATCTAATGTTAAGGTACATATTTTTTATGTGCGGCCCGCAAGATTATAATGTTTTTCCGAAGTGGCCCACAAGGTCATTTGTGTTGGACAACCCTGAATTAGAACAACATTTTCCCAATTTGAGTATGAAATAAATACAATAAATGCAATTTTTGCGTGAATAAATACAATAAATGCAATTTTTGTGGGAATAAATACAATAAATGCAATTTTTGTGGGAATAAATACAATACAATTCATATTTTAAAGTATTTTCAGTTTCTTATTGTATAAATCATACAGTTCTTTCTGTCCTATGTGTTCTATCTGTTGCAACGTCATTGTTTATGCGAGAAGAGCAGAACTCTCCTGTCTCAAGCATCCTATCCCATTTTTCCTCTGATAAAAACTGTTTATTTTATAGTAACTGTCCTAAGCTTGAGATAAGGTAAACACATGGGTACTGCTATTCAGGCGTACGTTTGACGTACGGGGTCAAAACAAAGCCGCTCCATTCTACGTTTTTTTTTTCCCCTTATGTAAGGAAATCGCTCCTGATGGGACTGGTTGGAGGTCTGTGCTCTTCTGGCCATGTGTTTCATATTGAAACTCAGTTGTTTATGGGTGAGAAATCTCGAAACATGGTAAAATAACGTTCTATCAATGATAGATTTAAAACCATTATCTTGTGTTACGATGACCTCAAACACATACTTTCAAATTATGTGTATCTTTTCAATATTATATTAGTCTTGTGTACATGTCTTGTAGAGTTGTGTTTTGTAATAGAAAAAAAAAACAACAAATATTATAAAAAATCAGAAATAGTTTTGTTCTCTCGTTTACGTTTCCCAGTGTTTAGTCATCCCCCTCCTTTTTCACTCGCTTTTATAAGCTTCACTTGTATGTAACGGAATCTTTGAATTTGATTTTTACCCACTTTATAAAAGGTCAGATTAATTTGAAGTTTTGCACATTTGTCAAGGACCGATGACAATACAATAATTTCACAATTTTGTTCCATTGTCCTTATCAGGATCATCAGGATTAACTATTTCCATATTTGGAGACTAAAAGATTAAGTTTCAACCCTAAAGCGAAAACACCATTGCATATTCCAGATTTTAAAAAATGACACATTTAAGATTAATTCATCAATGAATAAGTGATAGTTAAAAAAACTATAAAAAATGCTCTTTTATAGTAAATTGAACTAAAAAGCAAAAAAATAATTCTTAATATAAGGATAAAATGATTAACGAGAAAATTAATGTCATTGTGGTAAAAACGTGGGGTGCTCCATATCAATTGTTATAATTTCTTACTAGTTCTACTCTGAAATGCAGAGTTAGTGTAAAAGTGTAGCACAAAGCACCCTACACGCTTTTACCACAATGACATTAATTTTCTCTTTATTCATTTTATCCTTATATTAAGAATTATTTTTTTACTTTTTAGTTCGATTAACTACAAAAGCGTGTTTTTTAGTTTTTTTAAAGTATAATTTATTTAAAATATTCATTCATTATTTTCCAAACATTAATAGTATTTTAGTTAATTTGAATTTACAGTAATAAATGAAAATTAAATAACAGAATTGTATATATAACTTCATATAATAAACAATATCTTAATAAATAGTTATACTGCACGACACTTTTTAACCAAATCATTGTTTTTTGCGTGTGACACCATATTTTAGTTTTTACATGTAATTTTTCAATGTGTTTAATAATTATTTTTATAACAGTTTTTGGAAAAAGCTTATTAGGATTTTTTCTTCTATGTTTTCAGCAACCGAAGCTATAAATTGAATGACAGTGTAGCAAATTTATACAATCTACCGAAAATATCCCAGAGAATCTCATAAATTGTCAAACTGACAAAACTGCAATCCAAAAAATTAAAACTTCGAGACTTTTTTTAAAAAAATGAAATAAATACAGTAAACCAATTTATCCAGCAAATTCGTATAGACAGAAGGGAAAAAAAGAACTTTTAAATTCATTTCTTATTAACACAAGATCACACACCCATCCATTTTCAATGCAGTGAATTGTTCTTAGTTGTGAGAAGCAGGATATTTATGTTAGGATGCTTTTAATCAAGTTTAAGTTCCAATTATCCGCAATTTTTTCTCTAGCCTAGAGATAATGCGTGGCTATAGATTGAGATTTATGAACGACATAATAATATTTCGGAAAGCTACAGTAACGCTAAAAAAAGACAGATTTGATGGAAAGGCTGGCCATGAATTTGGCGACCTTTTTCGAATGCATCAGTTGAGCTTTTCACAATTACCGAATTTATATAGAAATATCTGTCTGTTACAAAGAGAGATTCAAACAAAACTTGGATAGTTGCATCTTAAAAAAGTTTAAATTAATCAAAAGAAAAGTGAATTTGTAATATTTTATTTGAGATATTGGTATAAAAATAATATATAATGAATTCGCTGTACCAAATTTATTATTTATATTTAGAAATCTTTGTATGAACTTACATCTATATATTTCCTTTATGTTTTTATAGTCTAGACAAATATCTTTAATATACAAAAGTTGAAAATGTGTAACATAAAGAATATAACCATCAAATATTTTTATTCTACTTTTTTGATGAAAATTTTTCCAAAGTTTATATCGTGCGCTTAATTTCTCCCTTTTATTTACTACTCTTATTTTCGATTTTAAATTTGTTGCGGATTTTTATCTAGTTAGAATCTGGGGGTGGACTTGTACTATTGACATTGTAGTCGATTCCTCAAATTTAATTCCGTAAATAGATTTTTAATTGGTATGAAAGCAACAATTAACAAAAAAAAACCAACTTCATTGTTAGTTTACTGGAATATCGAAATTATGGCGTATGTTTTCTTTTTTAAGTACACCACAAAGGAAGAAAAATTTTAAAAAAAGGTGATTCAACACGACAATGCAAAATAAGAAAAATTAAATTATATAAGGTAAATAAAAATAAAAATATGCAATCAAAACTGCTTTAAAAATCTGTAAAGTTTAACTCAATTTGCTGATATTTTGATTTCCATTACAATATAAAGTAAAATAATATATCCAACAATGCATTTAAAATTATTTTTATTTGAATTTCATTTTGATTTATCAAAATTTCAAGACTTAGTTAATCTTGAATTCATACATATATAGATGGTAATTCAACTGGCTTTTTACTATCCTACTCAAACTAAGACTATTGTGCTTATTAAAAAAAATACATATGAAATAAAGTAAAATACACATAGCTTTCATCTCTTAATTTTTTTCCATTTATATTTGTGAAAGTAGTTTACTATGACTCGTCTGTGGAACTTCAGATCTTTAAAAAAATTTGACGAATACTTTTTAAAATCGAATAAAAAAAAATGAGAAGCTCCCTTATTTTTTGTATGATCTATCTTGCATTCAAATAAATACTACAGTTTTGATCTGAGAACATTCTTTATAATTCCATTTATATATAGAATTTGTTTTCGCGAATTCAAAAAGGCTTTTAGAAGGGAAATATAAAAAGAATTTTTATGTTGAAATCATATTTCTTATAACAAGAAAAAATAATAAATAAATAATACAAATTCCATAGATTTTATCTCATTATTCCGTTCAAGAACATATTCCATAGAAGTTTCGAGTTTAAGGGAAAAAATAACTATATAAGGCTATATATATTTATACGAACAAAACTTTTCAGATGATTTTTTTGTTGGATCGGATTTTGTCGAATATGAATTGACAAATTATACATCTGTAAAAAAAATTCGCATTCGAGGTAATACATTTAAAATTGATGCTTGTTATGTTAATTAAAAGATAAAATAATATGCATGTTAAAAAAAAGGAAATTTATTTTTAGTGTTGAATTAAAGTATAATATTTATATGTTAATAAATTCATAACATTCATACTTTCATAAAAATGAATCTAAAGTGCGCAGATCTGTATAAAACTAAAGCTTGTATTATACTGCTTTAAAGACAATAATTCCCTTAAATTTTTATATTTTTCAAAAATTACTACCTTGATATACAAAAGCGAAATTTTAAAAATATTTTATTTATATTTTTTTATGAATATTACTAGAGTGATTGATATTTTCAATTTAAACCACATATTTATGTAAAATAACTTTCATTTTTTATGAAATAATGCATAATATGTTCAAGAAATTAGGCCCATGACCATAACTATTAAATATCTTAATGTGCATGCGTCTTCTCTTAAAGTTTAGTTTACAAAAATATTTTAACTTAAAACAATTTTAAAATATATTATGCAACTATAAAATTAATCTGTTTTAAAGAAATAGTGGACAATCACATTGAGCTATTTTTTTTTTTATATTTTCTCGTCCACAAGAAGATAAGGTGTTATTTTTTCATTCACATAGGCCTTAGTTCTTAAAATAGATTACATTTTCAATTTGTTGACATCATTAAAAGTAGCCCGAAGAAATTGTTGGCATTTGTTCCATTGGAGCTATTTTTTTAAAATATGCCAGCAGTTCACACAGTTTCAAAACAAAAAAAATGAAAAAAGGAGGCATTATGCTGTTTTTGTATATAATATACACATGGTTATGTTCCAGCTGTACGATATATTTTTAAAAACTCTAAAATATTTAATTACTTTTTAATGATTTCTAAGGCACATTCATACGTTTCGGTGAACTTTATACCTGCAGTTATATGACTTCAAGAGCAATGATCTTTTCAAGAAAAAAAAATGGTATGGTTTTGTAGAAGAAATTCTTTAGTTTGGAATAAAATACAAAAATACATTTTACATACTTTTTTTTTCCCTGTTCACGAAACATTTCGCTCTAACAGTATTTTCGCTCAGTTAATTTCACAACAAACAGTCGGTTTCTGTTTGGTAAGGTGGATACGGACGGTCGAACAATTTATTCTCCATTCGTTTTACAAAGAATTTATTCTTGTTTTGTAAAGACGATGTCCCGATGTTCTCTTTTTGTGAAACATATTGTTAAAAAGTTTATCTTCACGTTACTTTTTTATGTTTTGTTGAAACTACTGGTCGAACTCGACTGTTTACATAATCGTAGTTCACATGGATATTTGGTTTCTAGCTACGATCTTCGGTAGACATTCTTAGGCTCCATAGTTCTTTATTATCATAATATGTATTGACAATCTGGAAATTTCCAACCGAGAATTTTATTAGGATAAATATGGTTTAAAAAATTGTGAAGCATTTTGTTGTTGAAAATGTTTTAAAGAAATCTTTTTATAGAATTAAAATTTGTAAATTTTTAATATATATATATATTTATATATATAATTTTAATAACATGATTAAACTAAAAATTATCTTCATAATCATCAGAAATAATTATAAAAAATATTAATACAGGATCAAGGGTTTGTGTAAAATGCATATAGCAGCTTATTGTACTTTAAAATATACCATTCGTGTTGACAGTTCGCGAGCGCAAGAAATACATTCTAGCCGGATTTGAAAAGTCTGTCCATTTGTTGGCTTCTTGTCTTTTTTGAGTTCATTAAAAGTGTTGAAAGTATTGCTTTGCTATCTTCCAAAACTTTGTTTTTAATCAAAACAATTTTTCTGTTTGCGATTTTACTTACTTCTGTTAGCCTTATGTTATATTTGGTGGAACATGAGAAATTTTTCTTTTTTTGTTTTTGCTCCTTCATAAAAAAAACATTTAATGAGTACACATTTTTCTCTTTAACAAATATTGCTAAAAATTAGTTAAAAATAGAAAAATAAAAGTCATGTGAGTATAATAAAATATGCTACTCTTTACGTGACAGTTAATTCAAATTAATTACATGACTACTGATTGTGTTGCTGATATCTTTGCACCCTCCGTGACGATAAAAAGTTATGCTGTTCATAACACCATGGTTTGAAATAGCCAGCCTCATGCATCCAAATTGTCATCACTTTCAAAGTCGTCTGATTGTCTTTAAGTTCTTTGTAAATGTCGTATGCACATGAACTTTTTTCTGTTTATAGACTGAGAAAATTTCAATAAACCTCGATCGTTAACTGTTTCATAGGATGCCAATAAGAGTACACTCTATGGTATTGAAATTTATACCTGAATTTCCAAAATGTTAGGGTGATATTCTTTACTCTTTTTTCATCTTTTTTCTTATCCATTAATTACAAAAGAATGTACATAAGATCCCAAAAGACCGATATAATTCTTTTGCATTATTTTTAATACAATTTTAATGAAATGTGTGTGTTTATAACACATCAATAATTTTTTTATTTGCTGCGTTTGGGTTAATGTTCTAAGATGTGGGTATTACTTCAAATTTTTCATTAATACATTGAAACAAATACAGAAAAAGTACAGTGAAAATCGCTTAACATGAAACTGAAGGGACTGAGAAATATTTTTCGTGCTAAAGGATATTGCAAAAAAAAAAAAAAAAAAAACCCCGATACATCAACAAAATTAAGTTTGTTTTGTTTACATTGATATGCATATATGAATATATTTAAAAAAACCATTGAAACAAAATATTCATAAGAACTTAAGGAAATTTAATACAAAATTTTAAATTTTTTTGAAAAACAAAACATTTATTGAGTTTTTGGAATTTTTGACGAAATATGATATTTTTCTTTTAATTGTTTTTATAGCATCAAATTGTTCGATATCATCCATTTTGTTATACATTTCACCATTGGAATGTGCGTCTAAATAACGGCGCATACTTTTCATGTCGTTCCTTATATTTCGGAATATTAAGTACATTAAGCTTTTCATTCTCATCTTCGGAATCTGCATCAATGATATATATTTTTTAGATTTGAACGAACTCCAGAATGTCTATATCTGCCATAATTGGGGTACACACAGTATCATCATCTACTGCAATGTATTCTTCCGGTTATACAATGGGGTAGTCCAATCCAGCTGTTGTTTTCCGTATTTTCTTTATATCCAGAAGGGGAAATCTTTTCGTGTTAAGCGATTTTCGTGTCGTGTTGAAAAAAATGCACTAAAATTCATAGTAGTTTGTCGGAACCGTGGCATTATTTCGTGTTAACCGCTATTTCGTCTTAAGCGTTTTCATGTTAAACGTAGTCCACTGTAATTTGAAATGAATGATAGATTAGAAAATACTCAAGCATTTTAGTTGACAAAAGGATTTTACTAAGTTCACGAAGTAGGAGATTCACCATATGTTTACATGTTAATGCTTTCTAAGCAATACTTTTCTATAATAATTCAAAATGCTTTACTCATCTCAGCAGAAAGAATCATTTTTTGCTGAAGATAGTTATGAGAATGATAGTCATGTAAATGAGAGATGTATTATTGTTAAAAGAAGTTTTAACGTTGTCTTTAGTTTTTTCTTAAATTTATACATTATGTATGATTTAAAAAGAAAAGTCTGTTTCGACAGTTTTTGTACAGTAAAATTAATTGTAAATCAGGAATAATTGTAGGAATAATTTTTTTAAAAAAAAATTGCTTGAGCACATTTTTTGAAACATAGGTTTTTTTTAAAAAAAATAATTGTATTTTATAAGAGTAAAATAGAATCCTGAGTTAGCAGAGAAATTAATACTCTTTGCTTCATTTTCAATTATTTTAGAAAAATATAGCATTACACTAACAAACTTTTCTTTTTTGTGAAACGAAGTATATTTTTACTCCAGTGATATGTACGTATATATTATAAATATAAAACACGTCCATTTCTGAAGTGGGGGCCTTTATTTTCATATCTTTTGAATTGAAATAACAAATGATATTTTGAATAAAGCTAATTCAAGTTTGAACAATGCAATTAGTGGATTCATTTTGATTCATGAATCTCTTTCCTATATCCCTGTTGATACGTACCGCTCTGTGGTTGATATAAGCTTTTTGCATTTGCGTGAAGTTTTGTTTAATTCTTTTAATGAAAGCTTGAAAAATCCCCATTAGTTCCTTGAAAAGATGAGCAATTGCTTGTCTCTGAATGCTTTCATGCTTATGAATATGATAAATTTCACTGCGCTCTCATTGTTAAGTTCTTTTCATTTTTGATGTATCACTGCGTATGCATCAGGCTTTGTTGCGTTGATGTATAAGCTTTATTTCCTGTATGTATTTGTCTCATTTCTATGTTACCGTTTGATTTATTTTAAAACTCCTGAATTAAAAGTCGTGTTTGTGTGAAACTATAATCATAGTCTTCTATAGCTGAACTGAATTCCCTATGTCGTAAAATCCGGCGTACTTTTAACACTAAAAATAAAATCGAAACTTAAGGGCGCATGTTATACGCCGGGTATAAAAACGATAGCTTTAAAAGTAACAAAAGAGATGAGCATAAAAAAAATTTACTTCTAAAGGGTGTTTTTTTAAGAGGTATAGAACTTTAAATTGTAATAAAACAACGATGTATTATTCGATTGACATGAATTGCTTTTTATTCGAAAGATAATCTTGTGGCATTACATTTTAAATATGATTTCTGGCATATGACTGCCACGGCTGGCTCGGATGTAGTCCAATCTGGACGTCCAATTTTCGATGACTTTTTCCAACATTTGTGGCCGTATATCGGCAATAACACGGCGAATGTTGTCTTCCAGGTCAAGCGTTTGTGGCTTATCCGCATAGACCAATGACTTTACATAGCCCCACGGAAAATAGTCTAGCGGTGTTAAATCACAAGATCTTGGAGGCCAATTCACAGGTCCAAAACGTGAAATTAGGCGGTCACCAAACGTGTCTTTCAATAAATCGATTGTGGCACGAGCTGTGTGACATGTTGCGCCGTCTTGTTGGAACCACAGCTCCTGGACATCATGATTGTTCAATTCAGGAATGAAAAAGTTAGTAATCATGGCTCTGTACCGATCACCATTGACTGTAACATTGTGGCCTTCATCGTTTTTGAAGAAGTACGGACCCATGATTCCACCAGCCCATAAAGCCCACCAAACAGTCAGTTTTTCTGGATGTAACGGTGTTTCGACATACACTTGGGGATTAGCTTCACTCCAAATGCGGCAGTTTTGTTTGTTGACGTAGCCATTCAACCAGAAGTGAGCTTCATCGCTAAACAAAATTCGCTTATGAAAATCGGGAACAGCGGCAATCTCGTTTTAGGCCCATTCGACGAATCTACGCCTTGCTAGATGATCGTTTTGATGAATTGCCAAACCAAACTGAGAATAAATCACTTGACAGCTGTTAAATCGGTCGCCATCTTGGAAAGTAATGCCAACTTAAACTTCTATACCTGGAAAAAAAACACTCTTTACATGTATCGAAATACTGTTTTTTTTAAAGAAACGATTTGCCTTATGAGCTATAAAGAGTTGCAATTCTAGAAGTATACCATTGTTTCCAAACGTCTGGAATAATACCTCGAATAAATGACCAAAACATAAAAGCAATGCATACTAATATTTGAGATTTCCCCATTACAAAAGCGGGAGCGCGTTATACGGCGAATATACCTAAAAATTAAAAAAATCAGCTTGAAAGTATAGGAGCGTATTATACGCCAGATTTTACGGTAGGTACTGTAAGTTAACTTTAATATATATATGAAGTTTTTGCACGATAAAACTGTTAATTGTAGGCAGGGCAATTAAATAAAATTCGTAGTTTTAATAAGTTGATGTTTTAATAATTATTCTTATGAAATAAGTATCATATTTTAATCAGAATTTTAAAATGAGCAAAAGTGTTGTTGTTTTTAAAAAAAGGAGAAAAACTCACTGAGAATGTTTACTCGTCAATACATTTCAAGATTTTTTAATGCATTTTTATTTTAACCCTTTAAAAGCTTTCCTCTCGGTATCTTTATCAAAGGGAAAATAATTTGAATATTTATCTGTGTTATAAATAATGATAGAGAAATATTGTAACATTTTATTCCTGTTCATTGATACGTTAATTCCTTTTTCGACTCCTGGAATATGAATATTCTCAGAAGTGTTTTCACAACACCCTTTGGCTCATCTTAATAGTATATTACAGGTTAAATAAAGATTCATATAAATGTATTGGGGTCTCAAAAAATAATTTGTTTTAAACATAAAATCTAATTTAAAAATGAAAAATTCTTTTATAAAACCCAATAATAATTGGTTAAAACAATCAGATTAACTCTAGCAACTAAACAATGGATTTAAAGAAAGTGTGCATGTGATTGGTTTTGTAATAATTATGTATAGTTAATAAATGTTTTTGAAGCCCAGTGGCTGAGCAGTCAGTGCATCCCGCTTCCATACCCACAGGTACCAAATGCAAATCCCGGGCTGGGCAAGGTTGACTCGGCCTTTCATTCCTTCAGTGAGTCGATACATGAGTACCAAGCTTGCTTGGGAACTTAACACTGGGGGTTTTCCCGTCAGACTGACCACCTGACCGAAACATCCGCTCATGCACCCCAGGGCCCAAGGTCGCGTACACTGAGTTGGGAACAGTAAACCTTGTCCCTTATGGGCTGTTGCGCCACTGAGTTAAGTTAATAAATATTGAAATAAATGAAAGAGAGATTACTATTATAGTTGTTGTTGTTATACCAATGCCACCTGATCTTTTGTAATAGTTAAAAAAAAATTTCATGCCAAATTTCGTTTGAATTTGTTCAGTACTTTTTAAAAAATCTGCAAAAAAAAAGAGGTCCTTAACTCTAGAACACCGCAGTATAACCCTTCTACCCTCTTTCTCACCAGGAAGAATTTTTTCAGTATGTTATTGTGTGTATAAGGTATACAATTGTATTATAAATAATTCTTAAAGTATTAATATATTTTCCCTGGGAAATATGAACATCGAAAAAAATCTAAAATTTGATTATTAATATTTATTTTTATTTATATATAGACTTCGTTTGAATTTTTTTAAAATTTATACTTTATCGACAAATTACGTCTAAATAACACGAATTATAAATTATTCGAAAATTAAGATTTTATTTAACAATGTTTTTTTAAAAATGGAAGTAAGAGTGCATTTATTTATTTACTTTAAAACTTAAGATTTCATTCAAGCAGATTTTAATTATAGGATAAATAACTTAACTCAGTGGCGTAACACTTCATGAGGGCCAAGGCCTACTGTGCCCAACTCATTATACGCGACCTTGGGCCCTGAGATGCATGAGCAGGTGTTCTGGTCATGTGTTTAGTCTGACGCGAAACCTCCAGTGTTAAGTTCCCAAGCAAGCTTGGTACTCATTTATCGACCCACGGAAGGCTGAATCAACCTTGCCCATCCGGGGGTTAGGCAAGGTTGATTCAGCATATATATATATATATATATATATATATATATATATATATATATATATATATATATGCTGTGTGTGTATGTGTGTGTGTAATATCGTTGGCTGGTGTTGGTCTGTTTGGTTTGTTGGCATATCTGATTTTAGGAAAAACATGTTTTTTTATTTCCTATGGATAGGGTTACAGAAGACCACTACACCTCAAGGGGGTAGGAACAAAACAGACAAAATAAACAAAGTAAGGGGAAAAAATAAAATAAAAATTTCAATTTTTTGCTTACACGCATATAACGTATGTGGACAATTCACAGTTGTATTTCAAAGATATTTGGTCAGAACACGAAAACAGACACAAATGACATAGCAATAGCAAGAAGCAATGGCTACATGATAAAGGCAAGCAGACAAAGAGAGTGATCACACAAAATTTTTGCTTTTTATACCCGGCAGTGAAGACCGCGTGGCTATTTTGTAATAAGAGCTCTGATTGTGGCTAAAAATGGGCGGGGCGATTCTGATACTAGTTGATTACGATTAAGATTAGGGCGTTAGTTTTGAACCAAAGAATTAAAGTTTGTTTAAATATTATTAAAAGAGTTAATTAAAAGGATGCTCTAGAGGGAATTTTACACACACACACATATATATATATATATAATTTTTTTTACTTTGATATATGAATAAAATTACTGATTTTGATTTATAAGGGGAATCTAGAGCTTATTTGGGAAATCTATTGTTTTATTGCATTTAGTTCACAAACCATCCATTACACTATACTGGCCATTAAAATTGCAACACCAAAAAAGAAAACAAAGAAGCATAGCAGGAAGAAGACGATCAAATTAGTTAATAATTTGGGGGAGGGGCATATTGGCTCCGAAAGCTGCTACCTCTGACAACTAAAACGGCTCGGACCCGGTTAGGCATTAGGCATCGAGTCGAACTGTGCTTGAGTGGTAGATATGAGTAAGTCAGTCAATGCTGTTTCAATGATATTTGGAATTTGATTTTGATTTGTGGCTGTGCCACACTTGGAAGTCCCATATTTAATTTTTACACATTTGTGTACCTCTTGTGATTATGTGGTGTTCTGCATTTATGTATCCTTTGTTTTATGTATAAATAAAATAAGGAAAAAATATGTTTGGAAAAACGACCACATATTTCGCCTTAAGTTGCTTCAATTTCGTTTTAGTAATTATTTTACATAGCTGACATTACACTGTCAATTTGGATAAGAAATGAACCGTGTTATTAAAACCCGAACGTGTTGTCCCTCCGTAATACCCATCTTTTTTTTTAATTAAAATTCTTATTGTGTTGATTAGCTGAATGAGGCATTAATGTATCCTCGGGCTGGGCAACACCTCAGAAAAGTGTTGGTTGGGCAAGGTCGACTCAACCTTTCATCCCTTCAGTGGGTTGATAAATGAGTACCAAGCTTACATGTAGGGACAAACAATGGGGGTTTCGCTTCAGAATGACCACCTGATCGGGACATTCGTTCTTGCACCTCAGTGCCCAATGGTCACATATACTGAGATGGGCAAAATACGCCTTGGCCCTCATGGGCTGTTGCGCCACTGAGTTTAGCTTTAGAGCCATTAATGTATTACAAAAAACATGTGGGGGGGCTACAAGCTTTTTTCCCCTTAAATCTTTTTTGAACACAATTTTTTAAGATGCGTTTTTTATGCTTTCTGTTATTACTTTTAAAAAATTTCACTCAAATTCAGAATGAAAACATTTTTTGAGGTTATATGTTGGTCAACAATTAGATCTACGAAAACACATATTTTATTTTTTCGAGCATTATATCGACGCACTTCTTTTTACCCGAATTTTATTGCGTAATCAAACCAGTTCTGGAGGTCTAATTATAAGGAGAAATTGCAATAAAACGAGATTTTTTCTCTCTTTCGGTACTTAATTCTAATTTATCATATGTTGAGCCATTAGGGTCTTATCTAATTTCATGAGGCTTTCGTAAGTACTTTTTAATCGCTCTTTTATTATGATATCTCTTCTACTTTTGGATGCTGTCCTAAACATCCTGTCATTAAAATTTTCAAGAAAATCTATTCAAATATGATCTTTCATTTATTTTTTGAAAAATAATAAACTGGAGGAGAATTTTCAACAATACAATTTCAAAGAATCATCAAACAGGGTTTACTATTTTAATTTATCAGCAAGTTGTAGGCTATACAAAAATGAAATATCGTGGAATTTTTAACTTTCGCGTTAGTAGAAGTTGGAAGAATTCCAGATTTACTGGTTAAAGGTTTTACAATAGATATACTAGAATGTTGTGTTTTTTTCTCGTTTAAGAAAAATGGAGGATTCTTAAGCAATTATTCACGCTATACTAGTAATTTAGCCCGTGGATTTGTAGGAATATAATTTTTTACTTTTCTTGGGTTTTGTGAAATGTTTCAAAAGTAGTGAGAGATTCAATTTAACTGAGAAGATTAATTCAAATAAATATCATTAGTATTTTAATCTGTGTTAAAAATCTAAGCTTTTGTCAAGTGTTAACTACTGGAAAATACATTTTTTTAAATAAAATGTTATGCATTTTAACGATTATGCACCCTGATCATGTTGATTTGTCTTCCGTTGAATTAATTTCACACTGGACCTGCAGAGAGACAGTTGGCGACTGTCCAGGATCGACCCGAATTGGAAGCAGGTCGCCACATAAAAGAGTTTGGTGAACCCGATTTTAAATGCATCGAATTTATGATACCGTAAGAAATAAAATGTATTTTATAAAAACACAAAAATCTCGAGAAAATTTCGTATTAAAAGTTTGGTGCTCTTTAATCTTATTTTTTAAGAAAAAATGATTTCTCTAATTCAGTGATTCTCAACCATTCTGTCGTGGTTCCTCTGTGTGCCGCCAAATTTTTTAAAAAGCATTAATTATACTCTGTGAAAAAAATAAATTTCGTAGCCGAATCATTCGGCCGTTTTATAGATAGAAACTAAGGGTATTCCTGATATATTTAACTTATCCTTTCGTGGATGGATGAATATAAAAAAAATTTGATTGAGTTCGAATACATTTGATAAAGGATACATCTGTATATGAATTAACTTTGAATGAAGAGGAAAAACTTTTATTCCGAACTGTAACAATTGTGATTTAAGGTATCCGACTACATTCGGAACCGAGATTTTAAAAAAAGCGCATAAATGGATATTTTTCATGATGTTTAGTGTCACTTAGATTAGAATACATGCATAAAATGGTTTTAAGGACATTTTGACAAAAAATTATTTAAATACAATATTTCAGCAAAAAATTAACATAGAATAACCTTTTTTCAAATTGTTCTCCTTTTGTTAAAAAATGCTTCGATTATAATAATATTTTGCCTGTATATAGCTCAGACCTCTATACAGAGGCTCAGCTATGAGTTTTGAAAAATTCACATTATTTTCAGAGTTACAACCCATTGAAATAATTATTGGCGTTTTTTTTTTCTTAAAAATTCTCCCCTGTGTTGTCGTAAAACATGGATATAAACCCACTTCTAAGTTATATAATTCCAAAATTCTAGTTGAGCCTCTGTACAGAGGTCTGAGCTATATACAGGCAAAATATTATTATAATAGAAGCATTTTTCACAAAAAGATAATATTTTGAAAATTGGTCATTCTATGTTCATTTTTTGTCAAAATATTGTACTTAAATAATTTCTTATTGTAATACTATTCTTAAAACAGTTTTATATACATTTTCTAATCTAAGTGACACTAAATATCATAATTATTATTCATTTATACGCTTTTGCAAAATCACGGTTTCGAACGTAGTCGGATACCTTAATTTCTAAACTTTCGGAAGAATGAATTGATACATTTTGGATTAAAATTTGAGGCTATTATCTCATAATAGATAAAAAATCTTTAAAAGTATTATTACAATTTTCTTCATCATACTTGCAACAAATATAAAAATGAAAAAAAGATATTTTAAATGTAAATGACGAAATGGGAGTGGCGTTATCATTTTTACAACCAAGTATAAAAGAAATTATCAATAAATCATCAAAATCAAATTTCGCATTAAATCTAATATATATTATAAATGTGAAAGTTTCTGAAAATCTTTGTTAGTCTTTCACGCAAAAACTACAGGGCTGCGGTAGCCCAGTGGTTAAGGTATCCAACCATGGCAGGCATGTCATGAGTTCGATCCCAGTACCACTAAAGACCCGCCGTGTAGGGCAGCGATGCACGTTAAATCTGTCGAGAGCTGAAACGTCCTCCCGTTGGTGTGGTGTGGTAGTTAGGAGAGGGGGGTGCCAGCTCAGGTGTCGTCCACGTCACTTGACCATGGTTCAAAATTACGTGGTCCGTCGCCAAAAGCCCTCGTGTAGCTGAACAGTGCGACGTTAATATTAACTCAACTCAACTCACGCAAAAACTACTGAATGGATTTTAATGAAACTTTACAGTAATATAGCTTATACATCAGAATAGCACATAGGCTATAATTTATAGCATAGACTATAATTTATAAAGATTTGGAAAAAGTGTCAAAAATATAACGATATTTGTCAAGTAAGTAAAAAAAAATTTTCTCTTCTGCTAGCAATTCTGGCATGCGCTGCAAAAAAAAACCACGTCTGCATATATCTATCTTTTGTTTGTGAAAAACCTTTGTTTTTTGACTACGCAAGGTGCTCGCTTCTAATTAATTCCTCTGATAACATGCCTATTGTTTTTATTTCAGAATCAAACTAAGTTTTGAAGGGAGAGGTTGTTATAAATCTCTCTTTATTTTAATGTTTTTTTATAACATCTTATTATGCACATTTGGTAGTAAGAAATTGATCTTTTTTCCAAATAAATGCTTTTATCAGTTCTGATACTTAAAGTAAATAAACTTTCTCCTTCACACTGCATCATTTGGACAAATTTTCAAAATTTATTTGTGGTTAGTAGTTAATTATAACGCTATAATTTTAATTGAATAGGCAGATATAATTATTTTTACACTTAAAAACGTAATGACTATTGTTCTGTATTTCTTGGAGTGTGAGAGTGAGTGAATATTAATGTTGCACTGTTCAGCTACACGAGAGCTTTTGGCAACGGATCACGTAATTTTGAACCATAGTCAAGTAACGTGGACGACATCTGAGCTGGCACCACTTTCTCCTAACTACCACACCACACTAACTTAGAAGGAATATTCTACCAATAATTAGCAGGAATATTCTTTGAAATCCACTCTTCCAAGATATATGGCAGCACGGGTTCCATGATGAGTATTTTAGCGGAAAAAATAGTTTGTCAAAATTTAAGTGTCTTATGTTTTTGTATGTTAATGAAGACCTTAGAAAATGATTTGACTACTTATTTTAAGTGAACGGTATATATAATTAATTTTACAGTGGAATATCTTTATTTAATTTATTAGCTCTAACGGATTAAATTTCCCAAAGTGGAGTATTTTGTTTATGTATATCCCTTAATTTTCAATGTAGTGATCCAAAAAAATATTGTATGAAAAAAAAAAAACTGAAGTAAATCATTATGCGTGGATAAAGTATTAACGTGCATCGCTCCCCTACAAGGTGGGTCTTACAAAGCTCTAATAAAGCTCGAGTTAGGAAAGTAGCTAGGCATTTGCCAACTTGACTCTATCGTTAACATTTCGCTATGTTTTTCATTGGATCGTCATTATAATTTAAGAAACGGTGTTGCTTGCGAATATTACAATTTTAACATAAAATAAATACTACAGAAAGTAATATTAATGTACAAGCTGGTATACCCGTTCTTCGCACGGGTGAACTGAAAAATTAAACAACACAGATTGAAGGATAAAGAAGTTTTTAATGAGTTAATTTTACGTGAATTGCAAATTAAACAAAAAAAGCTTTTGGCGTAACTCAGGTAACAAAAAAAGAGAGAAATAAAACACCTTTGTTAAATTTTAAGTATGTAGGTCTAATAGCTGATAAAAAGGATATTTTTTTATTTATAACCCCCCGTAACGCTCTTGAGGGTTGATTTTTGAAAATACCTTCCTAAGCTGATCTCTGCTCAGCAAAAGTAACACATTGTTAAAAGTTTTGTGTAATGAACGCTTAAAATAGTGTAAATAATTTTTATCTGAAAGTATAATACATTAATATTACTTTCTGTAGTATTTATTTTATTTTAAAATTGTAATATTCGCAAGCAACGCCGTTTCTTAAATTATAATGGCGATTCAATGAAAAACATAGCGAAATGTTAACGATAGAGTCAAGTTGGCAAATGGCTAGCTACTTTTCCTAGCTCGAGCTTTATTAGAGCTTTGTAAGACCCGCCGTGTAGGGGCATGATGCACGTTAATACTTTATCCAACCGCATTATGATTTACTGCAGTTTTTTTCATATAATTTTTTTTGGATCACTACATGTACAAATTAAGGGATATACATAAACAAAATACTCCACTTTGGGAAATTTAATCCGTTAGAGCTAATAAATTAAATAAAGATATTCCACTGTAAAATTAATTATATATACCGTTCACTTAAAATAAGTAGTCAAATCATTTTCTAAGGTCTTCATTAAGATACAAAAACATAAGACACTTAAATTTTGACAAACTATTTTTTCTGCTAAAATACTCATCATGGAACCCGTGCTGCCATATATCTTGAAGAGTGGATTTCAAAGAATATTCCTGCTAATTATTGGTAGAATATTCCTTCTAAGTTGGTGTGGTGTGGTAGTTAGGAGAAAGGGGTGCCAGCTCAGATGTGCCAGATTGCAGCGCATGCCAGAATTGCTAGCAGAAGACAGAATTTTTTCCTACTTACTTGACAAATATCGTTATATTTTTTACACTTTCCCCAAATCTTTATAAATTATTGTCTATGCTATAAATTATAGCCTATGTGCTATTCTGATGTATAAGCTATATTACTGTAAAGTTTCATTAAAATCCATTCAGTACTTTTTACGTGAAAGACTAACAAAGATTTTCACAAACTTTCACATTTATAATATATATTAGATTATACTTTCAGATAAAAATTATTTACACTATTTTAAGGGTTCATTACACAAAACTTTTTACAATGTGTTACTTTTGCTGAGCAGAGATCAGCTTAGGAAGGTATTTTCAAAAATCAACCCTCAAGAGTGTTACGGGGAGTTATAAATAAAAAAAAATCCTTTTTATCAGCTATTAGACCTACATACTTAAAATTTAACAAAGGTGTTTTATTTCTCTCTTTTTTTTTGTTACCTGAGTTACACCAAAAGCTTTTTTTGTTTAATTTGCAATTCACGTAAAATTAACTCATTAAAAACTTCTTTATCCTTCAATCTGTGTTTAATTTTTCAGTTCACCCGTGCGAAGAGCGGGTATACCAGCTAGTTTATTATAATTAAATTGTAATTAGTTAATAAACATTTTGTTGTCTTTGTCGTACTTATTATTTTATTTAACATTGAAAATTATTATCAAACTATTTTGCATAGTGTATTATAGATAAGTAAAATTCTTTTAAACTTATTTTGTTGTTAATGTGCCGCCAAAGTTTGAAATTGATAAAAGTATACCGCAATAAAAGAAAGATTGAGAATCACTGTTATAATTAATAGATTAAAAACTGAAATTTATGTGATGTTAATAATATTTTAAAAGAAAATTGCAGAACTATTTTTCTTGGTATATATATATATATATATATATATATATATATATATATATATATATATATATATATATATATATATAATGCTAGTAATATATATTTAAACATTCACACTATTAATTTGTGTGTATAAAACCTAAAAGAAAAACGGAAGAAAATAATTAATATCCTGTTTCAAACAAATATTTCCAAGATAAGGATCGTTAAATTTGTTTTCATAAACATTATTGTGTTTTTGTCAAATGTTATGTATTAATATTGAAAGAATATTGCTTGTATGATATGAATATCGAAATTCAAAACAAGATGATTCTTATGAATTTGTTCAGAGATTTCCTTTATATATTTTAATAACAATAGCAATTTGTATGTTTATATGTACTACAGAAGGTACGCTTACGGTTGTATGTACCTTATATGTGTATATTTAAAAAAAATCTATTATTGTTATTTTCCGAGATAATTTAATGTACTTTTTATCCAATGATTTAATCAATTTAATTTTTGAAATACTAATACGCATATTCATTGCAGTTTTTCTAAAAATCTTAATCGAAAATACCGAACTAGATGAGTAATTTATAGAATTTTGTATTGAAACACTAATACATGAAAAATTGTAATCAGTTGAATTTGAATAGTTAAAAATAGCATGAAAAGCTATACACTCATTCACATTTTAAGAGTAAATCTTTCAAAATAATTTCATCAAACGAGAAATTAGATATGTGTATGCTATGATTCCCTAGAATTTTGTTCTTGACATGCAGACTTTCTCTATTTCTAGACACCTACGTTTGTTTATTACGAATTCTTAACACTGAAAATTCGGATAAATTAAAACTTCAAAAGATAAAATATTATTTTCCCGAACTACATAAACGTTTACTCATTTCAGTAAATAAGATTTTATTTGGTATCTTATATAGATATATTTTTCATTCTTAAACTGATTTAAATTCGGTTTAAATTAGCAGAGTGGCATGCTTTAAAACTTCCTTCCAGATTTTTTTTTGAACTGAAAAGGAAATATATTTGTTAAGTTTTGCATACCTCCACTTGAATTTTTGAAATGACCCATTAAAATGTTGCTAACCTCTGTTACATCGTATTGCATCAACCCCATCAATCACACTTAAGGCATTTTATAATCGTGTGAAGTACTAAATAAAACTGCTGTTCCTTGGTTTTACTAAGAAATATCTGGTAAATTTCAAAAGGTACTCATCTCTTTACATACGTAAGAGAAAGCGGTTACTTTTAATGTTTTCTCAGAAATTAGTTGATAATAACCTGGCCTTTGACCATACTTTCAGAAACACAAAAATGAACCCCTTAGTCATAAAGTTTGAAAGTTAGTAGTAAAAAGTCTCCTAAGAGCTAAGGTTAAGACCTAAGGCATTACGAATAACTAAGTTCTAACATTGCTTAAGAAGAAACACAAAACATATTTAACCTTCGCATAATAGACTTAGTCTTATATAAAAATCTAATATTTAATATTCGCTCATAAGAAGCTTATTTCAGCTCTTCGTAACAAGTGGGAACACGTGCTAATTGAACATAATGTAAGAACAATCCCTCTTATGATACTTTAAGCCGATGTCCTACCCAAGAAAGAAATCCTCTGAGAGGCTTTAGTGGTACTTGTCGTCCTGTTTCACCAAGTTTTTCTAAGGATAATGATGGATTATATGATAAAGTAATATTTCATAACATAATGGATAGTTTTAGTTCGAAAAAATAAACTAGTTTTCTGATAAATCACTTATGAGTAAGTCATTTAATTGACTTAATTGAAAAAATTATTGATGTGTGTTCAACTTCTGTAAAAAAGTTAAAATAAGTTGCATATGCTTTTCAGAGAAAATATACGTAATTAAATTTTATTGCTGATGAATGATTAATTTTTAACTTTCAGATTGTTACTTCAATAAGAATTTTAATTTTCGTTGTTCTTTATCAATGATTTTGACTCTACTAGGTTTTTCTGGAATTTTTGCTTTTATTATTTAATTCTAAATAGTTAATAACATTCACACATTGCAATGAAAACAGCATTGTGTTGTTCTAATCAAGCACATAACATTTAAAATACACTTTAAAAATTTTTTTTTGATGCAAACTACATAAAGGACTTTCGAAATCTCAGCCCCTTAAAGGCTTACCTTCTTAAATATTACATTAGTTCTTACCTTAGTTAACATTGCATTACATTACTTCTTTAACATTCCTAGTCATTATAGACGTCAAGACCCTGAGATATCCTGTGATCTTTTCCTTTCTCAAAGGGTTTACTGTCTTTGGTAATCATGGAGAACGTGCCGCTGGGAAACTCTAGTGATCTCTCTCTGTTTTCATTTTTTTTCTTGACCTTTAATTTCCTCTTTCCCCCCCTCTTTTCCCCCCATTCACACATTTCCTACCGTAGATAACTAACATACTCCAAATATGCATCTGCACAATGCAATTTTCTTCTACAGATTGCAATCTGAAACTAAAATGCGTTTGGTCAGTTTTCCACAGCCCCCGGTCCGCGGACTGGTACCGGTTCGTGGATCAAATGGTACCGGGCCGCCCAAGAAACATTAAATTATTTACTGCGGTATATTTTTCTTGGATTTGAGCTAATTTTTATGAAAATCACTTTATATTCCTTGTTAAATCACTTTATATTCATTTTTTGGTGTAGCTATATTTTATTCTAATGTCACGATTAAATACAATTGAATTAAAATTATTAAATCAAAACAGTCTAAAATATAAACAATCAAAGTTTTCACTTCAGCGGCCGCGGTAAAATTAAAACGTTGACCGGTCCGCGGCGATAAAAAGGTTGCGGAACACTGCGTTAGATGTTCGCAGCTTCATCCATTTTATTCGAAATCATATCCAAAACGAAAAACAGAAAAGCAAATACCAAAAATTAAAATAACCAATGTTTATCTAAGTCAAAACTAACCAAAACTAACAACTATTTAGAAGCCCGATAATTCTACCAGTATATCCCAAACATTCACAGTCTGCTAAATCTTTAACAATCCCCCTTAATACCCAAACAGACGAAAATGTAACAAAAATAGTATGTACATCTTTGCAATGTCTGAAACTAATATTACCTGGGGTTCATCTGAAACCAAGTTCATCTTCCTTGATAGCCGCAGTTCTCTTAATCCTTATCCATTCAGGCACACCTCTTGTTTTCCACAGCTTCCATGGTACCTACCTAATCATCTGAATCTCAGCTATTTGCTTATAACCTGATATTGTCTCTGCCACATCCAACGCTCTATATTCCTCTGTTTCATCACCTTTATTTTATATAACTCAAACACGCCTTCATCATTTTTCTTTTCATCCCACTGTAACTAAATCTCAGCCACCTACCTCTTTGTGCACTTGAAAGTGATGTCTCCAAATCAAATAGTTACTTTCTGTGCCACATCTATACAACATCTAAAACTTTTAAAACACTATTAAAAGTTGAAAAATGCGTACTTTAAATAAAATTTCTCAGTCTACAGCATGAAATAAAAATAGCAACTCGCAAACTCAGAAAAAATACACCTATGTAAAACATATCAGACGAAGGAAACATGATCATTTACAGTAGCGCACATAGAAATTTTTCAAGGGGGGTCCAGGGTCTCAAGTCCACCATTCTGGTATCATGCTCCTTTTGATTTTGTCGGTTTTCGGAAACAAAATCAGGAAAAATCTAATTATTGAATAAATAATCAGCATTAATTAATAAAATTAATCATTAGTAACAAATGCTTAATTAAATTTTACTTACTATATACTTAGAATTATAATCAATCGGAAAAATTATCAAGAGCTTTGGGAAGGATCCGGACCCCTAGGACCCCCCTTGTGTGCGCCACTGATCATTTATAATGCTGATGAATTCATACAGTAAAGGTGTAGTGAGATATGGGGGGGGGGCTTCATGCATTTTTTTGACTCCGACCAGTAATCAAAAGTGATAATTTTTTTATCTATCATGTTTGTTATAATTTAGAAGGTTATATCGATATATATTTGTGCATCACATCATTTTAAATAACATTTTAGTGATTGTTACTTTTTAAAGAATCCCAACTTAACACATTTTCATCTCTTATTCTGAATCTGTTATATTTTTAAATTTTAGTTTAATTTAAATAATTGTCTGGTGCAGCATAAATTAGCTCTTGCGTCACAAAGCCCAACTAAAACTCGTTTGTTTACTTGAAGTTTCTAAACATTGAAATGGATTATTTTGATAAAAAAAAATGTTTTACTCAACTGATGTAGCAATCTAATCATCTATCTATATTGAAATGGAAATTATAATAACATGTTGCTCCATTTCTGAGGTAGGAATAAAATATAGGGGTTAAAAATACAATTCCACTGAAGATTAATGTATTGAATAATGGTAATTTGCTTAATGTAAAATTAATTGGGCATCAGAATCATTGAAAGAGATAGCGTGAAAGGAAATATATATAGATTCCATAACATCATTTTATTCGATTTAAAATTATCAGGCTCGTTGCCAATAGAGTGTGGAGAAGTTCTAATGTGACGCTAAACCCCCCAAAAGGACAAATTGTATTCATGGTGTTATTTTACAACCAACCACCAAAATAGAAAACCATTATGAATCTCCCATTACTTTCTAAAATTCTACTTATATAAAAAGTTTTGACCGATCGAATAAAGAATGCAAATATAAGCAAAAGTTACATTGCGAATGCGTTTTAAACCATTTTAAATAGAAGCAATATTAAGTAGTCGTAAATCTTCTTACAATACACTTTTTAGCCATTTTGCTTCATGTTCAATGAAATATATATATAAAAAAAACAGCCACATTACTTAAGTGCGGACATAACATCAGGGTTAATATTCTTTGCTATAACAGCGATCTGTTGTCCATCATCCATTGTTTACTTCGATCATTTTCTCCTACAATGTATAAAGAACCCAGTCTAGACGCAGTATTTGCGAGTTCATCCGGAATAAACCTTGATGCAATATTTAGGTCAAAGTTAGAACAGAAAAGTAAGGATCTATTTATGGGCCGAAAGTTAAGTCTTTGCTGAAGTAATGCAATTCCGAAAAAATCTCGCATTACTCGGAGGCGTCGAATTGCCTTCTAGCCACCAGAAGAATCTCAATGACCGTGAATATTTCGTTCTGGTGAATAGAGCATCTGTCAATCAGAATAGATAGCTGGTAGTTGTCATTCCTGTCCTCCATTTTTCATCTGTCGTGTCCTGATTTTTTTTATTCTACTGTCTATTTTTTTCTTTCCTTAAGAATACTGCTCGTTTTTATTTATTGCTTTTTGATGTTCTTCCGTAGGAAGAAATATAATGCTTCAAAATGCGTTTAAAATCCTTTTAACAACAAAGAGTGATAGATTTTTGACAAGTTAACTCGTAATGTTCACCATTCGATTTATTGAATGAACAGAACAATGGAACATAAAAATATATATTAACTAGCTGGTATACTCGTTCTTCGCACGGGTGAACTGAAAAATTAAACAACACAGATTGAAGGATAAAGAAGTTTATAATGAGTTAATTTTACGTGAATTGCAAATTAAACAAAAAAAGCTTTTTTTGCGTAGCTCAGCAAAACGAAAAAAAAGAGACAGAAATAAAACACCTTTGTTAAATTTTAAGTATGTAGATCTAATAGCTGATAAAAAGGATATTTTTTTTATTTATAACTCCCCTAACACTCTTGAGGGTCGATTTTTGAAAATACCATCCTAAGCTGATCTCTGCTCAGCAAAAGAAACACATTGTTAAAAGTTTTGTGTAATGAACGCTTAAAGTAGTGTAAATAATTTTTATCTGAAAGTATAATACATTAATATTACTTTCTGTAGTATTTATTTTATTTTAAAATTGTAATATTCGCAAGCAACGCCGTTTCTTAAATTATAATGGCGATTCAATGAAAAACATAGCGAAATGTTAACGATAGAGTCAAGTTGGCAAATGGCTAGCTACTTTTCCTAGCTCGAGCTTTATTAGAGCTTTGTAAGACCCGCCGTGTAGGGGCATGATGCACGTTAATACTTTATCCAACCGCATTATGATTTACTGCAGTTTTTTTCATATAATTTTTTTTGGATCACTACATGTACAAATTAAGGGATATACATAAACAAAATACTCCACTTTGGAAAGTTTAATCCGTTAGAGCTAATAAATTAATTAAAGATATTCCACTGTAAAATTAATTATATATAGCGTTCACTTAAAATAAGTAGTCAAATAATTTTCTAAGGTCTTCATTAACATACAAAAAAATAAGACACTTAAATTTTGACAAACTATTTTTTCCGCTAAAATACTCATCATGGAACCCGTGCTGCTATATATCTTGGAAGAGTGGATTTCAAAGAATATTCCTGCAAAGTATTGGTAGAATATTCCTTCTGAGTTGGTGTGGTGTGGTAGTTAGGAGAAAGGGGTGCCAGCTCAGATGTCGTCCACGTCACTTGACCATGGTTCAAAATTACGTGGTCCATTGCCAAAAGCCCTCACGTAGCTGAACAGTGTGACGTTAAAATTCACTCGTTCCAAAAGATACAGTACAGTAGTATTAATTATTTTTTTACTTAAAAATGCAATATCTGCCTATTCAATTAAAATTATAGTGTTATAATTAACTACTAACCACAAACAAATTTTGAAAATTTGTCCAAATGATGCAGTGTGAAAGAGAAAGTTTATTTACTTTAAGTATCAGAACTGATAAAAGCATTTATTTGGAAAAAAGATCAATTTCTTACTACCAAATGTGCATAATAAGATGTTATAAAAAACATTAAAATAAAGAGAGATTTATGACAACCTCTCCCTTCAAAACTTAGTTTGATTCTGAAATAAAAAAAATAGGCATTATATCAGAGGAATTAATTAGAAGCGAGCACCTTGCGTAGCCAAAACAAAAATGGTTTTTCACAAACAAAAGATAGATATATGCAGACGTGGTTTTTTTCTGCAGCGCTTGCCAGAATTGCTAGCAGATGACATAATTTTTTCCTACTAACTTGACAAATATCGTTATATTTTGGACACTTCATACAATATATAAATTATAGTTTATGCTATAAATTATAGCCTATGTTCTATTCTGATGTATAAGCTATATTACTGTAAAGTTTCATTAAAATCCATTCAGTAGTTTTTGCGTGAATTACCAACAAAGTTTTTCCCAAACTTTTGCATTTATAATATATATTAGATAAGAAGATAATACTCAAAATCAAGCGAAGAGTTTTGTTAAACATTTGTATGAAAATGAAGAAGTTAAATTTTTTTTTTGCCCACGACTCTTTTATTTAGTCCAAATAATCAATAAAAAAAAGTTTAAATATTTTAGATATTATTCAATATTATTTGTGTGGATGTTGAGTGTTCTCTCCAGTTCATAAAGTTTAATTAAGTAGTAAAATTTAAAACACTTCTATAAAAATTTAACCAAATAATTTATTTAGTTAAAGTTTAAACACAACAGAAGAAAACTAAATGCAGGATAGGACGTTAGAATAAGCAACACCCTTGCAACATTTGCGTCTAAATATAATCATCAAGACAGCTGTTTCATTTGTCTTTTGTTTGCAATCTTCAGTAACAGTTGGTTTATCGATTTATAGAATTTGCAGTTTGGTTGGATCGTTACGCCTAGAAGTTTTTTTTTATTTTTTTGCAAGTAATAAATTATTACTATCAGTTGTTATGATTCGTTATTAAACTTAGTGAAAGAACATATTATAGATATTTATAGATGCATATTACCACAAATAAATTTTACGCGTGTTATGAAGTTTAAGTTAAACGATTTTTTTCAGAATTTTTCTACCATAGTTAGTATAATACACCATTAACTCTATGAATTGTTGGTATAAGGATTTAGCTTTATAATATTATAATACTTCACACTTTCATCTTACGTGTTTATCAAAAATTTGTGGAGGATTAGAATATTTAAATTATTTTAGAAATAAATCTTTGTGTGTGTGTGTGTTTTATTTTTAGCGTTATTAAAATATATATTTTTTTGTGATGAAATAAGGATGAAATATTTTTAAATTCCACTCACATAGGCGTAAATTGAATCAAATTGCTGCTGTATGCCTAACCGTAAGTAAGGTATTCTTTTAATTAACGCAATTATGAAAAAATAATGCATATACGGTTTATCTTATAATTTTTTTAAAATAAATTTATGGAAAATTAAATGTTTGTGTTTATTTTATAATGATGTCCTTTTTTACAAAATCGTTGTTTGAAAATTTCGTAATCTAAAATAATATTTCATTGTCAAAACTTTGTTACTAAAAATAAAAATGTGAGAAACGTTACAAAGATATTTTAATCAATTATTTTGAGTTAACTGCTGTAAAAAAACTAAAATTATGCTGACTCATCGATAAAAGAATTTTAAAAAGGAAAATTTTATTTATTCTAATTTTTTTTTAAAAAATGAGAAAGTAGTCATTAATCTGTTTTTTTCGTACGTGAAAATCATAGTATAGTTTTTTAGCGTATATTACATACATTTTAAAAATTATTAAGGGTTCTCTAATTTAATTTTTACAATCAAATCTCAAAATTAGAACATTTAAATGCGCATACAACATATTGATGCATATTTTAGCATCATCATTCATTCGATTGCTAAATAGGTTAGGAGATTTTGTTTTTTGTAATTTATCTTGAACGAAAGACATTAGTTGCAGATAATTAGAACTTCTCCAAGTAACTTAAGATATTCCAATGGCATTTCTGCTTCTATTTCAGAAATTTAGGGAAGAATGTTTGAAAGGCTTCTACAAATGCACGGAACTAATCCTTTTAACCATTTCCTTTTATCATTTGTAATATGATTCTTTTCCTTTTCCGTCCCCCATAGAGAAGTCTTCCTCTTGTAGCCAAACAATTCCAAACTGTGTCCCTTCTTCAACATATGTTAGCCGCGATATCTGATGTTTCTTTTTTCGAACGAAATAAAGGGGAGGGTATTCTTATTTCTGTCAGAAATGCCTACTAACTCGAGCGTTGATAGGTTGATCAAAAGAAGCCGCTGCCTTATTAAAAGAGCAAAAGAGCATGTAAAAACAAAAGAACATTTAAAAGGCTTCGGTAAGAAAAAGAAAAAATCTTGCTTGGGTGAAATATATTTTAGTCGTAAATTCACAAAAAGACAAGAGTGGTTTTTTCTTAGTGTTTAAATGTCAGTTTGTTAGTGGAAAAGAAATTATGTATATGCTAAATATAGTTTACATTGAGCAGTTGAGCATGTCTTTGGGCTTTTCAAGATTTTAACTTAAAGTAATTTATTTAGTTTTAAGAAGTGACGTTTTTTTTTTTTTTTTTTTAGGATTAATTTTATATCCTATTGTACCAATAGTTGACAACTTCTTTGAGTGTAATGAATGTTCGGCTCATGATATATATATCTTTTTTTCATGAGAAAATACACTATATCGATGTATTATAAATTTTATCAGAAAATTATATTGATATGATGAAAGTATAAACGTGCGCGCGAACTTTTTTATTTTGATTAATATCTGCAATTATCTTTTATTCTGTGAACACATATACATATCAGTACGTATTAATCCGAGTACATATAAGTACTTATCTATTGTTTTTTTTGTGTGTGTTTTTTCTTTAAAGCACTAAGTACTGTATGGACTTTGTTATAATACCATGCATATTATTGCCAGATAAAAGTATTATGTGTACTATTTAATTATCCTAATAAATTATTTTTAATTTATTGAGGAATTGTTTTTGGTATAAATTTTACAAATGAAAGTAAAACCTACCTAAAGATAACCCTATAAAGTCTTACGGATGCTTAATTTTAAAAAAGTATTTAGTTAACTATGACACTTTATTAATACTTTAAAAAAAATCAGCTGCGCTTTCACAGCTTTTGAAATATTTCCTCTTTTTACATTACTGAAATAAAAATGTAATTTTAGTGTATTAGTTTTTTTGCTACTTATTCTCTTTATAATTTAAATATAAACTGTTATCATGATTGAAAATGTAAGAACTAGGATAACAGATATAAGACTAATGTTTAAGTCGTTTAGAAAACTAATATTGTGTTATGCAACAACTGTTCACGCAAATATGTATTAAAATATGTCAGTTTCTGATTTTTTTTACCTTTCTAATTATAGGTAAAATATATTACAAACTTAGAATCTCGATTTAAAAAACACCTTTCTTTTTCTGTCCCCTTTTAGGATTCATCGTAATTATATATTAAAAAATATATTTTCTTAAATTTCTTAAATTTAAAAACTTTCTGTACAGCATTATTTCTATTTAAATGTTTATCAATAGGATAAAATTGCATTAATTAGAGAACAATATGTAAGAAAAAAATGAATTTTACATTTTCATTGGAATGATTTGATGAAAATGTATTTCTTACAAACGTAATGCAGTACTGAAATTATATTATTATTAGAATGGTACAATCGAAATATATAATATACAAATATAAAAATATTGTAAATGTAATGTAAATCTGAAACTTTTAGAATCTTCCAAATCGATATTTGTAGGTTCCTATTAAAAATGCAGTTTTTTACTATACATTTTGAATCCTCCTTTTATTTAGCAACTAATATTAAATATACCGTATTTACTCGAATCTAAGCCGCACTTTTTTCCACTGATAATGCTGCTGAAAATTGGGTGCGGCTTTGAATCGAAGGAAAAAAATTCGTTGGATGGAACAATTAGAGCAATTACATGTTCATGCATGCATTTAGAAGTTTCTATTATTGGTAAAATAACTAATTATTCACTTCTTGTTAGTTCTTATTTTTAATTTATTTAATTTCGTAAAATTGAATATCGATAAACTCTTTTACATTTTTTTTCATTGTTCTCAAAATCTTGTTGAGAATTTGAGGTTTGACTTAGAATCGATGGCGGCTGAAATTCGAATAAATGCGGTAGTTATATATATAGGCTTTATTGTGTTATGTATCAAATTAATTTTACGAAGTACAGCCGTTGTTTGCACTGCATGTATTCATTGAAAAACATCTCATTTATGAAAAATAATCATAAATTCTGAAAAACTAAAATTCATATTGGTAGTGTAATGCGTTAATTTTTACTCCGATTCATAAAATTTTAAACGGGAAATCCAATTGTTTCCGTTTAAGAGATCGTATGTTATTTTAATAATTTTTAACGTGTGTGTGCACACTTATATTAAAAATTTTCTTTCAATCTACTGTCTTAATTAGAACTAAATTTTAGATCGAACACTTCAGAATTCTAGAACTACCTGTATTGAAATTTAATTAAAATGGAAGCGAATAGTGTTAAAATAATTTTTTTGTGAGAAACAACCATAGTTTGAATAGTGTAATTTTGAATCAATTGGAACTGCTTCATTCCTTTTCAACATCTGAATTATGTAAAAAAAAGTTACTGATGTACAAGATGTCGTAGTCTGAAAACAAATTATTTTTATTTCCATCTGTTTTTCTTGATTACTTTATACGACACGTAATAATATTTTAAATATTAATAACGAATTTTCATTGTCAAACTTTTAAGTATCATGGACAAATTATTCTAAAATAAGAGAAATAAGGTAAAATGTGATTAGTATGATCAGAAATATGATCAAAGAGGAACTTTAATCAAAAGGAAAAGCTGAGTAACATTTTAAAACTACTATAAAAAAAACGGAGAGCATTAACGATTTTATAAAAAACAGTTATATTAATTTTAAAAATGGATTTTACCAATAGTTGTAATAATGAGAATTTAGAAACAATTGTCTATTTTAGTATAGTGAAACTTTGCACCGCTTTGCTTCTTTGAGTTTGCGGAATTTCATTCTTGTGCTGTCATTAAAATACATCAAAAATTCTTTTAAAAATGATGGAGTATACTTAAAAATAAATATGCTTTGAAATACATTATAAATCATAGTTTTAAAAAAATACATTTGAAATTAAAATTCTCTCTCTCTCTTTTTTTACTAATAAGAAATAAATCTCTTCCTTCTAACCAAATCAATAGCAGAGATACTGATAAAAAAAAGCTTTATCCCCTCGGACAAATGACGTGAAGGGTTGCTGCGAATAGTACAAGCAGAAACAATTCAATTTTTTTAAGGGAAAGAAAGAAAAAGTTTCCCGTAACCTTGTTTACGCAGAGTGATTAGGCCTCGTTAGACACAGACGTTTCCCAGTCCAAGGGACACCCGGTTGGGGTTCCAAGAATACCCCTGTCACGTTCGAAACTCTCGTTTGGTACAAATTTCTTGCCCCTTCCGCAATTAAGAAGGGGGAAGGACAAAATCTTTTCTTCAAACTTGGAACGTTTCTACTATGGAAGAAGATTTTCTAGGCCGATGAAAGTACATAGAGATTTTGGACATTGTGTCATGTTGGATATTTGAAATGGTTGTGGATATAAAGATTTATGATTAGAACGTAGAACTAAAAAAAAATTACTAAACAGAAATTATTATGTTTAAAAACATAACTCCCATTCAGCAATTAGGTAAAAGTTCTTAATGATTTTTCATAGTGACAAATATGCGATTGTAACTAAATATTCTTTAAAAGTGAATATTTTTATAAACCCCTACTTTACAGTAATTTACTTTATTATTAATACAAAAAATACGGTAAAAATTATGAGATTGCCCAAATAAACTTGTATTATTGTTATATTTTTGACAAGCACTCTATAATATATTGTAAAATTTATAAAAACAATATACCTTTTTTGTGTAAAAGGTACATACGAGACTGAAATAATCTAATCAATATTCAATGCTGGGAGTTAGCCCTATTGTATACATTCTTATATATATATATATTCTTTTCTTTTACAACTTTACAAAACGAATGAAATTATACATAAACAAATCACAATAAATTCATTATGTAGTGATTTTCAAGACCTATATTACTATTCTTTTCTATTATAATAATCCAATTCTAACTATTCTTCTCTTCGATGTATATGCAGATTTTCTTATTGTATAAATAACCTTAAACTGCATTTTTCATGGCTATCCGATAAGAATAGTTAATATGGTTTTAAATAATTTTAAGCTATTGAACTTTGATTTTGTTCATTTCTGTAAATTTTTTAAATTAAATGTAGGATATGTAAGCACAAACAGACAAGAACTTTCAAATTAAACAAAAAAATAACTTATACTAAACTTTAGAATATTGGATGCTACTTGACATTTAGAAATAACTTAATGAGGAAAAACTTACAATAATAAATAAATACACTATTAAAGATTAAATGTGCTTTATCAGGCTATACTGATGTTGAATGGTTAAATCTTTCAGTTTAATTAATTTATTAGAGGTTAAATTAATGCATTTCATCATCTAAATGCTCAACATACTCATGTAACTTACAGTAACGGTCAGCATATTTTTTTGTTCTTTTTGATATAATACGGTATAGATTGAGAGTGAAAATTTAGTCAATTTAAGAAAATATCATAGCAATGTTACCATCTCAAGAAACGTGACTGTTCATGATATTAATACATTTCCTTCAAAATACATGTTTCAAAATCTCAAAAAGACGCTAAAATGGTAAAAAGAACTTAAAAGCTGAGGACCAAACTGTGAAAGGAATTTTTGAGCAAGCCAGAAATGTATGGTATTAATGAATTAAAAAAGATGTGGCTCTATTGAAATCCGGACTTTGAGGACGTGTGATTGTTGAAATTTTAGAGACAGAAGAATCTTGAAGCTATACTAACAAGGATATTGATAAAAAGTTTCATACGTGTACTATCCGGCTTTCTAGGCGCAACCCAGAAAACTGCTCAGTCCTCAGAAGTAAATTAATTGCTATAGACGAGGGATTAAAGTCCATCCTCAATAGAACTGACTATAGCAACATTTCGATCCTTACAGATAGCCGATGCTCCATTCAACACCTGCAGGACTGGACTCGAGTGGATGACCTGGTGAGCATTCGAATAATCAATAAGCTCAGAACCATAGCAAAATACGTATAAAGACGTCCACTCTCAGTGGATCCCTTCCCATGTTAACGTCCCTGGAAATGAAGTCTCGGATTTCTTGGCCAAAAGGGGCTGCTCTGAGATTGCGACCACTGATTATGCACTCACATATCGAGAGATTTACTCTTTAAGGAAAATTAAGGACAGGCAAGTCTGGATGGCCCCTCCCGATCATTCCGGGATTAGTAGGAAAAGCCCTGTGGGTGCTTTGGAATTTGATGGAGACAGAAATGATCAAAAGGCTGCGTCCAGATTGCTTAGTGGGCATTTGAAATGCATGACCTTCGAACCTGTCCGTAAGGTTTTACAGACTTGTCCCAAGTGTCGCCTATTGCCTGCTTTCCCTGAACATATCCTCGATTGTTTGGGGTTCGCTTTGGAAGATGTCCATGCGAGTCCACTTCTGGTGCTAGACTTTGTTAGGGTTAGTGGTCTCGTGGATCTGATCTAGTTGCCGCTAGATCCTGAAGGATTGGACACACACACACTGTAGATCCGAGTCTATATCTTTCTTTCGATATCATTTCTTATATCGATTGAAATGAATTCCAACTTAGAAATGAAATTCCCTAGGGGAAAAATAATAATTTTCAAGTTCGTGAATACTAAAAAAATTGGTAGGATAATACAGATACTTTACTAAAAACCTGTGAATTTTTTATTTGTTCTGTTTATTAAGGCTGCCTTAACCAAATGTACGAGAATTTGTACTAAAAATCTTTGGACAGAAAAATGTCTCAATTGTCATTAAAAATTTTCAGCATTGTAATTCTTAAATTTGTTTATAATGTAGAGTTTTTAAAACTTCAAAATATTTCATAGATAATTAATTTTTTATCTTAATATGCAAAGGGATAACATAACGATATAGCATAAAAAATGCAAAGCACACTTTATACCAGAAAGAAAAGAGATCAACACAGATAAAAATGAGTAGAATGATAAAATATGCTGCTTTCCTTACAGCGAAGCCAGAATATAAAATTATTTTTGGAACATAGTGAAAATCACTTAACACGAAACTGAGGGGACTGAAATATTGTTTCGTGTTAAAAGATACTGGAAAAAATCATATATTCAGCAATATTCAATTTATTAGAGTACATTCTACTTACATAGATACATATATGCACATGTATTTAACAAAAATCAATGAAAAAAACATTCACAAGCACTTAATAAAATTTTATACAAATTTTAAAAAAATTTTGAATAACCAAAAAGTTATTGAGTTTTTGCCAAATAATCTTATATTTTTCTTTGTATTGTCTTTTTTTAGCATCTAATTGTTCGATTTCGTCTATTTTGTTATTCATTTCACCATTGGAATGTGCTGCGCATACTTTTCATGATGTTCCTAATTTCGGATGACGTGGGAGCAGAAGCTGCGTGGTTCATTTCATTTTCTTCGTTGTAATCTGCATAAATGATATTTGTTGAGCTTTGAACTAACTAAAAATGTCTTTTGTCTGCCACACACATATTATTATCATCTACTGCAACGAATTCTTCGGATTAAACAGTAGGACAGTCCAATAATACAGAAACTTTCTCAAATATTTCATTAAGTGTCGGCTCAGTGTCTTTTCGTATTAAGCGATTTTCGTTTCGTGTTAAGAGAACTCGTCGTCGTGTTAATTTGTCGGTACCGTTGTATTTACTATTTCGTCTTAGCGTTTTCGTGTCAAACGTATTTCACTGTTCTTATTTATCTGGAAATATATTGCAAATCGGGGTTCTATTCTTTAACGTTACTCAAAGATAGCCTTAAGTTGGATTATATATTTAACACTTCTTACTCTAAGTAAGCGAGATACTGCCAAAAAAAATGGGAAGTGGGTGTTGACTAATACTTAAACGAGTATAAAAAATTGTTTACAAGGAAAATGTATAAAAATCAGCCTTCGTTGCCAGAATCTTTACAATCCAAGATATCTAGAAAAGCAATTTCTTGTCATAAATAATGCAGATCCTGAATGATTTATGAGAATCGACCGAAAGAAATACACTGATTATAGGTTTTACTTGTTGATTGATTTAATTAAACATGGTATTGGTGTTACACAATAGATTTCTGGCGACAAACCGGGATGTACCGTGAGAGGAAAAAACCAGAAGATAAGCATAAGAAGGAAATGAATCTTAAATTACGATTATTACATTGAGGTAAAGCTGGAATATTTTTTATAGTATAACCAATGAAGTGTTAAGAAATTCCGAATAAATAAAAATGAATAAATCATTTTATTGGATAATTTAGTACATGTGAAGGTTAAGGTATCCGACTACGTTCGGAACCGTGATTTAAAAAAAAGTGCATAAATGGATAATTTTCATGATATTTAGTGTCACTTATATTAGACTACATGTATAAAATTGTTTTAAGGACATTTTGACAAAAAAAAATTATTTAAATACAATATTTAGGCAAAAAATTAACTTAGAATAACTGTTTTTCAAAATGTTCTCCTTTTGTGAAAAATGCTTCTATTATAATAATATTTTACCTGTGTATAGCTCAGACCTCTGTACAGAGGCTGAGCTATGATTTTTGAAAAATTCCCATTATTTTCAGAGTTACAACCAATTGAAATAATTATCGGCGTTTTTTTCTTAAAATTTCTCCTCTCTGTTGTCGTAAGACATGGATAAACCCACTTCTAAGTTATATATTTCAAAAATTCTAGTTGAGCCTCTGTACAGAGGTCTGAGCTATATACAGGCGAAATATTATTACAATAGAGGCATTTTTCACAAAAGGAGAATATTTTGAAAATGGGTCATTCTATGTTCATTTTTTGTCAAAATATTGTACTTAAATAATTTTTTTTGTCAAAATGTCCTTGAAACAATTGTATACATGTATTCTAATCTAAGTGACACTAAATATTATGAAAATTATCCATTTATGCGCTTTTGTAAAACCACGGTTCCGGACGTAGTCGGATACTTTAAGAAAGTAATATTCCAAATGGTATAAAACATGCTTCTAAAATGCTCATGGTGCAAAAATAAATGAACAAGAATGAGTAAAATTTGAAATTGATTTTAATCTTTAAAAGCGTAGAATCATTTAATCGTGATGATACATTTCTCTCTGTTTTCCTTACATTCATTATTTTTACGTCTTGAATCGGAAGCAAATGGTTATTATCGATTTTATGTCTTTATATAAAATAAGCTTCGAATCAGTTTCTGTCATTCTGAGTATTCTGTTACAAATTGTTTTCGTAATCGAAATATATTTCACGTTTTTCTTTTAAGTAGCCACTTAAGAAATTGATTTTCACCTCTATAATTAAAAGTGTTTGGTGTGTTTAAATTCTAACATGCATGATTTTGAATGAATTTGCAATATTGAAGTCCATTATAATCACAAGTAAGTATTTTTAACACGCTTTTATAAGTTTCACTTTTATGTAACGGAATCTTTGTACTCGATTTTTACCCACTTTAAAAGGTCAGATTAATTCGAAACTTTGCACACTTTTCAAGGACCGATGACGATACAATAGTTTCATAATTTTGTTCTATTGTCCTGATCAGGATGATCAGGAATAACGATTTCCAGATTTGGCGACTAATTCCATATACCATTTCCAGATTTGGTGACTTATTCCTGATTTAGCGACTAAAAGATTTAGGGGCAACCCTAAAGTGAATAGGCTAGTGGTTAATACAAATAAAACAGACAAAAAAAGAGTATGTGAGAAAGGGGAGAGTGGGTGCATCAGCAATTTCTTACAATAATATAAACAATTGTCTAGTTTTTCTAAAAATGGAAATAAAAAAAAAGACTCGTGTATGTGAAAAAAAAGTATTTTTATTCTAAGTACTAAATATTTTTTATTTTTATAAAGCAATACGTTTAGAAGTGATGATACCAATTAATATTATAGCAATACGTTTAAAAGGATAATACGATTGACATTTAATATTTCATCTTAACACACTTTTATTAGTTTGACCTGTATCTATAGAGACGGAATCTTTGAAATATAACGATACGGGACTCGTCCGATGCCCCGTAAACGGAGAGAATAAATACCTTTCAGACCCGTCAATTAATATCCATTGAAGAGCAAGACTAATTCCAGCAGCCACGTAATTCCGGCTAAAAATATCAAACTCAAGGATAAATTCAACAATCAATAAATGATAGTGTAAAAAACTAAAAAAACACGCTGTTATTGTAAATCGAACTAAAAAATGAAAAATAAATTATAGTTTAAAAAAAACTAAGTAAAACACGCTTTTATAGTGAATCGAACTAAAAAGTAAAAAGAATAATTCTTAATATAAGAATAAAATGATTAAAGAGAAAATTATAATGTCATTGTGATAAAAGCGTGGGGTGCTTTTTACTTCATTTTCACACTAACTCAGCATTTAGGAAAAGAACCAGTAAAAGAAATTCTATCAATTAATATAGCGCTTTTATCCCAATGGCATTAATTTTCTCATTAATCAGTTTATTCTTATATTAAGAATTATTTTTTTACTTTTTAGTTCGTTCACTATAAAAGCGTGTTTATTAGTTTTCTTAAACTATAATTTATCTTTCAAATAACTAGATTACTTTGTTGAGGAATGAAAATAAACAAATTAATGAAACTGCAAATATTTTCCCTTTAAAATTTTATTCGTTCAATGGATTTTACATGAAATAAGAGTAGGCGCTCTAAACCTAGTATCAGTGACTCACAAGCATGTACAAGTGCACATGCACGCATAATTTTGGCTACGATCACGGTCAAAAGGTTTAGGAAAGCATGATGTTTACATTTATTTACTATTATTCTTTATAGACACATTACACCAGAAGGCACTCGCAAAACATAAAGGTGGCTGAGATACACGAAAATGCGCAAATGAAACTTTTATTGGACAAAAACGTTCTGCTTCTCAATCCAAGTTCCCTGCTTATTTTTATCAGAGAAGTTTCGAGAATGATCTAAAATCACACGATTTGTCTTCTTGGTTCACGAATCGATCAGATCCGGTAGCTGATTCAATATCATGTCAGCAGATTGAAGACGTGGCACCTTTTAAGAATTACGGTTGCAATTAGAATTGTATTCTCGCTAAGCGAGTAAATAAAAAGAAATAAGTTTCGAGCTATGTCTTCGAGGGTTCAGACTCAAAATAAATTTTGAAAAATTCCATTTAAGTACCTAATCAGTATGCGGATATACACTGAAGAGCCAAAAAACTGGTACAGGCATGCGTATGCATATAAAGAGATGGAACCAATCAGAGTAGGGCGCTACGGTCGACAAGGCCTATATTAGACAACGAGTGTCTGGCACAGTTGTTAGATAGGTTACTGCTGTTACGATGGCAGGTTATCAAGATTTAAGTGAGTTTGAACGGGGTGTTATAGTCGGCGCACGAGAGATGGGACATGGCCTCTCCGAGGTAGCGATGAAATTTGGATTTTCACGTGCGACCATTTACGAGTGTACTGTGAATATCGGGAATCCGGTGAAACATCAAATCTACGACATCGCTGCGACCGGAAAAAGGATCATGCAAGAACGAGACCAACAGCGACTGACGAGAATCATTAAGCACGACAGACGTACAACCCATCCGCAAATTGCTGCAGATTTTATTGTTGGGCCATCAACAAGTGTCACCGTGTGAACATTCAACGAAACACTATCGATATGGGCTTTCGGGGCCGAAAGCCCACTCGTGTACCTTTGTTGACTGCACTACATAAAGCTATACGCCTCACCTAGGCCCGTCAACACTGACATTGGACTGCTGATGACTGGAAACACATTGCCTGGTCTGGCGAGTCTCGTTTCCAATTAAATCGAGCTGATGGACGTGTACGGGTTTGGAGACAACCTCATGAATCCATGAACCCTGCATCTCAACAGGGGACTGCTCAAGCTGGTGGAGGCTCTGTCATGTTATGGGGCGTGAGCAGTTGGCATGATATGGGACCCCTAATATGTCTAGAGACGACTCTGACAGGTGACAGGTACGTAAGCATCCTGTCTGATCTCCTGCACCCATTCATGTCCATTGCGCAATCCGACGGACTTGGGGAATTTCAGCAGGACAATGCGACACCCCAGAATTGATACAGAGTGGCTCCAGGAGCACTCTTCTGAATTTAGACACTTCTGCTGGCCACCCAAATCCCCAGACATGAACATTATTGAATATATCTGGGATGCCTTGCAACGTGCTGTTCAGAAGAGATCTCCATCCCCTCTTATTTATACTGATTTATGGACAACTCTGCAAGATTCATGGTGACAATTACCTCCCGTACTACTTCAGACATTAATTGAATCTATGCCAAATCGTGTTGCGGCACTTCTGCGGGCTCGTAGGGGCCCTACTCGATATTAAGCAGGTGTACCAGTTTTTTTTGGCTCTTCAGTGTACATTATATCCTTAATGAATGTTGTGTATTTAAAGTATTTTACAAGAATTCTTTTTAAAAAAATTCTTGTCAAGTTATTCGTTTGTAGTGCATACTTGAATGTACAAAATTGCGTGTTGTGTACATGATCCCATGTATAAGTCCGTTTAGCACACTCCATGAACCATTCTTGAGACTCCTAAAATGAATGAAATCGATTACTTAGATCAAGTTTTAATTATAGTGCTAAAACTTACGTAAATCTAAATAGAAATTTTCTTGAATGCCAATATTTTATGTTTTCATACATATTGCCCATGTAATCTTTATTTTCCATAAATAATAAGCAATACACAGAGGTATAATACAATATTTATTCAATATAAAAATAACATGAAAATAATTAAATTTTAATAACACTTATATTTGAAGTGAATTATTCTTATGATTTATTAGAAGTTTTTTTTTGCTTCATGTTATTTGCAAGATTTTTGATATCAAGTTGGTATGTTGCGAATTTCAAAGTACTGCAAGATAGTCATCCTGTGTCAATCTGTTTCTCGTCTTTAATATAGTACACGATTTAGTACCAATAAAGACGTCCATAGAGTAAATGGGCGTGAAAATAGTTAATAATATAAATGATAATTTTTAATTGACATTGAGTATCTGATATACTGTTCCACCAGTAGCGCACACAGGAATTTTTCAAAGGGGGGGTCCAGGGTCGAAAGTTCACCATTCTTGTATCATACTCCTTTTTATTTTGTCGATTTTCGGGAACAAAATACAGTAAAAAACTAATTTTTGAATTAATAAAATTAATCACTAATAGCAAGTAATTAATTAAATTTTACGTACTATATACTTAGAATTATAATCAATCGGAAAATACATCAAGGGCATCCGGACCCCCAGGTCCCCCCCTATGTGCGCCTCTGTGTTCCACACTTCCAGATCTGAGTTTTCATCCAAAATTCAGACTCTTCATCTCTCGACTTTTCGGCTCGGTAGCTTAGAGGTAGCGTGCCCGCTTCGTAACCCTAAGGTTGCGGGTTTGATTCCGGCAGGAGTCAATAGATTTTAAGGATACAAAAATCGTAAGCACGTATGTTATATGAAACTGTGGCATGTTAAAGATATCCTTGAAAATTAGTATTAATTCAAGCGTCAAATTTTTGTAGCGAAAGTCGCCATTAGATAGTGCCACCATGAAATGGCTTTCACACTTGTGGACTTACCGTGTCTGCAAAGGCTTTGTTGCTGATATGTAGCCCATTAGGGGAAAAAAACCTTTTGTCATTCAATAACTTTACAATTGTAGATACGTTTTCACATTTATACAAATATTTTTGCTTAAATATGATTACATTGTAGATCTACATTCTTCACTTCAAAATGTTCTCTAATTCCATCTAATCCAATTAATTAGGTTGTTATTGAAATCCTTTGAGACGCATAAGTCTACATAGCTTACAACTTTCAATAGATTATCAGTTCTTTTGAATGGGATAACTCTTTTTGAAAACTGTTCTTTGATAGAATAGAGAGCTTTTGAAACTTCATATAATTGAAGTTCCAAATAACTCATTTGAAAAGTGTTGATTTTTTTCAGAAAAGTTTTAAGTTTTAGAAAATTATTAAATTTTTCAGATTTAATATCTCTAGCAAAACAATGTAATTGACATTCAAACTCCTTTATCAATCGAAATACAACTCAATAGTTTTTTAAAGGCCTTACAATTTCGTATTACATGATTTAAATGTAATGTCGGTGAAAACATTAGTTTTGTATACCATTATGTATTATTGACAGTTCTTTAAAATCACCCCTGTTCCAGCTATTTAAAACAAGAAGTATTTTATTTTTCAGGTAATTCACAAATCCTTCTAAATATGTACCCTTACTTAGTCAATATGCGTTTTTATTTATTAAAAGAAGGCAATCAACATCATTTAAAAGTATTTTAATTCCTTTCTATGCATGTTGCGTGCAACTGTACAATTTATGATTTGACAAACTTTTCCAGATAGTCCTTTAAAATCGTTATTTCCGAATTTTGCATATAGCACTTGTTATTGAATAATATATTGAAAACCTATAGTTGGAGGACCAATTTCGTTTTCAAATAATTTAACCAAACCTATTTTTGGTCCAGTCATAATTAGGAGCTCCGTCTATTTTTCTGGTATATTTTCTAGTTTTAAAAGTTCCTCGTGCATTTCGTTCTACATGCAATAACTGTTAACGTAGTAGATGACTTTATATGTTATTTTATTCGCTCAAATTAATATATAGTTATAACTGTTTATATCGTTGCCAAGTTATTAGAATTTAATAGTAATGTTTAAATACATAAATTTTTGCTATTTTTAATGAATAATTGTAATAAATATAAATGTAAATTTCGTAATACTCGAATTACTCTACCACGACTTACGAAAACCCCGGAGTTACGCGATTTTCAAATCTCAATGATTCTTCTCCCTATCCCCCCCCACCTCCCATCACTGAGGCTAAGTCGAAATCAGTGCCAGAGCTTGATGAAATTGATAAGGTGATAAAAGAAGTTGTCGATCTTACGAGGCAAATAAATTTGGAAGTAGGTAGTGATGACGTTCAAAAACTGTTGGATTCACACAGTCAGGAGCTGACAATGGATGAGAAATGCACGAGCAAGAGCAAAGACATTAAAGAACACGTGTCTTTAGACACAGTTCAATTAGAAAATCGAATGACGGTTGGGAATATGACAAAAGACCTCAGTCAAATTTTAAAAAAGTTAAAATTATAGAAAATACAGAGACTCCAACGAATAAATTATTTTTTTCAACAATTAAAAAATTATTAGCATGATGCGAGGGAATTTTGCGGGAGAAAAAAATCTCTGAACCGGTAGACAACTTTGTTAGATTTTATGAGACCTTTTACATCAAAATAACTTCGGTTTGCGATTTTGTATTTGTGTTATCTAAGATTTCAATAAACATTTCAATTTTTTTAAATTATAATTTTCTTTCGTCTCCGGTCCCAACTAAAAGTGATTTATAAGTATTTGTATGCGAAAGTATACCCTGACCAACGCGATTTCGATTTATTCGGTTATCACTCAGTCCAACCTATCGCGAAAGTTCGGTGTACTACTGTACACATATCTAAAATCTAATGCATATTTATCTTCAGACTTTTTTACACGGTTTTCGTATTAATAGCATTCTTTATTTAATCTTACACGGTTTTATAATAACGTGGAATGCATACTATTTTTTATTTTTGAAGTCAATATTTTTAATTCTATTTACACCATTTTTTTTTGAGTAAAATATTTTGCGTGTAAAAAAGAAAATGAGTTTGATTTATGCATAAGAATTTTCTTCATGTTAAATGTTTCTTCAAAATGTAAATTGCAGGTTTACTTAAAGACACTTTGATATGTGAATTAGGTATATTTAAGCAAAATTATACATGATAGATGTAATATATATGTTTAAAAAATTATGCGAAGATGTTACGATGAAAAAATACTATTGAATTAAATTCCCATTTGACTTCACCACCTGGGTGACACGCCCTTTGTAATTTAGGCAGCAATCAACTACCATCAATATGTAGATTTATCAAAGAGGGATTTTGACATGTAGAAATAGCAAAAATAATATTGTTTCAAGCCATATGTATCCTCACGTTTTTAAATTGGCTAAATGTGAAAAAAAAGAGATGTGCTTGAAAGTTTATAGACTAATATTCGTTTCACTAATAATATTGCTAATAGAAAACTTGTTAGAACTAGATTCCTTGAAAAAATGTTTTTTTTCCTCAAAATAAAGTTTTTATGCGTTTGAAAGAAAGAAATGTTTCTAAGTTTTGGAGTTGATTATTACTACTTTTTTACTATACATGGAAACACTAATAATTTTTACGATACAATTTCCAACATACTCGTAGAATATTCCTGAAGAAAGTATTTCCCGTTTCTAACAATCAGTTGCATTCATTTGCAATTTAGGATTGCTTTTTCAGTGATCATACAGCTGTTAATAACTCTTTCGAAGCAGTATAAATTCAATCGTCCCTTTTTCATCACTTCATATTTGTCGAAACAAAAATAAAAGTTGACGTACGTACAAAATGAATGAACAACCTTGGTTTTGATTACAAAATGACGTTTGTTTACGTTTATTTTTATTTACTGTTAATAATTTTAAAAAATGCTACTTTCTGAATCCTTTTAAATATTATGTATTTTATTTCTTGTAAAGGGTACGTTTGAATGGCATTTGGGTTAAATCTGTCCTCTGTTAAAGTATCACTAATTTTAATTGACGACATTAAAACTGAATTTTCTTTTGCCTTTCACCTTTTGAAATTTAAGAACTTGAATGTACTTTAATTGATTTTGGCTTTTTAGCTACCACTTTTAAACAGTATAATTCCTTATTTCCATGCAATCAAATTTTCGCATGCAATTTTAGTCAAAATTCACTTTTACAAAAAAAAAAGTGTGTGTGAGAGAGAGAAAGAGGAAGAGAGAAAGAAAGAGACAGAGATAGAGAGAAACAAGAAAAAATAATCAACCAGTATACAATATAGATAATTGTTGGTTATTTCCGTGTGTTAGAAAACTCAAAGAAACGAAAAAATCATTACCAGAGCTATTTAATATAATATCTTCATTTCCTCAATCCGTTAAAGATCTTTTACTTTTTGGAGCCAATTCAAATCCCCTGAAATGTTTAGAGCAGAATAATAATAGAATCTTTATTTATTTATCTTTTTTGTAAATAAAGAAAAAGAAAGAGGCGATGTTTGATATATTTATGCATTAAAAAGGAATGATTGAATTATCAAAATATTTTATTTATTTTAAACAGAAAGTAAACTTTAATATTGAAAATTTGATTGGTATCATGATATTATAAAACGATTTTTAAATTTAAATGTAATACTATTCATGGAATCACTTTCCCTCCTGAGATTGCACCTGCAACCTTGTGGTAAATCTCTGTTGGACAATTTTATAAAAGCTGTGGATATTTATAGCTTATTATTAATATTAAAAACATCTGAATAAAAAAAAATATTTTAAAATAACACTTTTTTTATTCTTTGGAAAATCGAATCTATAATAAAATTAAGAAAAACTATTGCTTTCTGCGAAGTTTATTTATGTTATTTAAAAATGTAAGGAGATTAATTTAAAACGAGATTGGTCATTATTCAGACTTAAGCACCTTTTCGGTATAATTGAAGTTTATGAATGAATCTCACAACTCTTCAAAGGACGAAATTTTGTTTCCCAGTACCTTAATTCGCATATCACCCACAAAGTTTTTAATATAAATTAATTCAGAATTTTGCAATGCCTATTATTCTTAATATACAATTTTTAATATTTATTTTGGCTAAAATCCGTGCGCTAGCCTTCGACTGGAAGAGTAAAAAAAAAGGACAAAAATCACATTCAAAGTGTGTGGGGAGGGGATTGTGAAATATTTTTATGTAGATTGAATAAAATTTATATTTCATAAATGCTTTAAAATTTAAATTCGTTTTTGAGCATTTTAAAACGTGTTAACTGTTTTTTATTCGTTGCAGGATCTTCCACCAGTGCCTAATTTTGACATTGACTTTCGGAATTGTCACAATATCTGCTAAGAGATGGCGCAACAAACAGGGACGTCCAAAGAACCCAAAACATCCTCGAGGTGAGTGAATTATTTTTAATGTGGAAAAATAGATATAGAAAGAAATTTTATAATTTAATATTAAGCTAAATGCTAAATGTATTCAAAAAAGCTTTAGTTTTATAAAATACATAAAAAAGTACTAAAATTTAGTTTTATAAATATTCAAAAAAAAATATATAAAATTACATTTTAATATGAAAAATTTATTTAGTCGAAGAAAAAAAAGCACACTTTTTATTGTAACAAACATTTCTGAAAAACTTTTCGATTGATATTTTTGTTTATTTATTTTATTTGGAGAGTTTTTCCTTAGATTAACTTTTGTCTAGTTTATTTTTTAAAAATAGTTATTTCTATACTTCATTCTATAATAATAATAAAAATAATTGTAATGAATTTCCTAAAAAAGAAATACTTTTTTTGATCGATAGCTGTAAGTCTAGTTTGAATTTAGTACACTTTTTTTTAAAAAGACATTTTAAAACATAGAACTCACATTACTAATGCAAAAAAATATAATAGTTGAATTGAAAATACATTTTTTTTTACCTACAATAAACTTTTGTGGTAAGGAGAGATTTGGCGGGGAAAAAAAACAAATGTAAAACGTTGATGCATTCAAGTTGTTGAGAATTTAAAGAAATATAATTATCTCAAAATAGTTTATTCTCATGCGTTTTGTTCAGCTTGTTTTGAAAGATATTTTTATTATCTTTTCTTCGACTGCGGTGGAAAATAACGATACTTATCGCCAATAGCTCTCTCGGAAAATGTTAATTGAACAATCCAACAATCAAACTAACAGTGATGTAGTAAAAGCTACTTCAAGTTATTATACATTGCTTTATTTTCTGAAGAAAAGACTGTGAAACTCAAATGAAATTTCATTCTTGCGATGTATCCACCAGTATTTTTGGACATGTTATAAAAATATTGTCAACGCATAAAAGAACAAATAAATTAGTTTCATCTCTTTAAAGTAAGGCAACCTAAAATGCAAACCTTTAGCTAAATTCCTGTGGCCGCGGTAACCTAGTGGTCAAGGCATTTCATGAGTTCGAGCCCAGTACCACTAAAGACCCGCCATGTAGGGGCGCAATGCTCGTTGAATCTGCCGAGTGCTGAAACGTCCTCCCTTTGGTGTGGTGTTGTAGTTAGGAGAGGGAGGAGGGGGCCAGCTCAGGTGTCGTCCTCGTCACTTGACCATGGTTCAAATTTACGAGGTCCGTCGCCAAAAGCCCTCGTGTAGCTTAACAGTGCGACGTTAATATTCACTCACTCACTTCTCTAAAATTATTATGAAGGGAGAGACTTTTCTACATCATTTAACCATCTTTGAATAATATCCTAGAAGAAAATGCTGAAAGAATTGTCATTAAAGGAAGGAATAATATTTCGTTTATATACATACAGTATAATATCTCGATTTACGCGAACCCGGAGTTGCGCGATTTTCAAATCTCGTCGGTTTGTCTTTTGTTTGAGATCTATACAACTCACTCGATTGTCTGATGAAATTGGTAAAGTGATCGAAGAAGTTGTAGGTATTGCCAGGTAAATTAATTTAGAAGTGGATAGTGATGACGTTCAAGAACTGCTGGATTTCTACAATTAAGAACTGACAATTGAAAGGCTCACAGAAATGCATGAACAAGAGCAAGTAAAGAGTGCAACAAGAGAAGAGTGTTTAGACCCAGTTCAATCAGAAGATCGAATGACGATTGGAAATTCGGCAGAAGATTTCCGTTTAATTGAAAAAGGATTACAAATTTTAGAAATGCAGACTCCAACGAAGAGCGTATTTTATCAAAAAGACAAGGAATAATAAAATTATTAGCATTCTACGAGGAAATTTTGCGGAAGGAAAAAAAAAAATCTTTTGAGCCGATAGACTATTTTATTAGATTTTATGAAATCTTCAACATCGGGGGTACTCAGCCTTTTTTTCTGCTGGGCCGCATACATATGTCAGCCATTTCACGTGGACCACATACATATGTTAGTAATTTCACGCGGGCCGCAACATGAGGAAAAATGGAGGAGGTGGGGGGGATAAATGCTTTAAGATCAAGATAACATTGGAACTTTAAAATGGGGAAAATTGATCATAATATTATATAACTCCTGTCTTGCTTTTTTAAATTATTTTATTATATATATATATATATATATATATATATATATATATATATATATATATATATATATATTTGTTACTAACACTAAATTAGAAGCATTTAAGAAACCCCTTTTCAAAATTTCTGCATCAGTAAACGCGGTTTCATATGATTACCAATAATATAACAAACTTTATAAGATGTCTTTGTTACCCCCGTTGTGATATTACCACTAACAAAACACCTTGTTGCTGTTGTAAAGATTATTCAAGAAAAAGCCTATTTATCACCCCTTGAAAGAGATCTTCGAGAAAAAGTGCCATTGAATGATTCTTGTTTATTGGTATATTTTGAATAAAGCACTTTCATGACAAATCAAGCAATTACTGATCCATGTTTGTTTTTCACTACAAAATAGTCAACTTCCCAATCGTCTTGAAACGATATATTTTCTTCGAATACTTTTCGCTTGTAAAATATGAAAGATAGTTAAAAATTAATTCCACCCACCTTTCATTCACTAACTGTAACTGTTCCAAATAGAAAAAGAGTTTCAATTCGTACCCGTACGACACCTACAACAAAAAGCAAATTTGATATATTTGATTTCTTGACAAAGAATTTCCCACTAAATTCTTTATACAATGTTCTTAAAAAAGTGAATATCTCAGAGCAATAGGTCTTGACCGGGCCACAGGTTGAATATGGCTGTTTTACATCAAAACAGCATTGGCTTACAATCTTATCTAAGATTTTATTAAGCATCTTTTTTTCTTCAAAATTATTATTTTCTTTCGTCTCCAGCCCCAACTAAAAAGGTTTATATGTTTTTATATGTGAAATCATACCTCGACTTACGCGGTTATCACTGTTTTAATAAAATGTAGGTTTTTCAAAACATAGAAAGAACATTGACTTGGTTTCTCAGAATTTAATTTTGTTTTAATGAATTTACGAACTCCGAAAATTTTCTTCCATAGTCATTATAATCCATAGTAATTAGTGATTGAATATCTTATTAAAAGAGATTTCTCTTCATACGCATATAATTAATTATTGAAAACATTGTTCTATTTTTGCTTTAGATTATTAATGGTTTTGTTAAGATTATTACCCAGAATTGTGAAGTGATTTCCTGGGACATAATAGTGTCTTTGTGCGTTTAATGTACACTCTGTCGCAAAAAAATATATGCACCCAGAAGAAATCAAGCTACAATCACGAAACTCGGCAAGAATGTAGTCTGGTAAGAGATATGCAAATGATTAAAATTTCGAAGCCAATGAGACAAGGCTAAGTGTGCTATGCGCATATTAGTTGCGCAACTGGGAGAGTTTAAAAGCATGAGTACGAGCGCCGTACGGCTATCCAAACGAATCTGATGACTTTGATAGACGATATTGAGACTTAGGATGCCTCTAAGACGTAACCGGCGGCAGTACGAGCAGCTGACGGACTTTGATAGGGGCCGTATAATAGGCCTCAGAGAAGCAGGTTGGTCGAATAGACGTATCGGCCGCCACCTCGGTCGGAGCGATATGGTAGTTGCTCGGTGTTGGCAACAGTGGATCACAGAAGGTAGAGTGTACCGTCGCGGAGGGTCAGGACGTCCCAGGAACACAAATGATCGCGAGGATCGTGCAATCAGAAGAGTGGCCACTTCGGCACCAACAACGTCGCTAGCATTGATTCAACGCCACTTACCTCCTTCCAGACATCCAGTGCCATCAAGAGCAACCATAAGGAGACGACTGACCGAAGTTGGCTTGAGGAGCCGACGTCCGCTAAGACGCTTACCACTGACCCCACATCATAGGCAGTGTCGACTGGATTTTTGCCGACCTCGGGCAACTTGGAGTGTGACAGACTGGAGACGTGTCATCTTCAGTGATGAATCCCGATTCAGTCTCAGTGATGATGACCACCGCACACGTGTCTGGAGGCGCACCGGCCAGCGGTCCGATCCGGCATTTATTGTCGAGCGGCATACAGCAATTTCACAAGGTGTGACAGTGTGGGGAGCAATTTTTTGGGACACACGATCATCTTTAGTGGTCCTTCAAGGCACTTTGACAGCTCGCAGATACGTGGACGATATTTTAACGCCGATTGTGCTACCCATGCTATCAAGTTGCCCAGGTGCCATTTATCAACAGGATAATGCTCGTCCACATACTGCGCGACTCTCCCAACAATGTCTTCAAGGATATGACGTCCTACCATGGCCTGCCAGGTCACCAGATCTTTCGCCAATAGAGCATGTCTGGACGCGCTGGGAAGGCAACTGCAGCCGTCCCGAGATACAGGAGAATTAACTGCGCAGATGCAAAGACTATGGCAGGATCTTCCACAGGGGGTCATAAGTGATCTAATTGAATCGATGCCACGCCGAATTTCGGCTTGTATAGCTGCCAGAGGTGGCTTTTACTTACTGATTTTTAACCTTTTGCAAGCTGTAACCGCTTAATAAAATGATATTTTGTTCTGAATTTTTAATCATTTGTTTATTTTCATATACACTACATGCATACCAAATTTCGTGAATGTAGCTCAATTTCTTCTGGGTGCATATATTTTTTTGCGACAGAGTGTATTAAAATTCTAGAATCAATTTATTGTTACCAATTTTCCTCTAGTTATGTATATTAGTTCCAATGAGAAATGAACACGTCAGAGGAAGTATTAAATGTAATCATGAACAAATTTCCTTTTCAAGTGTGGCATAATTCTGAGAGAGAAATGTCCAGATAAGTTTTAAGAACTACTTCAGAGATGAGCTGTTACATTATAAAGAGACTTTTCTTTCACAAGATGTATCAGAAGATTAAAACTCTTTCTAAACTTAAAAACCCAAGGTTAAGTGTCGCAATAGGTGATAGTTAGCCCTTGATTGGATTTTGAATAGATGCCTTTTGTATTTGTATTTATATATATTTTAAATCTTCGTGTGTTGTGTTCGCCAATGCAACTCCAAATATGCTCACTATAAGGGTCCTATCATTCTTCATTATTACTCGTTATTTTAAATGCTAGTACTTATTCCAGGCTGTAACTTACTTTTTTTAAGTGAAAGTAGGGAGGGGGGGAGTCTTGTACTATTGCAGTCAAGATGATGTATAACAAAGCATGTCCTTCAAAAATTTATTTCGAAACCCAAACTTTACTATCAGTCCAATTTGTACTTTTGGAGAGCCAGCAAAGACACTCAAGGCTACTCTTTCTATTTTTTAACTAATGGAAAGCCTTTCGCTACTATTCAAAAGGGGAGTAAAAGAAGGATACAAATTTTCCTAGATTATATTCAGAGTATTTTTTTATTTCATTGTTTTTTAAGTATTAAAAATAAAATGGTAAAATACTTTTTTAGATTGTTACAACTAAAAATAACAGCTGAAAAATAGTATTTTTTTCATTCGTTGAGCTTCCATGTGAAGGTGTATATCAAATATAAACAAGACTTTTTTTAAATATATATATATGAAATATTTCTGTAATATTTCTGGAGAGTGGTAAAAATAATTGTAAGACGTGGCGAATGGATGTTATTACTGAAGCGAACCAAAGGATAGGGCGTGGCCGGTGGTGAGTGATTCCTGTATGTTGATGCAATTTCTATGGAAAGATCGACGAGGCATCTGGTAAATTAGTAAATCCAATTTATTGAATATCTTGAAACACCTAGGCATATCAATTACAGTGAGCATGGACGACACAACACAAAGCAGCCGGCTACATGACTACAGATAAACGAGCGAAGAGAGGCGGGATTTCCAGAGACATCGGTTTTTATACCCGACGGTGAAGACTGCATGACATTTTTGTAATAAGAGCTCTGATTGGTTACATTGGGCAGGAAAGGGATTTATGATGTAATAATATTAGTCGATTACGATTAAGATCAGGGTGTTAGTTTCGAAGCAAATAATTAAAATATTATTTGAATATTATTAAAAAGAGTTAATTAAAATGATGCCAGGGGGAATTACTACATATATATGCAATCTTCCTCCTCCGAATATATCTTTGAAGGATCCAAGCAAATGGTAATCCAAAGATACTACGTCCGGACAGAGTAGAAGATATTCAAGTATTGTCCGGTGGAATCTACAATTCCTCTTGCGGTACACCAGCTGTTAAGTAGCTACTTAACGAATCGCAATTAAACATCTTAAGGGCCAATATGTCGATTCCCTAAAAGTTTACTATAATATTTAGTATGAAATGTACGTCGAACAGTGGCACACATAAGGGGGGTGCCCTAGGGGTCTGGACACCCCCCATAGCGCTTGATTTTTTTTCGATTGGTTATAATCCTATGTATATATTACGCAAAATTTAATTATGTATTTGTTATTAATAATTAATTTTATTAATGAATGCTAATTATTTGTTCAATAATGAATTTTGCATTGTTTTTGTTCCCGAAAATCGACAAGATCAAAAGAATATGTTGGGCGGCGTAATGGAGCACAATACCAAAATGGCGGATTTTCAACCCTGAACCTCCTTCCCCCTTGAAAAATTTTTGTGTGCGCTACTGACGTCGAACATGGAAAAATTCGATGCTAGAATTCCTACGAATCCTCCAAACAGCAGTTTGTGCTTTTAGTGATTAGTAATGGCATACAGTTCCACCTCCTGCATGCCCTTTCCTATTGAACTGTTTTATTTCATGAGTATAATTAGGGATGCTAACAGTTTTCATCGCAAGTTAAAATTCACGTCAAAAATGCTTGCCCTTCCTCTAGTTTACTGTTATTTTTCAATCATCTAGAACTGAAGTCACAAACTTGCTGAATTTTCATTACAATTAGATTTGTTATCAATCTTTGATTAAGAGCCAAACTTTTAATTTTTTCAGGACTATTTTCAAACACATTTTGTTATTTGCATACTTGAAATCTTAATTAAATGTCGTAAGTAAACTAGGCATTCAATAAGAACCAATTTTCAACTGATTTAACTTTTTTTTTTCACATTCATTACAAATTTAATAAGAATTTAAAGAATGGAGTAACCTGAAACACACACACACAAAGGGATGCCTCATCAATGCAAATATAACAACATCAATAGTGTAAATATCATAATCACTAAAGAAGCTATAAACAGTAGTTATAATATGGTTCTTTACAAGAACTCAACTTTTCCTATGACATAAATAATATCACCACCTCTATGTTTTTCATTATAATCTTATTTGAAACCTGATTTTTAAACTAACTTCCTGCTTGTGTTAGAAGTATTAGTTTGCATTAGTCTCTTCTTGTCTGAAAGTGTGGGGAAAAAAGAGTAAAGAAAGATCAGAATAAAACAGCTCTCCGAAAAGTTCGAAAACAAGGCAAAAGATGACTCATAAATTGCCTAGCTTGTATTCTCCTTTCTTTTCTGTTTATTTGTTATCTTATTTACATGTGATACTGAAAACCACAAGAATATATATAAAAATGAATAGGGAAAAAATACTAAGAAAAATTCTCCACAAGACTTTTCAAACGAACCACTAAAACTTTTTCTCATGAAAGACGAAAGCTAATCCCAGCACCCCCTGGTTTGATGAAGAACACTTCTTAAAAGCTACTTTTATGATATTCACCCTGGGAAAAACCAAAAGATAGGGAGTCCCACAATAAAGACAAGTATATAAATAGATATCTTCAAGTTAGATGAAATTGTCTTTCGGATCAATACACCCATTGAGTGGATTACAAAAGAAATATGTCTGCTACAAGAAGTGCGAACTATCGTTGATAGGTTAACGAAGTGGTGAAGGAAAATGATTTTATTCGCAGGGTTCTTTGTCCTCTGCCTGGGATTGGATTTTCCCCATAAAGCACTCGCCCCCGAAATGAGGGTTGGCCCCTGGGCGTAAATTTTATTTCTCCCTGGGGCATCGTCCAAGGCGACTGCTTGATCGAATCCGGATCGTTCATGTCTGTGATCAAGGCATGGTGGGTTGCCAGATTTGGCGCAGGGTTTATGTAGTTTTTTTCAAAAATCCGATCATCATTTTGGTTTTATAAATTGTCTCTATCAACTATTAATTGTTGGAAATGGTTTATTGCGATTTTATTCTAATTTCACGGGGAAAAGCAGATACAAAGTACTACTTTTGCCATTTGGGTTTTCAATTGCATGTTTATCTTTATTTTAATGCATAAAACTAAGGAACTATTTATTCTGGTTCGTATAGCTAAAACACAATTGAAAAAAAAAATTTTGAGACGAGAAATCATAGTTATTATTATAGTCTTTAAATAAAAATTACGGACGAAAAACATCTTACCTATTGCAATATGAAATGGATAACAATTTCAATGCTTCTGTGTGTGATACCAGTACCTTTAAATACTAAATTTCTGCTAAACTACATAAGTTTCTTAAAGTAATTTTATATTTTGGTTCAGAAAGGGAAAAAATGCCTCAAGTAGTTTATTCACATTAAAATACGTTTTAATGCATTTACCTTAAGTAAACTTGGGGAATAGGGCTTATTTCATGATTTCTGAATGATTATGTTAGAACTTATATTCCACTCCAGCTCTTATTTTAATGAACTTCGGTACTAAATATTTCATTTGATATGATTATAGAAAAGAGTTGAGTCGTGGATCTTTTTTATTAAATAATCTTTGAATTAAATCTTATAATCAAATTGTCGATATCTTGGGGTCTAAACATTGTGGCATCTTTTCGATAAACAATGGAGTTAATAGAAAGTAAAAGTGAAATCACTACTATTTGCAATTACTGTCATTCAGCATTAGTGTGAAAATATTTCTTCCTACATTAAATAATGATGAAGGATGTCGGAAGTAGTTGTGAAATCAATCTTTTTCATGGTCGTTCATTGCAAGCGTACAAAGCAATCTATCTCCGTATCGGTGAGAACTGAAATTTACAGGAAGTGATTGTGAAATCATTTTTTTTTAAATCACAGAGATGATTTTTTTCTTTTATGCCGCCCCCTCCCCTTCTGATACAAGAAGATACTCTCAATACTTGGAATGTATTTAGCTAAAAAATTAAAGATATTGAATTCAATTGTTTATTTTAAGTAGATAGAAAAATGGAAATCAATTTTCGTTTTCTTTTCCCATCGTGATTGTATGCTTTTTTCTCTTCAAAAGATGTGTGATTCATATTTTTTTCCTAGTATAATCCACACTTTCAATTACTAAAATTTTTGGTCTGGATTATTTTTTGTTCAAAACACTTCTTGGGTGGTAATTATAATCGAATGCAGCCGAACAAAATAGGATTGTTCCAAATGATAAATTCCAACAAATTTATTTATATTAAAAACATAAGAAAATAGAGAATAAACTGTAGATTTCGGATTAGAGGGAAAAAAAAGCAATATGGTTCACACAATTAGTTTTTTTGGCTCCCCCCTTACGTGCATCTCTCATTTTTAGCAACACCTAAAAAACAAAACATTATTTTTTTCTTTCCATTCAAAAATGTCGTAAAAGCGCAACTTTATCGTGATATTTCAGTGTTGTAGCTCTTATTTATACAAGAGGATCTTCCTGTTTCTTTTCAGCAATGTTGGTTTTTCTTTTTTGTATACTTCACCCACTCTTTGAAAAGTCTCATGTACTTTACTCATTCCAGAAGTTTTCTACTACTATGAATAGTGTACAGTTTAACACATTCTCTGGTTTTAATATAAGAATATATATTTTATCTTAAGGTATCCGACTACGTTCGGAACCGTGATTTTAAAAAAGCGCATAAATGGATAATTTTCATGATATTTAGTGCCACTTAGATTAGAATACATGTATAAAATTGTTTTAAGGACATTGTGACAAAAAAGAATTATTTAAGTACAATATTTCAGCGAAAATTAACTTAGAATAACCTTTTTTCAAAATGTTCTCCTTTTGTGAAAAATGCTTCTATTATAATAATATTTTGCCAGTATATAGCTAAAACCTCTGTACAGAGGCTCAACTATGATTTTTGAAAAATTCACATTATTTTCAGAATTACAATCTATTGAAATAATTATCAGCGTTTTTTTCTTAAAATTTCTCTCCTCTGTTATAGTAAAACATGGATAAACTCACTTCTAAGTTATATATTTCAAAAATTCTAGTTGAGCCTCTGTACAGAGGTCTGAGCTACATAGAGGTAAAATATTATTATAATAGAAGCATTTTTACCAAAAGGAGAATATTTTGAAAATGGGTCATTCTATGTTCATTTTTTGTTAAAATATAGTACTTAAATAATTTTTTATTGTAATAATATTCTTAAAACCATTTTATACACATTTTCTAATCTAAGTGACACTAAATATCATAAATATTATCCATTTATACGCTTTTACAAAATCATGATTCGGAACGTAGTCGGATACCTTAAGAGAAAAATATTGAAAGCCTTATAAAATATGTGTTCAACGGCTACCGAGTCGATTTTTCAAACATAAACATTTGAAATGGCGCTTTGTGGTTTGAGCTTAGCTAGATGTTTAGTCAAAGTCATAATGCGGTAACCCTAGATCTAAAGACGTGCGACCCTAAAGATCGCTGAGGGACTTCCTATCTTCAAGAGCCATTATATGAAGCACGTAAAATATCGTATACCCAAAGGAATGTCCAAAAGAACAGAAAAACTTCTCTTCACTGTTGGCTTTTTTTAGACGAAAGATGGATTAATATATATAACACTTATTCGTTTGTTCGAGTTATTACTTGTCATTTATTGTATGTGGAAATTTAGTAACTTCTTTGGAAATTACTTTGTACATCTAATTTTATAAGGAAGAACAAAAGAGATTTAAATAAAAAAAATTTCAGTTATCGATTAGTAGGTTCCATATCATACTGAATTTTTATCTTTTAATTGAAGCACTACTGATATTTGTAACGTATTCATATTCTATTCTCTATAACTTTTTATTTTCAGGTCATTTTTTAAAAATAGTTTGTGGGTATTTATCAATAGCATTTAAAACAACGCATTTACATTAAAAAATTGGTATAATTATTTTAATAAATTTTAGGAGCTTAAAAATTATATTTGTTTATTAAAATTTACTTTTACTAAAATTATATCTATTTAATCACGATCATTAAAGTAAAAATAATTATTTTCTTCTTGTAATTTAAATCTAAAGTTTAGTACAAATGCCTTTTTTGTAATTTTGTAAAATAAAATTATAATTTATAAAAGTTAATGTAGAACTCTCATCAAAATATAATTTAGCTTTTATTTCTACATATATATAATTTTTAGATAATTTAAAGCCCTCTCTTAACATTTTTTCCCAAAATTATTAAGAAATTTTTCTCGATGTTGTAATCTATATTATCAAGGTCGTGATGATAAGCATGATATTCTCTTTGTATGGCTATTGAGTGAAAATTTCATTTTCAAAAGGACTCACTTTATTTTTTTTATTTTGAGGAAATATAGCAAAAGATAATTTAAAGAAGATTTTTTGTGAGCTTACTAATTTAGATAACACAATGATTTGGTAATTTTTTTTGTCTATGTTAAAAAAATAAAATATGTGTATAATAATGAAAAAAAGCTGACTTGCGATGCCATTTTGACACTTACAGAAATGATTGTCATTCTATGATTTGTTGTTATTCTGAGGCAAATACCTATTTTAAATTCGTTGCTTATGCAACTTTTTTGGCCAAGGTCGCATTTCAACGCAACAAAAAGAAGAGACTCTCACTTGTCAAAATGACTTTCTTTAAAAAAAATTGTTCTTCAGAAACATCTGAAAATAATTTGTTTATTGTCAAAACATACATGATGTGCTGCTACAACTATAAGAAAAAGGGACCGTGGATGGATACGTGCCAAAAGCGTCTAGTGATTCTCTTTTTCGTTTTCTAAGATCCCCCTTTTTTGCAATGATTTTTATACATTTAAAAAACATATTAAATTCAGTGTTAAATATGGAAATTTAAACTATTTCGTTTAACTAAAGCTTTACAAATTCTCTAAGCCAGCTCTAAAAATTATTGATTTTAAAAATAGATTTCTAATTGTAAAACAATGAAATATGAAGCAAAAAATAGTTCAAAGCATAAAATAAATGTTTAAAGCTGAAATAATATCTTTGTTCATGAAGGATGATGTGGTACTGCGTTTTTTCATGTAATTACTAACTTTAATGTGTTTGTAGTTTTCTAAAATATTTTTCATATTTTATAAGGAAAAATCTAATTTAATTTTTTCACATGCTGGATGACAGTGAAAAGCGTATTAGTATATTTTGAATGCACATTTTGAACGAATAATTTTCAAACTAAAGAACATAAACACTTTCTTTTTTATATAAAAATAGAAAAAATTAAGAAAAAAAAAATCACCGAGGCTTTGATTTATATCTTAATGTTCTTTCATCTTTAAATAATTATAAATAAATGCGATATTATTATAAGTATCACAGGATAATTTTATAATCTAATTTTTTAGATTATTTAAATTTGTTCAGTGAAGGCCATTTGTGAAAACAATGGAATATAACTAAATTATTTACTTCCAAAAAACCAGTCTTTGTATGTTTAAAAAAAACTCGGTTTATTTTTCGTTCAAAACGCGTTTATGCGATAAAAGTTCTTGCAATAAAGAGCTAAAATGTTTTATAAACTCCCGAAACTTTTTTTTCATATCGTAATTCTTTTACACAAAATATTTTTATCTTTTTATTTTACTATGCCTGACTTAACACACATCATTTTTATGAGCTACAAAACACCAGAAAAATATACTCACACACACAGTCTACAAATTTTTATATCCACAATAACTAATGGCATTTCCTTTGGCTTTATTTTGAAAACTTTTGATATCCAAATTCACAGAAATAAAAATGTCTTTAGTATATCATTATAAATGCTTTCGGAAAATATATAATTTTATTATCTTTTCAACCGAAATTGATATTTTTAACTCATAAAACCATGTCTTGGGTATACACACACATTTAAGGCAGTTTAATTTTTTATTAGTCATATAAAAGAAAAAAACGCTATGGAGTTTATAAGTTATATTTAATAATGTAAAAATACATCTTTTATCTGAAAAGAGAAAAATAGCAATCTCAAAAATTATTATTTTTGGTATAATATATATCTGAACACAGTTAAGCATATTTAAAAAATGTTTTATAGATATTCTTGTAAGGAATTTTAGAATCCCGCTAATGCGGTGTTAAAATTTGAGATAAATGTTTAAAGAAAAATATTTGACAATAAAATCCAATCCAACTTTAAAATTTAACGTGTTTGAAATGTAATTGAGAAAGTAACTGTGTAACTGTGTATTTTTTACACTTTTTTCAAGAAAATCTTTTTTTACACGAATATTAAATTTTTCACAATAATTTATTTTATGAATTTTTTTTTAAATTTGAAAGGAAATGTGTATTAATCAGTCAAAAATATGCCTTTCATGAATATACTTTTTGTAATGTTAAAGTCAGATTTGATTTTAAATAGATCTTTATTGTTTGAAATCACTTTATGTAGAATTATATTTCAAAACTTTTTGCTTATAATGGGAAAAAAACCCAGGAACTATATCGTTTCTTTCTTCAAGGTTAAAGAACAAAATAGTTATTTCTTTAGATTTGTTTTAGTCAAGTTTGTGTGGAATTTAAACTTACTATGAAATTTAAAATAGATAAATTTTTTTAGTAAATCTTCTTGGAGGATATATGATTTGAAAAATTAACTGATAGCAGGTTATTCTAAATAAAAATAAAAGACATTGTAATCTGATTATAAAAGGGATAAAACTAAAATATAAAATGCGGTTAAAAATATCTTGAAAAAGCTAATGGACATAATATTTTTCAACGACATAAAAACCTACTTAGTCACCTTCGAAAACTTCGATTAGTTGGCTTTTATTGTAATTTTTTCAAACTGTGCTGCTTAGTCTTGGAACATCATTTGAAAGTGTTCATTCGCTGGACTTTTAGGTAATTGGTATTTTTGAATTTCTGAAATTGTATCAAAGCGGGTATTTTGAAAATAGTAAGAAATCACATCGAATCAAATCTGATAAGAATAGCTGCAAAACAGACGCATAATGATGTTGTTGTCATTCACAAACTGTTGGAAAGATTAATGATAAATGGATCGATCTACACAGTGTCAAGATGGAGCACAAGTTTTGGGTCAACTTTTGACAAATGTTTCGGAGATTGAACTGTTTGAGTTGAAATAGTATGCTTTCCGTCAATTTTACTAATAGGTTTTTTACAATGCATGAATCATTTCGTGAATGGCTCGAAATATTTTCATATTCCATTGTTGTTAAATTATACTCCGAGATTTGTTTACCTTTAGTGCTCTAAAAATTCTCCAACAATTTTTGGCCAAGTCTTTTGAGTAACTGTGTGCTAATAGCAAATTTTATGAAGTACTTTTATGGATTTTCTCTTTCTCTTCAGTCGTGCAATTTAAAGGAAAGTTTAAAGTTGATTCTTTGATGGTTTTAAGTCTGTGCATTACAAAAAAAGCAAAGAAAAAAATGTATTTGCTGGTGTGTTTACTTGTTTGCAAGTTATTAATCTAAATTAGTACAAATTGTGACGTAAGAGCATTGGTTAAAGCTTGAAATTCATTGATCAATCTTGTTAAATTTTTTATTCCTCATTTTTACACTCATACTGTTAAATCGCTCTTTGTACTTTTTTTTTGAAAAAAAGTTCCAGTGCAAAAGTAAAGGAACAAATACATTTCAAAGAATTTTTTTTTAAAAAACTAATTAATTATTTTTAATAAATATTGGTAAAACATAACAAAGAAAAGATTCTTTCCATAGTTATCCAAACCAATGGGATATTTTTCTTTTATTTTATGCAAATTAAGAAAAATAATAAGACATGGATACTTCAAATACTACTCTGTTTGTATATATTAGTTTTAGTTTTACTCTTGCTTTTCTGAAGACAGGATTATTTTTGAAGCTTTTGCAAAAAAATGGTACAAAGATAACATCTGGGTAAAAAATTACAATAGAGATCAGTTGAGAAAGTGGACGTTGGCCAATCCCAAGTGAAGGTAGCTAGATTTATTAAAGTGTCTCGAAATTGGATTTCCAGATTGAAGATCCAGTTCCAAGCGACTGAAAAACATTTAGAAGACTAGTTACAAGGTCTCTTGGGTAGAAGGGCCCTCCAAGAGCCACCACAAACCAGGATGACCGCTACTTGACTTTAACTGCAAGGTGAAATGATGGCAGCTATTCAGCTCGCAAATGACTTCTCTGCTTCTGGTATCGCAGTTTCAAGGAAAACTTAACGGGACATAGCTTTATGCCGTGAGACCAATGATTTGCAATACACTCACTCCAGGTGACTGGAGAGCCTGCCTGAGGTAGTGTAGACATCCTCCTCCTTGGAAACGAAAGGCCTGTGTTTTCTTCACAAGATCCAGTTCGAACATTGATTCTCGACGTTGACATATGGAAAGAGCCAGGGTCCCAGTACCATTGGGTGTTAGAACCCTATATGAAGCTTTTCAGAGGGGTAACTCATACACTGTTTCTTTGTATCGAAGAAAATCCCTCGCGCGCGCGTGTCTCCATAGGATTTGCCTAGTCGACAAATATCTCGAAACAAAATATTCATTGGATGAAGTGGCTAGCCAGACTACACCTGCATCCTTTTGAGAATGTCTTGGAGGCTTTTGACTGTGCATTTGCAACTCACCAGACCCAATCCAATCCACAGCTAAGAACCTTGGTGGAAGAGTAGGATTTATTATACCAATACCCCATAAATATTTTGGTAAACAGTATGAGAGTACGTTGTGAGATCGACATTGCTGTGGGGCAATTATACCCCACATGCACACTTTTATTTGCTAATACAGGAAAAATATCTCCAAGTGAATACATTTCTAATGAATACAATTATAACTGTACGAAAAAAATGTATTTACAATGAATTGATTTTAATAATTTTCTGATTTTCTATTATATGTACTTCGGAGGAAAATAATTTTCTTTTTAAATGGGTGGTTTAAAATATTTCAGTTATTTCACAAAGATGTATAAATTACATTGTAATTAAAAATAGTAAATATTAATCTAAAAAAACACACATACTCTCTTTCTTTAAAAAAGGTCTTATTTTGCCTCTTTTGAAAACAAAAATGCATCGCCATTTTCGGACAAGATATTTGGGGATCAGGAATTCATCACTTGAACGTTATTATTATGCTAATTTATGTCAAAAAATTTCTCTAAAGCATTTTTGCCTCGCGTTCTGATCTGTAAGGAAAAAATTCGTAGATCTTTGTTCCTAAATACTAATATAAAATTAAAGAAAACGCGTAGGGCCTGGGTTAGAATCCCGGACAAGGAATGGATGCTTGTAAATGTACAGTGCCTTTGTGGCATGGAGATACTTTAAACAGCCGTCGAGCCGCAAGTCCTCTTGTGAGGTTGATGGGAGGGAAGATAGGTGGAAGGCCCTGACCACCCCCAGGGAGTTCTCCCTCAAAATTTGGGTGGAAAACAGGCCAAATCATACTGTCACCTGTATGGTGCTCAAATCTACAACTAACGACAGGTGTCACGTAGCCCTTTGCCATGACGAATTTCGTGAGCCTCGATCTAGCCTTTGCCGAACAGATGATATTAGTAACAACAACAACAACAAAAAAAACACACGCTATGTTAGATATTGAGTCAAGATTAATCGGACAACTACCAAAATGGCACCTTAGTATAATAATTGTTGCACTATTTGAAAAGTCCGAAATAAAACTGTGATATATATGTAGAATTTTGTCACCTTTTCTAAACTCATTTTAAGGAAAGTAAACAGTGATAATTTTTACACGAAGTTTTTATTGCAATAGCATTTGGGATTCATTTACTTAATAATAAAATTCTATAAACTGTTTCTTTTAATAGCACTGTGTAGAACAGGGGTTTCCAACACGCGGCCCACCAGTACGTAAGTTGCGGCCCGTCAACTCTTTTTTAAAAAATTTTAAACATCAGGTTTTTAAAGTTTTTTCATTTCGAAATTTATTTGAAGTTATATTTTCTTTATATATAAATCTACGATGTATTTGCCTCCGTTACCTGTTCTTTTTTTAAAATAAATCTTTTTTTGGTAATAGAAATGGCCTTTTGATTAAAATAGATTTATATTTTATCAAACAGTTACATTTAATTTTACTATAATAAATTACTTTTTTAATAAATTCCGAATTGCATTATGCATATTCTTTACTATGGATGGAACATGATTCTCTGTGTGTGCGACTTTCATTTCTCCTCCTCCTTTTCTGTTTGGAGTGTACAAAAAGCAACAGGCTGTCAGAGGTGTTTTTTAAAGTTTAAGAGGATATTCAGGACGATTAAGATAAAGGGCAATGTATACTTAATCGTTTAAGAATGACAGCACAATCAAATTTCAACAATGAGTAACGAAAAATCAATTCAAAAGGAACACCGTAATTTTCAAGAAAATGGCAACACACAACACACTGTAATATTTTAAATATTATTTAACCATTGCATTATATTATATTATATAAAAACTATTATATTATCTATATCTGTATGCATGAAAAATTATGAAAACAATAATAATAATTCATTCCGTTTTAAATTTTCACTGAAAAAATGGTTTTTTTTGTTTCCAAATCTGATATAAAGGTACATATTTTTATGTGCGGCCCGTGAGAAATAATGTTTTCCCGAAGTGGCCCGCAAAGTCATTTGGGTTGGACACCCCTGGTGTAAAAAGTTACTTTTCAGTATATTTTCTTCTTTTTATAAAATATCTTTGCAAGTATTAAAAGCGACAAAACTCTATTTAATGATAAGTAATAAATATATATATAGCTGTTTTATTTTCTCTCATCGCTTTTTATTCGAATTTTTTTTCATTTCATTTTGGCGATAAATGTACGCCAAAAACAGAAGAGAGTAACCCTAAGAAGATGATTCTCAATCCCTACTTGTAGGTCAAGCGCTATAGTTTCATTGTTTTCATTTTGTAAAAAAAAACGTCAATGATGTTTTATTATCTTGATTTTATAGAATCAGCTAATTTTCAAAGCTGACAAGCCCAGAAAACGTGTCTAAGAGCGATTTTTTTGTCATTTTCCATTTCTCTACTTTTTCTTCAAAAAAAAAAACTTAGCAAAGATTTATTGAATTCTTTAATGTGAAAGAAAACAGAGCTTATTTGGTCTGTCTGTGGATTTATACAAATGAAAAAAGTGTGGTTTCTTGTGAAAAGCATCAGTTTTTTTAAATGTATTACATGTAATACGTATTTTTATGTAACAGTTTTTAATTTACTTAACAAAGTAATATCTGAACTTATTTTACATTCGAATTTCTTTTACCATCTTTAAAATGTAAATCGTATCTTTTTTTCTGATTTAAAATGATAATCTCAAAAAATTAAAATACATATAAACATAAAAGAGATATACATTAAGGTTGTACATCATTTGAAATATGTAATACTCATACATATAGCGTTTAAATTTTTAAAATGCATCAACTAGGGAAAAACATTAAATCATTTATGATTATGTGTGGTAATTTCATGCTCTACAGGACTTTTTAATAAAGAAATTAAACGCACGAAAGGAAAAAGAGAAAAAAATTCCTTTGCCGTAATAGTTTATAATTAAACAGAAAAGAAATTTGAATAATATTTTGTATGCATATGTATACCATGTAAAAAATATTGACTTGAATTCTGAACTCACTTCAAGTACAGTAAAATCCGGCGTAAACGTGCCCCTATACTTTCCAGCTGTAACTTTTAATTTATAGGTACATTCGCCATATAACGCGCACCTCCTTTTTTACGAAAAAAACCTGAAATGTAGGTGTTCAATAATATTGTTTTAAAGTTATTTATTCGAGGTATTATCCCAAGTGTTAGAAAGAAAAGTATATTTCTAGAACTACAATCTCGTTAAGTTCATAAGAGGAATGCCATTTCTCTTAAATAAACAGTATTTCGATCTATGTAGAAGTCTAATTTTGATATATTTATGCTCATCTTTTTTTCTTTTTAATCCTCTCACTTTTACACCCGGCGTATAACGCGCACCCTTAAATTTCGATCTTATTTTGAGTGTTAAAAGTGCGTGTTATACGCCGTATTTTACTGTAAATAAATAAATATAGACTTTTCTACAGTAGTTATTCTTGAAATTACCATACGGACACAATTAAACGTACTACATTTGTATGAAACAGAGTATCATGTTTCTATTCAGATCGTCAGAGCTTTTGTTCGCACTCAAGTGATTCCAGTGAAAAACTTTCCGATGTGATTATGACCGCACGCCATGAATTTATAGAACTTGAACATGGAATACTATTTGGAGCTAGACGCATGGGCTATTCCATTTCGAAAATTGGGATTTATCTATTTTTAATCGATATCAAAATTGTGTTGAGGATATATAATTTCAGGCATTGCTTCCAAACATAGTCAGCGCATTTGCGGGCCGCATTTCCTTATTGACCGAGACCAGCGACGTCTGTGTGGAGCAGTCAGTACAACCAGGCATAACAATGCGGAAAATAACGTGGCGGAGGTAGTCTAGGGGTCAAGGTAAAGGACTCGTTGCTGGCATGTCATGAGTCATACCTCTGCCGCCGAAGACGCGTCGTGTATAGGGGGCCGTTGCCCGTTAAATATGTCGAGGCTCAAACGTCCTTCCGTTAATGTTGTATACAAGTTAGGAGAGGGGGTACCAGCTCAGGTGTTGACCTCGTCACTTGACCATTGCTCAACATTACGAGGGCAGTCATCAATAGCCCTTGGGCAGCTTCATAGCGCGACGTAATTATAACTCTCGTGCGATCGGCAAATAACAGCAACAGCTATTGTAAGACGTATGACAGACATGTCTACGAAGATAATACAGCAAAATTTGGAACTGATGGAATGCTACAGGAAAAGGACCTTCATTATAGGAAAAGACCTACTTCGTTCGTGTCTTTACGAACAAGACGGCACTGCTGGTCTCGTGAACACATCGGCTTGGACCCTAGATGATTGAAAAAATGGTTTGTTTTGATGAGTCAGGATTTATAAGTTGGTAAGAATAGATGATAGAGGATTTGAATATTGTACAGACCTACTCACGAGGCGCTGTGAAAGTTAATGGTGGCTTCACAATGGTTTTACTTGTTCGTATACTGGATCCACTGGTCAAACTGAACAAATTATTGACTGGAAATTATTATTTTCAGCTACTTTGAGACAAATTGAAGCCAATCATGGATTTCATTACCCAACTAAAGTTAAATTTTCCAAGATGACGATGCCCACATGTCATCAGGATATTAACATTCGCTATTATTCTGTAATACATTTTGGGCAATTCTAGTAAATGATTCTAGTGTGTGATGTCCCTGATCCCACCAAATGTATATGAAATATAATCGGAAGATCAATTTGCACTCAAAATCCTCCCTCTGGTACACTTTCGCAACTATTGACGGCTGTGGAGACACCAAGGTTAAACGTTTGTCAAGGAGACTTTTCGACGACTTTTTGAATAAATTCCACAAGTTGCTGCACTTTGCTGTTACGGTATTAGAGGTATCCAATGACTTTTGCCATTTCAGTGTATGCATGTTACAATTAAATTTTTTACCAAAAATGTAAAATAATCAACAAATGCGAGCAGTTTTAGTGGAAAAATTCCTGCTATCAGATCTTTAATGAAGCTTTAAGGTAAATGTATATTTAATTAATGCTTATATATTTTTTAAAAGATAATTCTTTCCCTCTCTCACGACTTTTTAAAAAAAGTAAAAACAAGTGCTATTGGTTTCTCAAAACAGAGATATATGAGTACAAATTAATGGTTGTATATTTAAAAACGATACAAAGAAAAATGTGATGCTATAAATATCATATAAGCAAAAAGCCTTTTATATATGTATGAAGAATATTAATTGGATATATTTCAGAATCGATTCAACCTATATAGCGATAGCTTATGGCAATGATGATTAATGATAGAAATGTTATGTTATTAATTATATTAATTACTGAGAGAATGCATCTTGAAGAAAGTTAAAAGATTACTGCAGATGTAAATGCTAGAAAATAATAAAAACTTAAATGTGTCTCTATTAAGAAGGAAAGGAATTACTATAAAAGGTTGAGCAAAATGCAAAATATCATGTATTATCTCCTGAATATAATAATGCCAATAATGATTGATAAGTTTAATACTTATTTTTGAATTATTATAATACGTACAAAAGAGCTAAAGAAAATGTTTATGGAATAATGATCATAAAAATGACACATGTTTCACATGTAACGTCTTTGTAATGATTTATAATTAGTAATTAAGGTAGCAATCAGTATTTTTTATGAAAATAATCTGTATATGTTTTTTAAACATAAAATACGTTAATGATCTATTGAAACAACTCTTCCTTGTGTTTGTGAAGATGTTAACAACTTCATACAAGTGCACGCCTTAGCTTTTCAAATTTGACGGGATTTTTAGACATTAATAATGGTAATTTAAACACTGAAATAGGAGGTCCTGCATACTTGGCTACAATGGGTGTGCCTTTGTTCTTGATTTTCATAAATATTCAATTTATTTTTCCTCGTAAAATATTTAGAAATGGTTTGTGTAAATTCTTCAAATATCTGTGTAAATTTTTTTAATAAATGAAAAGGCTGGATTAAACAATATTCGAAATGCTTAAAATTTTAAATTTTTGTAGTACTTATGGTACATATAGTTTTAAAAATTGAATTTCAATGATGGGGTTCGTGATTAACAATAAGTTTTTTTGTAGTAATCTTTCTATGTGTCATATTATGTAGAGAAGAGATGTCAAACTCATATGATATTACGGGCCGCAAGTTCTATTTCATATTAAGTTAAGGGCCACATGCTTTTAGTGTTCAAAGAAAAATCATAAATATATTCGAAATAAATGTACGTATTTTGTTTAATAATAGCAACAAAAAAAGAGCATAGTTAAAAAAACGTTTAGTGAATTCTACCTATCTTATTCGTATTGCTTCGCTTTGTTATTTTATTACAAATTATTGTGTGCCAATTTATTGGCCGGGCCACAAAAATGCTCCTACTGGGCCTCCTACGGTCTGCGAGTTTAACACCTCTGATGTAGAAAATACAGGAGTATTTTATAACTTGATAGCATATTGTATAGAATGAATTTTTAAGAAAGTTTTGATAGTTTTTGACTAATAATTAATACCCACAAAAGAATTTTAATTAATAAGATCGTATTTTACTTAAGTAATACTGTTTTAAATGTTCATAACTGTTTAATCTTTTCTACCTTTAAGTTTGTATAACTACTAAATGACGAAGATGATTTTCTAAAATAAATATTTCATATTTAAAAGCTATCCGTTCCATTATATTAGCACTTTAAAACTCAACAAGGATTAATGTACGATGATTTCCAATACACTCGCAATGATACCACATCAGCAACAATATAATGAATACGCCATATGTCTGAGATTTGAATATATTATGTGGTTCAGGACTCTGGTACTATTTTTATATGAAAAAAATAATAATAACACTGTCATAATAATTTGAAAAATGTGACTCTGTAGTGTCTAAATATTTAGTTAGGAATAATTGCTTGTAAATGAAATTGCAAAAAGTAAAAAAAAATATAAGATTGATTAAAGTTATTTTTTATAACGTTTCCAATGTAATAAAAAATTTCAGGTTTCTTTTTATAACTTATGATTCAATTTCTTCTTACTAAATATCTATTTTTAATATCGAAATGAATTTTATATTTTTTAGGTCATCCACGGGTCCAAGACCTTTTGCAAGCCATCAAAATTCCATTCGTCACTCCAGGAGTAGGCTTTGTAATAGGTCCAGATGGATTTCCAGCCTTCCTCTTAGAGCCGGAAGCTGACATCAAAGCCCCTTACAGGCTCTATCTTCCGCCCACTTTGTTCAGAGATTTCACTATAGGAGTCACGTTGAAGCCAAGTAATTCCAATGGAGGATACGTTTTTGCAGGTGAGATCTTCAAAGTCCGTAAAAGCTTTTCAAATTGTGATTTACCAGAGGTCGTTTAGTTATAAGTACGATTTTATAGCATTCATACATTTAGGGGAATGTCAGAGATATTCGAACGAACCAAATTAACTCATGAATTAAAAACAATTTAAATCAAACCGTTAAAAATTAAAATGTTTTTTGGAAAGAAAGTATACACACCACACAATATATATATATATATATATATATATATATACACAGTAGGTGATCGGTTAACGAACACTTTCGCGAAAGATTTGTGTTCGGATAACTAACACATATTCGGATAACGACACTTTCAAGAAAGAGTTTTTGTGTTTGGACAACGAATACATATTCGGAGGTGATCAGGGATACACCCCTGAAATTATGGATGAAATTTTGACAAATGGAATAGGATCTGGAATAGAAGGTAAACGAGGATGACATAGAAGAGCTCATAATGGGACATGACGATGAACTGACGATAGAAGAACTCCAAGAAATTTTGAATGAAGAACACCAAGAAACACATTGAAATGTTTCTCCTTCTGAACAAGAGGAAGACGAAAAAGGACCAATGCCGACATCTGCCATTAAAGATCTTTTGAAAAAGTGGGTGGATGTCAGAGAAATGATCTTAGAATGGCACTCAAACCAAGCTGATGTCAGTAGGGTTGGGGATCTTTACAACTACAATACTATTAATTACTTCCGGAAAATCCTGAAAAAGAGAGAAAAGCAACAACCGACATTGGGCATGTTCTTCAGCGCCCCATAAGCAAAAAATGAAAAGGACTGACTAATATGCAAGGCTATATGTATGTATTATTTTTTAAAAAACTTACTAAGAAATTATACATTTTTTAAAATTTAAGTTTAGGGTCTCCAGAACGAATGAATCGATTTCACATAGAAGTCTATAGTGAATCGATGATCGGTTAACGAACAATTTGGATAGCGAACATAGTTTTTGGATTATGTTCGTTAACCGATCACCCACTGTATATAAATACGTTAGTGCTTTATTAAATATTACTTTAGTTTTTTTTAATTTATTCTTTTTATTGAGACATGATGAAAAACACTGTTAATCGCTTTCATGATAGGAGACAGAGAATTATAAAATGGAATAAAATGCAATACTGCTTAATTTCCAATTATTGATTATTTTAATTCCACAGAATCGGATCAAATTTTAAATTTTTATTATATTAAATGATTATTGTTATCAAAAATTATGGTATTTATACAATAAAAATTTCCTAATCTAACAAAATATATACACCAGTGGACAAATGCTGAGAATGGATCATAAGTGAGTATATTTACTATAATTAAAAGAAGGTTGTAGTCTAAGAGAGTTAAAATTATATTGTTTCACTGTATGGATATTATAATAAAGAAAATTTATTTTGCTCTCAAATACTGAAGGTCTTGGAAGGCCAAGTGTTCACTTCACGCAATCGATGGGGAAATGCTCATTAACGACAGTTGCGACGTTTGAAAACGTTTTTAATACTTGTATATCCTCCACTGAGTCTGTTACAACATTCTACGCTTCGTGGAAGGCTTTGCACAACTTGATTTAGCAACTACTGATGCAATTTTCCCACTCTTCTTCAAGTGCATGGATGAGGGTGTTCTTGTTTCTTGGATGATATTTCAGACTTGCAAGCCACCTCCTTGAGATTTCCCGAAATTTTCAATTGAATTTTGACTCGAAAAACGAGGTGGTGGTCATACTAATAGTTGGAACACCTTAGCTATTTACAAGCTTCAAAAAGTTTGTTCGATGACACGATTATATTGTCATTCATGAAAACAAAAATTTTTCATTGACAGCATCCCGGAAAAGACGAACGTAAAACAGCAGAAAATTGGCCAAACATTGGGCCAGTTTCAAACACATGTAGGATTTTGAAGTTTTTGATCGTGATGCTGACCTATGCATTTATACTATTTCTAAGATATAAATCCCTTTCCTGGATATTAGCAGTGCTACTGAACGTTAGTTTTGGATATTAGCAGAGCAGATAAACAGTGCTACTTTCACACCAGATAAGTTCTCCACAATCATAACTTTAATTGAACCAGCTCTAAAGGGAGAAAAGTATGTAGGCTCTATCCTAATTGGTCGAGTTACGAATATCACTACATCTCTACAAATAAGCACTACGGTGAAGTATCGCAAAAGGAAAACACACACAACAGGTCTCTAGATTATTCTTTTCCCAAAGTTATTCTTTTCCCAATTATCTGATCACCGTTTTTGGAAGATCCTCTTATCTGTGGCAGCAGTAAATTCATCCGCACTTGCTTGATTGTGACGGGCCTATCGTTTTTTTCACCAAAACGACATTGTACCTGTCTTTAGGTGGTGTTACACCTAAAACGCGATCTCTCCCATTATGGTCGGTATCGAACTTTTTGGTAAAGTCTGTTATTTTTCCCCCTTCTTCAATTTTTCAATAATTCATCCAAGTGTAAAATCATCTAAATGGTATCTATGGTATCTACACCTAAATTTTTATGTTCATCAACTGACGATTTTCTGCCAAACTTTCACTTTAAATAATACCCGCCTGCACAAGTCAAATCCTTTACATTTATTATCAACTCTATCATGTGCCAAATTGGAGTGAAAAATTTGCGGATTCACAACTTACTTTTTTTCCTTACTTTTTTTCCTTACTTTTTTCCTGTCTTACTGCAACTTACTCTAATTTGAACATTTTGCTGGCTTTAATTTTGTATTTACTTTAGGTAATAATATCACCCGTTCTTAGTAATTTTCCACCAGTCTAATATAAATGTTTCGTAAAAATCAAAAATAACCCGGAGGGATATTACATTTGTGGAGACCCCCCTGGGTCTCACCCTGGACACCAAGATCAATTTGAGGCAAAGAATCACTAAGAGCCATTTTGTATAATAATAATAATTATTTATTATTTCGAGCCTCAAAAAAAACTAATAATATATAATACTTTTATGTTACGTCAGATAAAGGGATTTACCTTTGATATTAAATTAAATTACGAATTATGCAACTAATTAATAATTACGCTCAAGATCAAGTAAGATCTACCGAAATAGGAGGTCCGAGAAATACACGTACTCGAATTATTAACTTTCATTAACTTTAACTAGTTTTACTAAACTAACCCTTATTTTAAGCGTACCTAAATTATATTTACCGCTGGCTAAATCAGCTTTCAAGTTCTTCAGTAGAAAAGCAGCGCTACGTCTTTACTATCTTAATATCCTGGAATCCTCTAAATTTCTGGTTACTGTTGCTGGCTCAATAGCCTTCTTCATCATGATGACTGCTAGCTTACAACGCTCGATTTAAATACCTTATCTACTTTGCATATCCCGTTTATCTTCTTGGAGTTGATTGGAAATATACGCGAATTTATATTCCCCAAAAAGACGCCTAAGAAGATCAGGGAAAGATTCCGTACAGATTCGTCAGACATTGCCCAGCTGAAATTTCTCCCTCTGTCTCCTTAATTACTTTAATATCATTATTGATATAAGTAACAGTATTATTTTTTTTAATTTTAACATGAATTAGACTGATCTCGAAATACAAATGATTCCTATACAATTTTAATTTTTTTATAAATTACGCTCTGTAACATTAATTCCTAATTACGCTCTGTAACATTAAAAGCAATGCACCAAAAAGGGTTACATGATTGGGACGAAAACCTGTAGATGTGATGTACGTATAATGAAAACGAAACGTTAACAATATCATACAAATTGCATGTTTTATTCAGGAAACAGTTATAACAGCAAAAAAAGCGATAGTACGTTGATACACAAATGGTCTTGATGCAGGTTGTTGTTCTTCTTGTGAGATGGCTTCTGCACACTTTCCAATAGGCGAATAGGGATCCAGGAGGGTCGGAGACGCCTGCCCATTTAAACTCAGACATGTTATGTTGAGAAAAGGAGAACTTTGGAGATCATGCCAGCAAGAGAATGTTGGAGGAACACAAAAACAAGCAGTAGAAAGGCGTGCTGTACGCGGATGGGTATATCCTATCAAAATATTGGCCTAGGAGTTTTTCTTGAAATAAAAGAATAGACTAAGGAATGTAGAACCTCGTCGACGTATTGGCATTATAGGAAGGTGTCACGGATGACAATCGAAGGTCCTGCACTCCATACTATACTTTCTGGTTGTTAGACTATAGAGCGGAAAGACAGATAATTATCATACAGTTACCCTGGACGTCTCCAAAAACTTCATCAATGGTTATCGGTTTAGTTCAAAAGGAAACTTATCGCTTTCAACATTTATGTTCTAGTCCTTGAGATTCCAGTTTAAATAACCTCAGCATCCATACAAACGCGGTGATAGGCAGTCGGCGTAATGGCCTCAGTGACTTAAACCCCCATTCGTTGAGTCGCCTTTCCATGATAATGACAATCACTGGTGTTCCGATTACACAACGATGTGAAGGCGCATCCAGTGGCGTAAAGGGGAACATTAGGGCTCCCCTGCAAAGTCAGGTTTTGGGCCCTACGCCTAAATACGTACTTGGAGTCAATCAGACTTTGGGCCCCCTAGAATCCCTGGGCCTTACCTAATGCGGGGGCTTACGTTACGACACTGAACGCATCAATGGCTGTGAGTGTCTATCAGACGATCACTGCACTCACATTCTATCATGGCTTTGCTGTTACTGTTATCTTCTTAGTAATCTGTACGGTTAGAGTTCTCCCATTCTTGCCAACATCGTCGAATGGTATAATCGCTCCAATCCAGGCTGTCAAGCGATCCTTTGATTTGATCAACCTGCTTCCTTTAGTTCAATTGAACGTCTCAAATGGTGACAGAAGCTCATATTCATGAATCTGTCTAAGAGGCAGTGGTACAGTCCACATGAGTCGACAGAATAATATGAATGAATATGTTATTCCATAAAACCTTTGCATTTATTATAAATGTTTCATGCTCCAACCATTGTCATTTGCCGCAAAAAGTTGATCAGTTTCATATTCTACCATAATGCGCAAATGCAATTTCTTCCCATTCTAATAACTCTTTCTTGGTGTGTTGTTTTCTTATGCAGTAGTATAAATAAGTATACTTTTTTGTAGTATCAAGTACGTTTTTTCGATCAGTTCTTTCTACAATGGGTTGTATATTTAATTTCTATGTATTTTAAGAAGAATCTCTTTTTCAAAAAAAAAAGAAGACATGATTCCTTTTCAGTATCTTTGATTTTTTTTAACCTTTACTACAAGTAAAGGCAAAACTAAGCATCAAAAAGCATATTATAGCAGTGAGCAAATTTTATACTCAATAGTTTTGTAGTTTTTTCACCGAAAAACTTTACAGAACGTTATTTTTGTTTACTCTCTTCAAAAAACAGATTTTATTTTTTTATACGTTTCTTGTGTGAAGAAAGTCCATTTTTTTTTACTTTGACAAATACCACGCCAAATCAAAAAATTTTATCTTAATATTAGGTTGGGGGAAAAGAAATCCATTATTTTTTAATGAAATTCAAGACTTTATTTAAAATGCTTCGGATTGTCCGATTTGGGTCAAATATACACCGTTTTGTTGCATAATTTGCCGCCATTTTAAAGCTAGTTCCATAATGCCTCTCTCATAGAAGTCTTGGTCCTTATTGGAGAAAAACTCTAGTAATCGATTCTCCCAATCTTCTCTTGATCACAATTTCTTATTACTCAGATAGTTTTGCAATGCGAAAAAAGGTGGTAATCACTTGGTGCCAGGTCCGGACTATACGGAGGATGCATTAAAACTTCCCAACCAAGGTTCCAGATATTCCGGAGAGTCACTACAGACGTGTGTGTCCTGGCATTATCCTGATGAAACACAACACATCTTCTGTTAGTCAATTCTGGCCATTTCTGGTCAATCGCTTGCATCAAATGGTCCAGTTGTTGACAATAGAGATCTGAATTTAGTGTTCGGTCATACGGAAGTAACTCATAATAAATTACTCCTTTCCAGTCCCAACAAATACACAGAACCTTCCTGGCCGTTAGTCCCAGTTTGGCCACCGTTTGAGCTGCTTCACTGCGCTTTGACCATGATCGTTTTCACACAATATTGTCGTATGTGACCCATTTCTTATCCCCAGTCACCATCCACTTAAGAAATGGGTCGATTTCATTCCGTTTGGCCAAGGCTTCTCAGATGGAAATTCAGTCCATCATGTTTTTTGGTGTTAATTGGTGTTGCACCCAAAGATCGAGCTTCTTTTTGAATCCAACTTTGCGCAAATGGTTTAAAACTATTTTATGGTCGATCTTTAGCTCCTGGGCGATGCTACGACCGCTAACATGCCGGTCAAATTCGATTATTTCTGTGGTTTTATCAACATTTTCGACAATGGGTCTTTCTGTGCGAGGCGCATTTTCAACACCAAAAATGCCTGAACGGAATCGACGAAACCAAAATTTTACATTATTAGCTGTTACAGTATCGGCACCATAAACATTTACAATTTCAGCCACCTCACATTTTCGCCTTTATCAAAGAAAAATTGTAAAATGTACCGAATTTTCTCTTTGTTGACTTCCATTTTTAACACTCTGTGACTCACAACTGAATGGACCAAACAAAAAACAGAAAAAGAAATTTTTTAGTGTGAAATGTCATCTTGACAATGAGCATAAATTTGAAATTGTTTGATCGATATTTCACGAGATATCGACACTACAACCATCTACCAAAAAATAATGGATTTCTTTTCCCCCAACCTAATATTAGTCAAAAATACAAATTTCATTTTCAAAATAGCATAAGTTATTTTGAGATTAATGAAAATATATGAAATGTGACCATGTTATTTGTAGGACTTGGTTTAATCCATTATATTCATTAAATGAATTAAATAAAATATTTAGAATAATACTAAACGTTGAACTTCCAACTTTCTGTAAGCTTAAATATAGATATCATCATAAAACATCCACACAAGCACACAATTATATTAAAAAAATATTAATAGTTTTCTAAAATTAAATCTGATATCAAAGCAACTTTTAACGTAGTCATATAGTCAGTTTTATTCATATGTAAATTTTCTATTTACGTGAGCAAAATTATATGTTGGTGAGATCATTGTTAGTATAATAATGTAGTGAATATTAATGCTTTTAACATCATTTACCTAACATAATTTCTTGCTTATGATTCATTACCTTTTCAATGTGATCTTTTGATGCGATTATCTTTATTTTTTTGTAATATATTTAATTTAATTCAATTCATTCACATTTCCAAACTTTATTTTCAATAGTTCTTTTGCTTTTTTCTTGCTAAATTGGAACTTTTTATACTTTATTTTACATTTTAATTTAAACTTAAATGAAATGGGATTATTTTTCATTGTTAAAATCATTATTTATTTGCATTTTCATGGAACACACGAATAGAATAATTTAAATAATAAAAGAAAATGCAAAATATCTTTATAGAAATCTTTACAAGAATCTAGTGTGTGTTTTTAACTGTTTTTGAGTAGTAATAGTTTTCTTTAATTGTAATAATGTCTAAAAATTAAATTTTTAACTTATTGTTTGTGATTGTCATTGTAAATTATAATTTACAGTATATCATTAAAATGTTTTATTTGCATTTAGGAATACTAAAAGTATTTTTTTTAATTTGAAATGTTTAGCAATTTTTGATATAATCTACTTAATTGTTTTCAAATAACTTTCTTATACAGCAGAGTCCTTTTAAAAAGCACAATTTTTATACTACTTATTTTATGTGGAATTAGAATAGGTTACAGAAATTATAAAAGAAACTCACTCTTTATAGTTTCTTTTTAAAACTATTTGACGTATTTTATGGTACGTACTAATAATTAAAAAGTAAAAAGATCATAACAAAATCAGTTGAATTATTTTTTAGTTTAAAGATATTTTCTTTTGATGCTAAAAAATAGAAAACACAGTGGAAACGTTTCTCGGAAACAATTTCTGTAATAAATATTAATATGATATTCTAATTTCCTTAGTAGGTGAAGCAGGATATTGTAATATGTTATTCACAAAAATTCAATTAAATTTGTTTTATAAATACAAAATGTTTGATATTTGATATGTTGTACTCAAACACATGAAAGTAAAATGTTCCTTTTTCTTCCAAGCCAAAAATCCCTTTTTAACACCCTTTTATAAGCTTCACATGTATGTAACGGAATCTTTGAACTCAATTTTTACCCACTTTAAATGGTCAAATTAATTCGAAATTTTGCTCACTTATGCGGGACCGATCACAATACAATAATTTTGCTTCATTGTCCTGATCAGGATCATCAGAAGAAACAATTTCCCATTTTCAGATCCCATCCCGCATCTGGCGACTAATTTCAGATCCCCTTTCCAGATTTGGCGACTAAAAGATTAAGTTAAAACTTAGTTCAATGAACTATAAAAGGGTGTTTATTTAAACTATAATTTAATTTTATTTTAGTTAATGGTTTCTTGATTTTAAATAATCATTGCTGTGAACGGGTATATGTAATTTAAATACACTAATATTTACATTTGAATGATTTTCTGTGAGCAAATATTTGAGTGCTATTTATTTACATTAGGTGAAGTTAGCTTATGATGTTAGTTTGCTGTTTTTGTTTACGTTGTATATTCTTAAATATTTATTTTTGTTTTTGTTTTAGTGGTGAATCCCACTGAAACCGTAGTGCAGCTAGGCCTAAAATTGGTTCCATCCGGCGAGTCGATAGTCAACTTGACGGTATATTACACCGATGTCGACATGCATCTCACATCCCAACCTCTCACCACTTTCACCGTGCCAGATTTTCTTGGAATGTGGACGAGGTGTGTACCAAGATTTTTTTTAAAAAAAATTCTCATGGGTAGGGTCATTTAAATAATAGATATTTAATGTATTTTAAGATTTAATGCTTCTATTTACCTCTGTGAAAAAATGTTCGTATATATAAAAACAACTTCGAACGGAAACACTTTACAAAATGGAAGCTATTCATTTTCTATTAGTATAGATCAACTATCCAAAATAAACTATAACTTGGTACAATTTTCGACTCCGTAATTTCGGTGTAAATTTAGTATAATATTTATGTAGGTTTACGAAGTATCTCTATGTTTTTAAAACTGAAATACAAAAATGAAATTTGATTAATTAAGAAACCTCAGAAGTATTGGAATTTTCTCAAAAATTTTACATTAAAACAAATTTGGTAAAAGTAAATATGATTTGGGGTAAATGCTTATAAAATTACCAATTTTATCACTTATTTAATTTTCCGCTTTCGAATAAGTAATTTATACTACAAGTAATTTATAAATTTATGTTAAGAAAAAATAATATCCCTTCATTGTATTTATTATATATACGAAAGTATTCTTATGCGCGCGCGCGAATATTTTTTATTCACTTTATAAATACTACTATGCAAGTAAAGATCAAGCAACAAATATCAAGGAATCAGTAGACAATTCGAAATACTTGTAATGTCGCAGATATAATAATTTAGTGTGCAAGTGTTCTTGCACACTAAATAATTTTTATTTTAGAAATGTCATTCTTTTATATGGCACTCTCTTTCTATATATACAACTATATAGATAAACAGAGAAATGACTCTACAGTATTTTCCGTTTATGAGTGCGGCTGCAGTAAATTATTCGATAATACAGCGGTAAACTTTAAGAGAAAAACTTGACAGCTTTATTTAACTGCTTCACACACAAAATAATTATTGGAAGTAAAATTTGAACAAATCATTAAAACAGCAATCCTTTTAATAGACTTGAAATATAAAATGTTAAAATAGAAAATTTTTACCTTTATAGAGTTTGGAGCATGCAGATTTTGTCTGGAGTGTAAAATTTGAATTATTTAAGGGAAAAAAATGAAAAATAACCTGCTCACGTCATTTTTTATGAGTCAGGAAATAAAACGAAATAATGCACCAATGAATATTTAAACATTGCATTAAATGTAAATTTATTTTTACAGCAAAATACAAGTTCGTTCAAAAAGTCGCATGATGTCGCGTATGTGGTTGCAGGATTTGTCGCTATAATTGTAGATCAGTGGCGCACACAAGGGGGTCCTGGGGGTCCGGACCCCCTAAAGACCTTGATTTTTTTCCGATTGATTATAATTCTAAGTATATAGTACGTAACATTTAATTAATTACTTGTTATTAATGATTAATTTTATTAATTAATTTTAATTATTTATTCAAAAATTAGTTTTTTACTGTGTTTTGTCCCGAAAATCGACAAAATCAAAAGGAGCATGATACAAGAATGGTGAACTTTTGACCCCGGACTCCCCCTTGAAAAATTACTGTGTGCGCTACTGTTGTAGATCTATTACTTATGATTAACTTATTCGGAATTTTTTTTCTTTCGTTTTTAGAATTGTTTGAATAATAGAATGTATTTTTAAAATTTGGTAACTTTTGGTTAAATAAATAATTAATAATAATGAAAAATTAGTTTTGGTTTTGAAATCATTATAAATGACTCGTTCTCATGTTCTCAGATAGCATCTAAAAATCATAAATAAATCGTAGCTATTAAATAATCTACTGAGCGACTGGACAGTAAATGACCAACATATAATCAAAAAGAGTAATTGTTTCTCCGCCTACCAACTTTTCAAACCTTTCATGAGAGGGTAATTAACTTTCTTATTCAATGATAGTACTATCAATCATTCCCGTGTTTCTGAATTAAATTAAATTTTAAGAATGATCGTGAAGATTTTAGAGATTAGAAAAATGATTAATATAATTACTGTACCTCTCTTGCTTTTACTTAGAAAATGCTGTATATCGAACTTGCAATTTCAGCTAAATTATGGTAGATATTTGAAATTTTCTTTTATATTCAGATATATTTTTATAGGACACAAGTAATGAGAAGCGTAGTCATATCTCTTTACATGAAGCACAAATATTTACAATTGGTTTCTAATCGAAATGTATATTTTCTAATCATCGAAAAGAGATGAAAATTTTAATAACAGAGAAAACTTGATTAAAAAATTTAAATAAGTAATTCAAAACACTAACATACATTGAAATATTTGAATTTATTTAAAGGGTTAAAGGTTCGTTCATTTAAATAATTAAAGTGTTTTATACACTAAAAAGGAGACGAGTGTTGAGACGTATTTTTCTACCATTAAACATTTTTGTACGCATTAATGCTTAATACTTTGCAAGGTGTGCATTACGTAAAACATGTAAAAATAATGAAGAGAAATTGTTTCGAGAATTATTGACATCTATTAGATGTCAATAGATACTTATTTGACCAGTACGATGTAGATTTCGTTTCTACTAATGCTTTAAGTAATTTCTGTAAAGAAATATAAAACCACACAATGCTTATTTGATCATGTTCTGAAAACGTTTAGTCTAGGATTTAATTTTTAAATTTTTATCAAAGTAAAAAAAAAGTTATTAATCAAAGTACAATGAGTGAATGCTAAATTTTCTAACATACCACAAACTACTTCAAGTGTGAACTCGAAACTTAAGAAACAATCACAAGATGTTTACTAAATGAATGTGTCTTATATCACAAATTATTTCTTACTATTAATATAAAAGTTAATTTGAAAGTGATTGATATGAATGCTCATTTGAAACTATAAAACACTTCTAATCATTTATTTCGATTATTTACAATTTTAAAATGTCTTAGATAATTTTAAAAACTAGTTTCTTAAAAATGAGGATAAGCTTTTTAAACAAATGTTTTTTATGAGAGAAAAACATAAAAATAATAATTCTCATTCATGAATGAGTCCGCTGAGGAAATTTTCAAAACATGGTTTCTCACTGTTCATTAAATTGTATTTTAACATACACTTGAAAAATATTTTTATCTTTCAGAAATATGAGCAAGTAATTATTAGCAAGAAAAAGAAAATTATCGAGACTTTTTCGCTCAGGTTACATAATTGTAAATTAAATGACGTTCAACAATGAGTCCCTTCAGTCATTCATTAAAATACAATAACGTTACTAACATATCAATAAATCCTAAGCATTTAGTAATGTATCTGTTTTAATTTTTTAAAAATTATTTTATTTTATTTATATTATTTTAAAAAACAATTTTTTCGCTATCGGTAAATCATTGACGTTACTGCGTGTTTTATGTAACTGTTCACTGACGTTAAGTAAAATCAATACTTAATCTAAATTTATGAAGGATTATATGATATTAATTGAACTTTTTTTTTCTTCCATAGGATAGCAATACGAGTAGCTTTGAATAACGTTACTCTCTTTTACAATTGTGAAGAATACGCCAGCGTAGAAATTCGAAGAATCCCAAAGAAATTAGTTTTTGATACTGCGTCTACTTTGTACATAGGCCAAGCTGGTTCTTTGCTTGCAGGAAATTATGAGGTTCGTATATATTTTTCTAAGTTATCATAATTTAAGAAACCGTATGGGTGAAAGGATTTTATATAATGAAACTAATAAAAATTAATATATTCCACTGTGAGGAATTGGTCTTTAACCTGGGTCTTAACCGGTCGAGAACAGAGTTACCCCAGGCTCACGAATTCTTTAATTCTGAAAAAAACTATTTATTTGTTACTAATTATCTTCTCAGTATTCTTCTATATGACAGTCTTCACGAGAACTCAAGTGTATTTGTCACATACATTCCTCTTTTTCGGAAATGGCAAATTTTTTTACAGTCTTAAGGTACTTGGTTTGACTGAGTTCCCTGCGCGGCCACTTTTGTTCCAAAATATTTTCAGTGAACAGGTTACATTTTCCCCTTGTGAACGACTTATTAGTTTTGATTACTACGTTGTACGACTCATTATGGTTTATAAATGTAAATGAACAGAATATAAAACAAGTAATATATAAAAAAGTTTTTAACGTCAATTCTTACTTTGTTAGAAAAAGCGTAATGGTGCCATCTGTTGCAGCTAATTGTAACTTCGACGGAAATTACGCAGAATAAATTTAAAATTAAAAAATAAAACTTATTTAATGAATTATTATTTGAAAAAACTGTATTAACATCAAGTGTCATCCATTACAAGTTAAAAAAAAATTTATTTGAATTTGATTGGATGAGTAGAAAGTATTTTATTAACGATTGAAAATTGGAATAAGATAAATATATAGAGAGTGTAAGCTAATAGTATGAATTCAAAAAAGGGCATCTGAGATCTCTATTGGATGAAGTTGAAACTGATCAAGCAAGAGAAGAACCTGATGAAATAAAGCATATTAATTTTGATAGAGAAAGTAAATTTGAGGAAAGAAATGAACAGGAAATGTTAGAGTTGAAATAAAAATGTTCAGATGCTACCTAAAAAACTCCATCAAGAAAGATATAAAGCCGCAAGTGTATCGCACTGCGCCTTGACAGAAAGACAGACAAGAAAAATCAACATGCTATTTATAGATCATCAAAGGATAATAAAACTACAATAAACTTAACAAAATATAACAATTTTGCCTGCAAATATCATTCCTGTTATATAAGAGAAAAGTGTCTGTGATTTGCGCCCTTTATTAAAGTTACTTTAGTTTAGTTTGATTGAATTTTTTCTCAAATTATAAAAGAAAAATTTAAAAAGTTCTTAAAAGAATGTAAGTATACTTTCTTTTATTTAAAATATTCACTGAAATTACGACTTTTATTGTGTACAATAAAAATAATTATAAAAAAGTATTGGGGTGTTTAACGTTAGTAAGGAGTAACTAACGTTAAGTACGAGTTAACGTTAGTAACGAGTGCACGCCTTCTTCCGGGTTAAATTGGAATTGACTGTCTTGAAATTCATTTTAGTGAAATTACGAGTACTATATATTGGATATTTATTGCCCCTTTTCATTTTTATTTATTAATACATCAAGCTGTTTGGTAAAATATACTTATCCTCAAACTTATATAATGTCACTAAGTTTTATGAAATGAAAAAAAAAATCCCCGTTTCTTTCTTGCATTATAATTGCATGTATGTTGTAAAAACAGAAAAAAAACCTCTTGGGAAGAGCATTTATACATACTGTAAGAATATTGTAAACGATGAAACATCTAAAACTTGCTTGATTAATTATGATTCAGGTTAAGTCATCAAGTTATGATATATGTAACGCGCTTTCTGGTAATTTGGTTCTTTAAATTAAATATTATTTAATATTTCTTGAAGTGTCATTTATAAAGCACATAGAACACTCCCTTTTTTGAGGTTCATGAATTATTTAATGAATAATAAAGAGAGCATAAGTTATCAAGAAACACTGCGAAGTGAGTGTTTCTGAAAGGGAGGATGTTTAAGTGCTGTATGAATAAAAACTAAAGGTAAAAAGTACCACCCTGAGTTTCTGTACCACCCAGTTTTTTAGAATAAGTCATAAATGTCACGGATAGTCAGTTTTAATTAAAGAAAAATAATTATCGGTGAATATTTTTATGAATTGAGGTCTAGAATTTAAAAAAAGTTTCAGTTACATTCTACAATTTCAAGGACAATGACTATTAAAAAAAGTTAAGTAAGATATGGGGATATTTAAGCGTATTTTCTTATAAAAATTCTTTTATCTTAAAAATTAAGAACACTGAAAAATTAAAACAGTACTTATTTTATATTCAGTAATTATTTTTTAAAGAAAATACTTTATTGTATGGTTACATGAATTTATGTTAGACAATGGTCTATTAAAAAGTAAAAATTATTTTGCGAAATTATTGTTTATTTCTATGTTATTACTAGTTATAGTTTTTCGGTTTTTGTGAAAACTAACAAGAATTAGAATGATTAATATGCCATACATCATTTATAATTTTATTTTGCAAAAAATTGTTACACAAAATTCAATTTTTAAATTTTTTTTAAAAGCTGGTACAGAAACTTAAAATTATTTAGACAATGAATATTTATATATGCATAAATATATATAACATATATATTATAAAAGAATATGGTGAAAATATAAAAATATCCCCTACTGCTTTCTATTTATTGCTTCTTCTATCATTTATTTGTCATTCCGTGGTAATCATATTTTCTATTTATAATATAAGTTGAAACAATTTAAGTTCATGCGTTAATTTTCTACAGTTGCAGAGATATGTATATATACATATATATTTTAAAAAATATTATAGCCGGCTGGGTGACGTGGTTGGTTTGTCGCTGGCCCTCTGCACCTAAGGTTGCGGGTTCAACCCCAGCTAAAGTCGGTGGATTCTCATGATGTAGAAAATCGACAGTGGCCATGTCGTATGATTATACGGCATGTAAAAGATTTCTAGAGGGTCTGTTTGGCTTGGATTCTCTTGGAAAATTTAAATCCTATTGCAAGTTCGCATCATCAGAGCTTAGGAAAGAAACTGGGTGTCACAAAATTACCTGCGGCAATTGGTATTCGCCTATAAGGTGCAGCACTAAAAAGAGATGCCAGCTTCCGGGAATATACTAGGTCTACAATGGTAAAACACTAATCTGCGGGCCATTAGTAATAAAAAAAAACATTAGTGCATTTACGCAGAATTATATAGAATAAAATTAAAATTAATAAAAATGCTTTTATTTTCTCTGAAATATAATCATCATGTTTGTTAATTTTATCTGGAAACCTTTATATTACCTATGACCTCGCAGCAATAGTTTTCAAATATGTTGACTTAATTGGTTGCATTAAAAACATCAATGTGTGCTTTAGCAGAAATAATCTCATTATTATTAGAAGATTAATTGGAAGATTCGTTTGTGTGTGTGTGTAAAGACATGTAATTTTGACAATATTTGAACTGAAACTATTATCGATGTTTTTTAGATTTTGATTTATAGGTGTAATGTAACTTCATGGTCTGATACTGGTAATCGAAAGTTGATTTATTGATATCAGTAATTTTTTTAATCTGTTCATCGCCTTGAGTAAATAATTAATTAAGGTTATTTTCGTTTTCGTAGTAGCATTGAATTATTTTATTTTATTATAATTTTATTGAGATTAGATGAGTATATATTCCACTCAGGAGGAATGAAATATTACCTTTTAATAATAATAAAGGAATTCTCCATATATATATATATATATATATATATATATATATATATATATATTACATTTAAGAAAACATATTCCTTTATTACAATAACAGTTATTTCATTTCAGTTCTCATAGAGTGGAAAAAACATATCACTTTTATTTCTTATAAGAATTTGGGCTTTTAGAACAAAATATCATTCAAAAAATTATTACAGTTTAATAATGTCAGTATAAATATTTATTTAAAAACTTGTAATGAACTATTTTATTAACTATTATAAGTAACTCATAACTCTGCCATAACTGCGGAGGAAATAAATCCGCATCCAATGGATTTTTAATTGAAATAGTATTTTCTTATTCAGTTTTTTTAACCTGAAATGATGTATAAATAATATGTGATCAGTAATAAATTTTGTTTAAAAAAATGCTGGATAGTGCGATTACTATTAATTTGTTGCAGCAAATCAATAAAATTGATAATGGTTTAATATTTTTTCGGAGAGTATTTAAATGTTAAGTTTTTATTCCTTTAAATACTAGATTGATTTGAGAAGAAAAATGAATACAATGTTAACAAAAGAAATTTTTTTTCAAAATGGGCCTGCGGATTGTTCATCGCATTACACACTTAGTACATTCTCCGGGAACTGGTATCACTTTTTAATGCGGCACTATTGAGATGGACCCTGTAGTTTTGAAGCTCAGTTTCCTCTCCTGCAGGAGGCACCGAGGTCTGATGTTCGAAGTTGTTCCAAGAATTTAATTTTGCCAAGAGCGCTCAAGCCAAACAGGCACTCTAGGAATCTTTAACATGCCGCGTAATCATACGACACGGACGCTGTCTACGTTTTGCATCGTGAAAATCTCTGACTGATTGCCTAACGAACTATGTCACCCAGCCATTCAAAAAATTAGAGAAAATAACGCAATGCTAAAAAAAAAAAAAAAAAAAATTTTTAATTTTATTATACGTTTTAAGCTGGCTTTATATTTTAATTTTAATTTCAATTTCAATTACTTATGCGTTTTTGCTTTTTATGTTATTTTATTTATTTCTTAGATGAGATAAGTTTCTGATATTATATTTTCTTATTCAGTTTTTGTTTCTCTTCATTCCAAAAAAGGGGGGAAAATGTATGTTCTTTCGATGTTATCATTAATTTATTTTCAAACTAGAAGCATGATATTTAATTTTTCTTTCAGTTTTTTTAAACTAGTCAGATACCTTGAAAAGTCAATATTCTTTTATTTCTTATAAAATAGCAGCATTATAATTATATTTTCCCGTGCGTAAAAAAAATTATGAAGTAAGTATTTAAATTCGAATTTTGATGCCCTTTCTTATCGACCTATGCTTTCGCTAACCGAAAAAGAAAAGTACTAATAATTATTTTTAAGACAAGGAATACGCCTAACATGTCCAATTTCTCAGTTCAACATTCGACATGAATTGAAAAATTATTCACTACCTTAGAACTCCAAAGCACACATTTTTATTTTATTTTGTTGGCTTTATATGTTTGGTAAAAAATGTATTGAAAAGCTACATTTAAGGCGTATTCGTGAACAAACTGCAAGGTGAAAACATTCACATAAGCGATGTCTTCCTTTTATTACTTTGTTGTTGCTTCATCGCTTGCAGAGGTCTGTTCAAAGGCTAACAGGCTAAATGATGTGACCTTTACAACGTAACCCATAATTATGATAATTAGATTAATTTTTAACGTCGTGCGAAGCGACAAAAACTCAAGTCACGATTCACTCCGCCGCCGCAGTTAACATTCAAGCAAATTCAATTTATAATCGATCATTGCTTAAATTGCTTTCTTAGAAAAAGGAACATTGATTCAAGGAGCTTCACTATGGCTCGTTTTCAGTGAAACTACATAAGAGTCTTGAATAGGTAACTTCTTAAGATGATGCATTCAAAGATGATGCTAATGGAACTACATTTAACATTTTTATAATTTTAAGGATATATTTTTTTACAATTTGAATTCATATAGATTTATTCAGACTTCAATTAAAATGGAATATAACATTTATTTATTTTCGTTATTTTTTTAAGTGTGAAAGTGTTTTAAAAATGCTACGTGCTTTGAGATTTAAGATAGGGCTTAGAACATTTCAAATTTATCAATTTTTTTTAATGAGATATAATTTTACACAAATTTGTGTCTTAGTGGAATGTTGGAAGAATTAAATAAGAAAATCACACTATCTCTCTTTACTCTTCAGAACAAATTACGTTGCTTACAACTTTAAAATTAATTCATTGTATTACTTGTAGATAATGGTGGGGGGAAAGAACTAGTATGTATCCATTGTAAACTAAAAAAATAAATAAACTATTTAAAATAAAATTACAATGATAACTTTCATGACATGAGACTAAGCCCTTGGTCCGATTAAGGAAATTAAATTTTACAGTCTTGAATAGAGTAGTTTCTGCAGATTTCTAGAACCCACTGAAGAACTAAATTGACATGTAGGACGCAATAGAACTGAAACGAATGTATTTTATTTTGTTTAACTTGATTGGTTTGAAATATTTTCAACTTGAGAAGTAAAATAATACAATGCCTAGTTATCTTGAAGTAAGTGGAATAATTAAGTATTTCTAAAGAAAATTATAAGAATATAAAAGCTGGAACTGAAATTTGGAAGTCTATAATATTTATTTAATGCGTTTAAGTCATCATTTGTAAAACTGAATCTATGTTTAACATGTACAACTCAGCTTAGGTGTCATTCTCATCACTTGAACGTGGATCAAAATTCACACTCGTAGCACAAGCAAAAAATTGCTTACTGACAAAAATATTTTCCTTTATAGAGTAAGAGTTTATTAATGTATCACTATAAAGCAACACGAGAGTTATTGGCGATCGACCAATAACTGGATCGATTCGTAATTTGTACTTCGAGCAAATGACGAGAGCGACACCTGAGCTGACACTCTACTCTCCAAACTGCCAACGGAAGGACTGAACTCCACAAGATTTAACGCACGCATCAACCCCTCTACACGGTGGGTCTTCAGTGCCTTTGGGTTCAAACTCATGACACGCTGGCCAAAAGTTCGTGACCATAACCATTGAATGTCGCGGCCACTTTCCCATTTGAGAAGTAACATAGAACATATATTAATTTCCAGCAATTAAAAGGGATTTCTTAAAATCGACACTTGGAAATAAATCCAAACAAGAAGGGGATATGATTTATTTTTTAAAAAAATTTATTATAATTGATCGCGAATTTTCGATATTTAAGCAATAATATAGTTTAGTTTGATCAATGGCGCTTTTCACTTAAAATAAATGAAAAAGAATTACTTTTCCGAAAAAAATTTACAAAGTGAAATTTAGAGCGGTATGTGGAATTTTTAAAATTTATTTTTATTAAAGAAAAAAAATGAGCATCATATTTTCAAATGAATCCAAAATTAATTTCAGAACAAAAATAATATATACAGCATTTTTCTTTACTTGAAATATAATATTTTTCATTTAAATAACAAAATGGTTTAAGTCATATAAAAAAAACGAATTATTTTAATATTTTTTCAACATCTGAGATTTGTTTTATTTCTAACATATTTCTATTTTAAAATCTTTTGTAATATACAAAAAGAAAAAAAAACATAAATCATGAAGATAAATAAACATTTCTTCTTTTGGAATTTAAATAATAGAATTCGTCCCAGAGAGCTAACAGTAAAGTAAAATAAAATGAAAAATCATTTCTCTCTCGATGCAATATAAAAATATCCCAGTCGTATATAACATTTTATCTACTGCGAAATTCGTTTTGGGGTTGATGAACATTTTATGGAAACTACCCTCGCATTCGGGCAGTTTTCCTCCCGAAGCAATTTGCATGCATCTCAATGCCCCGCTAATCCACCATTTCATTTAATGTCAATTAACTCGGTCCACGTGCCGCCATACTTAAGACCTTACGATTAGATTTTTCAGTTTTAATATTGTTTGCTGTATGGCGGTTCGGTCTGCTGCTAGAAGGGTTGTCATATTTGGCAAGAATATTAAATCTTTGGCGAACCAAGCATGAAGAAAAATTATTTACAATAAAAATTGCTGAACACGAAAGTGAAGGGACTGGAATATTTTTTCGTGTTAAAAGAATTTCGTGTTAAGGGATATTGCAATATCATATATATATATATCAACAAAATCAAGTTTATTAGAGTTTATTTTAATTACATAGATATGGATATATGTATGTATTTAATAAAATTCAATGAAGCAAAAATATTCGCAAGAATTTAAAGAGATTTTATACAAAATTTTAAAAAATTTTGAAAAACAAAACATTTATTGAGATTTTGGGAAATAATCTGATACTTTTCTTTGCGTTGTCTTTTTTAGCATCAAATTGCTCGATATTGTCCATTTTGTTATTCGTTTCACCATTGGAATCTGCGTCTAAGTAACTGCGCATACTTTTCATGATATTCCTTATTTCAGAAGACATGGGCACACAGGAGCTACATTATTCATTTTCATCGTTGGAATCTGCCTCAATGATATTTTTTGAGCTTTGAACAAACTCCAAAATATCTTTGCCATAAATGAGGCTGTACACACACATCATCTACTGCAACGAATTTTTCCGATAATACAATAAGACAGTCCAATGCGGCTGATGTTTTCCGTATTTTGTTCATTCCCAGATAAAAAGTCTTTTCGTGTTAAGTTAAGATTTTTAATCTTCTTATCTAGTTTGAATTATAGTTCCAATGTTCTAATGATAATTTGAATTATAGTTCCAATGTTCTAATGATAATTTGAATTATAGTTTCAATGTTCTAATGATAATAATAATTTTTTAGTTGCAAATTCTTTATCGTTGTCAATTATCCACAGAAGAGAGGTTTTCGATACTGCGAATTAGAAATCCATATGTGAAAGTTTAAATTTTATGTTTCTAAAGGGTGTTTTTTTGAGAGGTATAGAACTTTAAATTGCAATAAAACAACGATGTATTATTCGATTGACATGAATTTTTTTTATTCGAAAGATAATCTTGTGGCATTATATTTTAAATATGATTTCTGGCATATGACTGCCACGTCTGGCTCGGATGTAGTCCAATCTGGACGTCCAATTTTCGATGACTTTTCCAACATTTGTGGCCGTATATCGGCAATAACACGGCGAATGTTGTCTTCCAAATGGTCAAGCGTTTGTGGCTTATCCGCATAGACCAATGACTTTACATAGCCCCACAGAAAATAGTCTAGCGGTGTTAAATCACAAGATCTTGGAGGCCAATTCACAGATCCAAAACGTGAAATTAGGCGGTCACCAAACGTGTCTTTCAATAAATCAATTGTGGCACGAGCTGTGTGACATGTTGCGCCGTCTTGTTCAGGCGTGAGTCTATTCATGATGAATATTGCCAAACCAAACTGAGAATAAATCACTTGACAGCTGTTAAATCGGTCGCCATCTTGGAAAGTAATGCCAACTTAAACTTCTATACCTGGAAAAAAACACTCTGTATTTCGGAATGTGACTAGTGGATATGGTCACGAATTCGTTGCCGGCGGTTTGCGAATTCGAGTCCAGGTGCCATTAAAAACCCGCCTGTATAGGGGATTGGTCGATTTGTCAAATTCAAAAGTCCTCCCGTCGGCGGTGCGTGATAATTTGAAAAGGGGGTGCAAGCTTATGTGTCGTCCTCGGCACTTGACCTATGCTCAAAATTGCGAGATCCGTCATCAATAGCCACCGTATTGTTTTATAGTGCGATGTCACACTCACTCTACTTCGGAATGATTTTTAAAACATATCAATCGATAAATGTATATAAATTACGTATTTTAAATGAAAAATTAAAGAAATAGAAGTTAATTATAACAAAAATTATTCAATTACTTTTCAGAAACCTATGCATATATTCGTGCCACATAATTTTAGCTGTATACGACTTATTTTCTATTCTTTATAGTGGCGTTTTATTCTAGGTCAGTTTGAAATAATGTTGAAAAGATTTTTAAGAGATCATGTACATTTATGCAAAGTCCTCTTAAACAGACCTCTCTTATGCGGGTAGGATTGAATTCTAAAGAAAGTGTAGACGAAAGCGTCGAGAGGTAATCTTTGGTAAAAATTAAAAATTTGTTAGTCTGGGGGGAGGGGGTCCTTGAATCTCCAACTCTACCTTCAGTACATCGTTCCATGCAACGTTTGATAGGAAAGTAGAATTAATTTAAGAAGTCAAAAATAATAAACTTATCAAAATGATTAAACTATTTATAGAACGGAATTACAAACTTATTCTGGATTTATACATTCATAACTGACAAATTATTGTCAAACGTCAATACAATTCCTTCAGTTTAACTAAATCAACGAACAATTTTTACTGTCGAATTTCTCTCGCTCTTACTTAAGCTGTCGACATTCAATTTCAACTCGAATGAGGTTAATCTTAAGATGATTACATTCGTTTAGATTTGAGATAAATATCTGTCTTGAACGTTCTAGATGATAAAACTAGATAAATGCACTGCGTTGAAACGAGATCCATCTTCATCTCAAACAATTTTACCTGCTTTCCTAAAAGGAAAAAAATTACTAAAATTATGGCTTAATCCTATAACCTACCCTGAAAACATGGAATCTGACAGCCCACCAGACGTCAAGCTAAATTGATTAAATTTTTAACCTCTGACGTCTGAAAGGTCAAACCTGATCCCATCACAGAAACGACTCCTCCGAAAGGCATTGACTTAAATTTGGCGCAATCTCTTTTAAAACAAATTCAAGCAAAGTGTATCAGGGCATTTTAAAAGTTACGGCAGCCCTAAATTCCATTCTCCATTCATCAGGATGACAGTTGCAAGCCCTCTCCCAGCTAAGCCCTTGATCCCGTGAAAATTGGTCCTACTTATCAATGCCCCTTGAAGGGGCCCCGCTACATTTATCTAATTTTCAGTCAAATATTCACTCTTCTGAATTTCTTTTTCTACCTCTAAATTTCATTCAACCTTTCGCGTGGTTGACTTGCTTTTGCATCTAAGATGGGCAATAGAGATAGTAAAAGCAGGGTGGTGGCTGCCTTAAGTAGCCCTTGCTTAGAATCGCCAGCTTTATTAGAAAATGAGATATGGTTGAGAGATAAGTTAGAGGAAAGATATTCTCTTTTTCTAAGCACAAGTTAATTTTGACGGAAGAGAAATTTTTGAAGGGTGTTATTTATAATGTCTTGGAAATTAGTTATGGAGAATTAATGGTTGGGTTCTGAGGTAAACAAGATTTCGGTTGTGTAAACTCTTGTTATCCAAGTTTTATGCATACATTATCGTGATTATGTAAACTAATTTTTTTTAAAAAAAATTTTGAGTTTTTCTTTTATGTAAAAAAGAAATCAAATATGGTGAAAGCTATATGAGCGATGTCTTATTAAGATAAAAGAAGAATATTATGCTGCCATAATGAAATTAATTATTCATTGACATTTGAGGGAAAAAAAGAACGATAGATTGGCTTTCACATCTTCCCTATAATACTAAGAACTATGGATTAGTTGTATTTTTATTAAAATTATTTTTTGTGTATAAATTTTTTATGATGTATTTTTTGGATATAATTTTACTTTCAAATATATATATTTGCTTTGTGTTTGGTCATCTTGAGAGATAACACTGCAGAGTTTCTTTTTCATTTAATTCATGTTTCTTAAGTTATCCTTCTCTCATTCGATTTAATGATAAATTCATTTATAACTTAATTTCTGTTTGTAATGTTAACGGAGTCTAGTCGGAAGGAAATCCTTCAAATGGTCAAGTTTGACTTCATGTATTGTTAAAGTTCATAATTCAATTTGTGCATGTATTTGAAGATAAAAAAATATAATTATGATTTATGTGGCAATGGTTAATAAACTTATCTGTAATAAAATAGAATTTTGAAACATTCAATAAATATGCATTTTTCACCAAAAAGCAATCAAATAAAAATCTGTATGTATCTAAAAAGGGATTTGTTTGAAGAGAGAACAAAGCACATATGTTAATTTCACTTAAGCAAAAGTAGGCGCTGTGTATATGTTAGCAAATGATCAAAGGCACATTAACCAATGGTTGGTTGGTCTTGTCATGGATAATAATTAAGTAGAATCAATGATCCTACAGATAGCATCGGCAATCTGAATGCAGTTTTCTTCGTATAAATCTTAAGGGGGTCTTTGCTAATGTGCTGCAATTTTGGCAGAATGGCAGGGCAGGAGAAAAGACGTTCTGTGTTAAGTTCCGTGTTGTGACAGTGCAGAATGGACAGTTCTTGTTCCATTCTTCTGAATTTGTATGCCCCTAATGTGTCTTGTTCTGAGTCTTGTTAATGTGCTTACCTGGCTTCTACATGTATCATTTTCAGGAACTCGGTGTTTCAGCTTGATTTTTCTATTGTTAAGTCTAGATTTTGCTACTGAGTTTATATCACTTACGGTGACGAGCGTTGCAGTGTTGGTATTATCGTTAAGTTTGCCTTGCTTCCTTAGCCAGGGTATCAACCATCTCATTTTTATCAATACCAACATCCACTGTTTTTTCAAAATGAGAAGCTGACGAAGTGTATAGTGTACTTTAACCAATAGAAACGTAAATTAATTTACCAGTATCATGTTTGATTAAATTAATGGAGGTAAAACCAGCTGTTTATCCAAAAGCATACATTTTAAAATACTGTTCATACATTGATTCTTAGTGAAAAACAAAGTGTCTTAATTCCAATTCATTTATCTCATTCGGTTATTTACGTTTTTGTTGATAACGTTACTGATAAAGTTTTAAATATTTAACTCTACATGCTCAATTTTTGATTGATTATCTCGTTGATTTTGTGTAGAATATAATGGTGTGTAAAATACATGGTTAATTTAAAAGTATGATATATCTTGAAGTAGAAACTTACGATTCGGTAATTCAGTTTCATTTTGCAATTTAATCTTAATGTTGACGGAATTTGCTCAGTATGATTTCCAATATAAGAGTTATTCTCGTATACACGCTGTCACAAAAAATATGTGCACCGAGGAGGAAACGAGCTACTATCACGAAACTTGAAATGTAGTATGTAGTGTATGAAGAAATAAGCAAATGACTAGAAATTCAAAAGAACGTGTTTTATTAAGAAGATATGGCTTGAAAAAGTTACAAATCAGTTGGTAGTAAATCCACCTCTAGCCGAAACACGGCGTGGTAGTGAATCATTGAGGTAATCTATGACCTCCTGCGGAAGGTCATGCCAAAATTTTTGGAACTGAGAAGTTTTTTCACGAGTATTCCCGGACAGCTGTAGTTGCCTTCCAGACAAGTCTCAAATGGGCTTTATCGACGAGAGGTCTGGTGACCTGGCAGGTCACGTAAGTACGTCACATTCTTGTGGAAATTGCTGGGAGAGTCGCGAACAGGGGCTTAGCTACCACCGTATCAGCCGTATCAATGATACAGGACCCCCAACATGTGTCCCATAACAGGGATTTTATACCTAAATAAGAACCCCAAAAGAATTTTGATACAGGGCCCATTCAGAACTAGCTACGCCAGGGGTCTCGAAGTATGTGGACGAGCGTTGTCTTACCGAAAAATGACACTTGTGTGATACAACAGCATACACAGTTCAATTGATGTTGAAATTTCGACCACGTAACTGCATGCCCTCTAAGTGCTTTGAAGGAATGACTAGGGATGATCGAGTGTCCCAACAAATCTCTCCCCACCATGTCACACCTTGTGTAATCTCCGTCTTCTTCTCAACAACAAATGCCGAATGGAACCAGTGGCCTGGCCGCCTCTACACGCGTATGAGCTGGTCATCAGCATTGAGACAAAATCGGGTTTCATCGCTGAAGATCACACGTCTCTAGTTTGTCACTCTCCAGCTTGCCCAAGGTCGGAAGAACTCCAATGGTCACTTCCTGTGATCTGGGGTCAGTGGTAGTCATCTTAGTGGTCGTCGACTGCTTTTACTTGCGTCAGCTAGTCTCCGAATGGTTTCCACCGATACCACCGGATGTCTGGAAGGTTGTAAATGGCATTGAATCGATTCTAGCAACATTGGCAATTGGTGAGGATGTGGTCGCTCTTATGATTACGCGATCATCGCGCGTATATGTGTTCCTGGGACACCCTAAACCCATCGCGAGGGTAGGTTATCTTTTCCTTGATCCATTGTTACCAATACCGAGCAAATACCATATCTCTTATTGCTAATAATATATCTTTAATATATATAAAGATTATATATATATAAAGGTATAAGGTAAAGGTCCTAAATATATACAAAGGTAACACACACATTTTTCATTATTAAATTGAACATAAATTTTCTTTGAATAATTTTTACGAATATTTATAGAATTAACTACTAATTATTAAAAAGTAATTAAGCTATCTTTGCTCAATTTTAACAAACTGAATCTTAACTCGGAACACATCATATTGAAAAAAAATCCCATATTTATATAATTCATTTTAACACGTTTATCATATTGTGTTCTGAAAGTTAAGAAATGTATAATTATGCTATTTTTTTCACTTAAATATTTAAGATCCATTCACTACCATTATACTACATATTAAAGACAAACATACATATTTTTTTTAATGAAAAAAAGGATAGATTCAAATACAGATAATTACCACACAATAAAAGGTTTTATATTCTCTATTATATAGTGAAGAAAGACAAAATATAATATATGGATTTTTTGTGGAAGTTATTTATTTGATAATAGATTCTGAGTTTTTTTGGGGATTGTATACTTTAATATTAGATGAAAGCAGCTTTAAGCTTGTCGGAAGATTATACTAAGCAGATATAATAACCAAAACAAATAATATATTTGTCATCATTGTGCACGCATTGTGCGCATGAAATCTTGGCACGACTTATGCAGACAACCTCTAATTTCAGACACAACTGTGCAGCCACAGCAGCTATTAAACATCAATCAAGTACTTGATTACCTTGGTTGGTCGAGGCAAGCATCGTGCATTTGTAAAAGGCTTCGAGTGTGGCCCAGTAAATAGTGTAATCGCAATTCTCTTAAAACTCAGATAATTTCTTAGATGATTTTGTTTATTAGTGTGTTTTGCGTGGGTTTTTTTTGGAAGTTAAATTAGTTTTTTAGACTGTTAAACTGATCCGAACGAAAGTTTAGGAATATATTTTCTACTCTAGTCTCCATACTTTTTCATGGATGCTCAAAAATTTCAGTGTGTAATTCCAAAATAATTGTCCGTTTACATAAAACAGTGAAATATATAAGTTGCGCTGATATATTTGTCCTCAATTAGAAATCTAAGTAGAAATAATTATATTTGTTTTTAAGGGGGGCCAGCACGTTCATATGAGCTCATATTAAATTGCTTAAGTTTATGTACCTTTTTCTCAAAAACTACATACTTCTCAAAGGTAAAATTTTAATTATAGGTTATGTGTACTATTAATAACACTTTAACGGAAGGTTTTGTCTTTTTGTTCAAAATTAAATTAATTATGAATTTTTTAAAACTGTCCCATTTCCCCCCCTAAAATTTAATTTTAAAAAGTCATATTTACAAAAATTTGTTAGATATACCTGATTCCCTCCATTAAAAAAAATGTGTAATCATATTAAAAATCCCCTCACTGAAAATTTGAGGATTACATGATAAGTAGTTTTTGAGAAAAAAAAAAGTACATAAAACAGCATTTCTCAAACTGTGGGGCGTGCCTCTCTAGGGGGCCGGGAGCATATTGAAAAGTCGACAAACAAAATTATTAATTTACTGAAAGTAAACAAACAATATATATTTTGACATAATGAAAAGTAAAATGCCCATTTACACTTATATAATGCACTTATAAATGCACTGCACAATGCATTTTATAGTTAAATTAACAATACTATGTGAAGAACAAGGTAACCCCATGTGACCCATTGGGCTTGTCATATATAAAATTATATACAAAAATTAACACTTATCATGATCATTTGTAAGCGGTTTATAATCGATCCCTTAACTGCCGATTAAAAATTACGCGATTCTTTCCCAATGCCATCATTTTCCACATAGGCGCGCGTATGTGATGTATAGAGCGGAGGGGGGAGAAAAGAAATAAATAAGTAAATCCTTTGCAAACACTGTCAATGTCTTTTTATTACATTCCAAGTCCTTCGGAATAATTTTATGGATAACTGTGCATGGAAAAGATCGTACTTCGGAAAGACGTATAGTATATACGTCTGGGACAATTAAAGCTTTGGATGATTAAGAACACGACATTTGTATACGTCGGTGGCACTTAAGAGGATAAAGTTGCATTTTAGCTTTAGCGTCCATGAATAGTATTTCTGAATTGAGTACATTGTTATTGTTTGAGGGGGGCGCGATAGAAATTATGATTTCATATTGGGTCGCAAATGTTAAAAGTTTGAGAAGCACTGACATAAAGTGAAAAATATTGGATTGGACTAAAGCGCAAGAAAAGAGGTGTTAGATGGTGAAAGAACATTTACACAAAAGAACAAGTGTGTCAAACCAGCCTTGGAATAGTGTATGAGTGAATAGTGAAGAGTGGCATGGAATGAGAAATTAAACCTGCCATAATTCAAAATTCATTTAAAAATTTAATGTGCCTAACAATCTAGATGGAACGGAGGATGATTATTTGTTTATGAATCAGAGTAATAGTTATGGTGAAGATGAAACATAATTCGATGATGTGTCTAAAAATATAACGGAGGAGATATATGGCGAACTCATGTTATCCAATAACGATAGTTTATTCGGTATGTCATTTTTCTTATAGAAACAGTATTTAGATATATACAGAAATCTAATTTTTTATGCTAATTTTCTCTTTATTTTATTAAGCTATCATTTTTATATCCGGCGTATAACACGTTCCTGTAAACTTCGATCTAATTTTTTCTTGTGCGCGTTTTACGCTGGAATGTACGGTAAATCGAAAATATATTTAATACTTCAATTTGAAGATAATTTTTTAAGAAACATATTTGTGTGGATAATTTTGGATAATTTTCCTGGAATAGTATCATTTTAAATAAAGATTTATCGCAAATTATTCATTTTATGATAGATTAATATTGCTTATATTTGTTGATATAGGAATATGGGATTCTTACGAAATGAATAAGATCTTAAATTTGTTTTTGTTTTATATGTCTTACATTAGCAGAATATGGTTCTAAAAAGACAAAACGAATATATTGTATTATTTTTCAAAGTAATTATTAAAAGAACATTTATTTTTTTAAAGAACAATGAATTGTTCGACACGTGTTTTAGGAAATTTTGATATCATTAATGTATTTATTATTATAGAAGAGCAACTTTTATTGTTGATTGTATTCTCATTTTAAATCTTGCATTGTATATTTATCATTTTATGTGATTCATTATTTTATAACATAAGAGTAAGAACAATGGAGTACATAATGAAAACATGTATCTTTGTGAGTTATGTTTTTAAATATAAATAATAAAGTTGTATAGTTTCATATATAGAGAATAAATATATAGAAATTGAAATTATATTTTTGAGATAATAATGTCGTAGCAAGCAGGACTCAAAATACACGTAGAAAGGATAAAACAATGCATGCAATAAACTCTAAATAAGGGGATTTTTTCATTAATGTTATCTTTAAATCATCCCAATAAAGTTATCTGAATTTGTTTGTAAAAATGATTTTCAAAGACAATGAGAAATGAATCATTGTTACCAAAATTTCGTTCTAAATGTAACAACACATTTAATAAGTTTTTTGATTTATATTATTGTATATTAAAAGTATTTTATGAAGATAAGTGGAATGCTGAATCATATTTATATCCGAACTATTTATTTATCTATCAGAATGTATTGTATTTCTCTTTTGACCGAGTTCGCGTTTTAATACTTTTTTTTCGTAGTAAGAAATATATTTTGAAAAAGATTTAGCATAAAAAATGATGCTTACTGATGACGATTAAATGATGTATGAACTTTATTGCAGCTTAAAATTTTCACTATTGTGTAGAATTATTGGAATTCAAATGGCTGTAAACCGTTGAGAAAAGATCATCAACAGATGCTTGAAGTATCTTTAGCAGTAAAATGTGCAACAAACATCTTTTTGATTGAGAGAACGGACTGATTAATTCACTGGTTATTAATGTAACATGTAGAACACGAGAATTATTGGGAACTGACTTTTTAATTTAATGACGAGGATGACACTTGAACTGATACTCGACTCTTTAATTTTCAACATTCGGCAATGTAACGGGTACAAAGAACTAAACACTTGATGAATGATAAGGAAGGTAACAGTAAAATAGACCATAAAAATATTTTCTGTTATGTAAAATATTATTCTTTTATTCATTACAATAAGAATCTCATTAATATCATTTAGCGCACAAAAGGTTGTTTCTTTTGAAAGACCAAAATAAAAAAGAAAACCCCAGACCTTACTGTAAACAAATGAGTTTTAAAAAAATTTCCAAGTTAAATTTTTATTGATTTTAATTTAATGATCTTTATTCTCGTAACAAACCTCTTGCTAAAACATGTGTAATATAAAAGCGCGACTTAGCAATATGTTTAGCCACAAAAATATTTGAGGTACTTTTTGGTACGCGCATCGCATTTATTTTGCTTAAGTAATAATTAATTATAAAATTATCTGTACTTTTGTAGTTGAAAAAAAGGTTATTTGACGACATATGCGGGGAGAGGGAAAGCTTTATTTTAAAAAAATATTTTCTTGAATATTTTGTTTGATGTTTTTTGTCTCCTTTAAACAATTTTTCCCCTTATGTAGTAAATAGAGAAAATTTATTTCATTTATCATACTTATTGACAGTGAATCTAACCTAATGAATATTAAATTAAAAATTAATGAACATTCCGTTTTTTCCTGCATTTTTATGAGAAAAAATATTTTATTCATAAACATAAATTACACATTGGATTTTATTAATTTTTCTATTTATTAGCATATTAAGAGAGTGTTAGACGTTTTTAAGATTATCTAAATGCTTAAATAAAGGAAGAATATTTTGAGTGTTTTCTTAGTTTAAAATTTCTTCTAGAGCTCTAATTACATTATAAATTTTAGTGAATCAAAATGTAAACAATTAAACTATTACTACCGTAATTTCATTTCTAACATCATTATTGTTTTGCTCATTTATTTCCTTTGAAGCTAAAAGAGGTACGAATTAAATCATACAAGATCTCTGATATTTTTTTTAAGTATGCGACATAAGTAATATTTTCTTTTCTGTTTATTTTTACGCGGTGTTAAAGTGGAAATATTACAAATCATTTGATAAAAAATGTTAATGTCATAACGGTTTGGATTTTTCTTTCTATCAAAAATGTTACACTGAAAACCTTATGTTACAAAAAAAATCACCGAAATTGATGAAAATTCTTTAACTATTAAATGAACTTTATTGTTTTTTGTCTGCTTTCAAATAGGAAATATTTTCACACACATAAACGCTTACAAAAACAATATTGCTTAGTACGTACTTATTATCAACCTTTCCTTGTACCAATTAACTTGCTGTTACAATATTGAAGTGAATTTTTTGAGAAGTAACAGTGTGGAATCAAATTATATTCGAAATTAATACCTGTTGTGTGATGAGCAAGTTTATAAGGGTGCTGCCGAAGATTTCTGGAAGTTATTGCAAAGAAGAAAAAAACAATTGCACATTTTTGTGGCTCTCATATAATTAGGGTTTATTTATAATCCTATCTAATCACAATTATACTCTAGAAGATCGCTTTAAGAAGCTGCAATTTTCGTACACGCAATGCTTCTTTTTTTTTCTGTTACTCTCTTTTCTTTTGGCTTATTTTGTTGTATGCGAGAAAAAAAGGAAAATAAGAAAGGAAAAAGTGTTATCGAGCTGCAAGTTTAATTGCAAAATGGATATGAAACATTTTTAATGCAACTGTAACCAATTTAATTTACACTGTAGATGTATTTCAAATGGTATGAAATTTTAACTATCTATTGTTCAAGTATGTAATTATTTTTTCCAATCTTCTGAGATGAAATTATTTATTATTTTTGCCTGTTTGTTACTTATTTGTGACTTTTGATCGTTATAAGACTAGCTTTCAAATCCGAATTTAATTATGTTTTGTTCATAACTATATTAAATCAAACTAGAAAGTATATATACAACTTTTCCTTTTTTACGCGGTAAATACAGTCCTTGAAAAAGCATTAGGAGAAACCATGTCTATTATCAGAAACGTTGTCTTCAGTAGAAAAATCCACCACTTTTGTTATGCTTAGAATATCAAATGAAAATTGTCTTCCAGTGGGGACTTTTTTAAAATCTCAACCACTGTCCATAATATTTTTTGATTGTACAATTTTTTTATTAGAAAATATCATTTATTAAAAAAATTATTAAATAAAAAATAATAATTAAACTTCAATAAAGAATCATTAAATAAAAATTCTGACTGCATTATTTCTTCATAAAATAATGATGCTTAATATTTGGTAAAAGACAATCTTGAATATCCGTTTGAGTTGCTGTGATGGTTTACATTAATGTTTTTAAAAAACTGTTTAGTTATATTTATTTTCGACACTTTTCTAATCATAATTTAGAAAAAAAGTATTTTGAAAAATACGTGCACACACATATTCATTTTTATGCGCAAAAATGGATTTCAGACAGAGAAAGGATAATTCTTTAATCAAAATATGAATACTGAGTATTAATTTAAGTTTCCTTTCTGATATATAATTTTAATTCCATGAAAATACATTTTAAGATTTTCTCTTTACATAATTTAAAGTAATAAATGAATGATAACATTTGTAATTGTTCACAGTCCAAAGTATAAGTATTCTTAAAATTAGATAATATATATATATATATATGTATCGTATGTACATATATATATATACACAGAGAGAGAGATAATTTATTAAAACAAAATATAATATTTTCCACTTTTGCATTTTGAAACTAAAGTTTTTTTTAGAAATATCGGTGTTTACTATTTGCTGATTAGAAAAATGCTTCTTTGAGGTTTACCTTACATGATTTCGGTGCATTTTTCTATTTCCAGCTCAATAATTATTAAAGAAACAAGTAATATAAAAAATATTTTTAAAGTCAATTCCTACTCAAATCAACAAAGAAAATTTTATTGTAGCTACTTTTTATTGAATAGTTACAATTAATATAAATATGTATATAAATATGACAGAATCACAACATTAAGTGGTAATTCATTTTTATTAATTAGCGTTAAAGTATCGTATTGTCATCCAAAACAATCGTGTATATAAAATTTCAGTTCAACTGAATGCTTTAAAATGTGAGAAAAAAAACCGTTTCAAGTTTTGACACAAGTCGCTAAGTCGCCAAAACTGATGCCAACGTGGCTGTATTTGTAATTCTTTAAATAATTAGTTTTAATCAATTTTTATTAATTATAATTAAATTATTGTATTGTTATCCAAAATAATCACGTATATAAAATTTCAGCTCAATTGAGCGCTTTGAAATGTATTTTATTAACGATTGAAAATTCCTACAAATAAATAAATATAGAGAGAGAATGTGAGCTATACAGTAGTAGGAATTGAAAAAATAACTTTATTCTCTAATAAAACGAAGGAAAAAATATAATCCCAACTGGACGATTCCCATAACAGCCGTAAATCGCCAAATGTGGCACTTATGTTCCCAAGTTGCTTTAGCCAATTTGTCGCTTGCTGACGAGCGACGCGCGTGACAAGAGTGAAGTAAAAGGGAAACCGTCAGCCAAAATCTCGCGGGCCAAAGGCCACGTACTTACGAGGGGTGGAAAAACGAGGATGATTTTGTTCCGGAGGGATCCCTCTCTCCCTACAAACATTACTGATGAAGAGAGCTTAATATAAAAATTCTCCGTGGGGGGGAGATTGAGATTCAGTTGCACAGGATGATAAAATCCTCTCGTTTGTATGAAATCGCAACAACCAGAATTCATAGTAGGTTTGTTATAAACGATGGTTTTTGATGTTTGGAGTTTAAAAAAATAAGAGCCGCGCTATAAAAGCGACAGAACCTGTTAGACTGTGTCGAATTGTCAGAGTTTCCCATTAAAAAAATCAATAGAAGCGACGAAACCAGTTAGTTTGTATCGAATACCTTATGACATTTTAGTAAAAAAAAGTTGCTTTTAAAGGGAAGAAAAAAATAAGTTTATGAGAAAAGTATCATTTATAAGTAAATAAATATTAAAAGGAAAAAAAATCATGTCAGCAATTTAAATTATTTTACACATACTTTACTTTGTAGCACTATGAACTGAATAGGCTAAAATCATGACTGACCAGAGTGTCCTAGGAGTCCGGACACCCCCATAGCCCTTAATTTTTTTTCGATTGGTTATAATCCTATGTATATATTACGTAAAATTTAGTTATGTATTTGTTATTAATAATTAATTTTATTAATTAATGCTAATTATTTATTCAATAATTAATTTTGCATTGTTTTTTCCCGAAAATCGACAAAATCAAAAGAATATGTTGGGCGGTGTATTGGAGCATGATACTAAAATGGTGGACTTTCGACCCTGGACCCCCTGAAAAATTTTTGTGTGTGCTACCGTGCCTGACAAATGATAAATATAATCACGAGTTTTCCAGTAAATTTTAAACAATATATATATATATATATATATATATCACTTGTTTTCCCTCTCTTAAAATTTGGATAAAATTCCAAATTTGACAATTGGTTAAATATATTTAAATGGTGAAATTCTTCTTACAATTTTTTAAACATATTCACTACGAGTATTTATCTACTTAAAATTCAAGTACATTTTGTTTACATATGTTTGTGACAAATATGTGTTTTTAAAAGAATGTTTTCACATAAAGCAAAAGTTGGCAACAACGAAGCGCATGATCTGATTGGCTGGTAATACGTGACTGCATTTATCAGGGGACTCTGACGTCACATGAATTTATCCCATTACTTATTTTTGGAGTTAACACGGTCTCAATATTATTAGGAAAGTATTGAACCTCTCATATGTTTTTAATTATAGGATTTAAAACAATTTTATTTTTACAATTGATGATTTTTAAATTAAAATAAATATATATCAGAATTTCTAACGATCTGATGCTTGCATATTTTCATAATAAAAAGCTCTCTCTCTGATTTTAATATACGCAAAATATTTCCATTTCACTACTTGTACAACTCCTTAGCACACTCTGATTTTTTATTTTAGAGCAATTTGCTTGGTGTAATGCATTTAATTTCTTCTTTCGAAATTTCACTGCTTTATTGGTTAAAGCTGAGAGAGAGAACTAGGAATAATCAATCAAAATACCCAACATCTTTACAAAATATTAATTGACGACCCATGATTAGCGTGATTAAGTAAAAGGACACTTCCAGAAGCACATGAAGTGAACCATATACAATATTCAACATCTTTGCACAGCAAGTTTTTCTGGAAGATAATAACGCAATTTAACCCCATTATGTAATAAGAAGTCATTAATATTTCTAGTCAAATAATGGCACTGACATTATGGTGACACGTTAATTTCTATTTTGAAATTAAAAAGAACGCTTTGTGTCAATAGTAACTACTCTCAATGAAATTGGAGAGTCATTATGGTTTAGGTAAGTGGTTGAATTCCGGTATAAAAGCCCCGATCGGGCATTACAAAGCAGTGAAACCCTGTTATTATGAGAGATGTATTAACAGCTCATATTTACCTTTTTATTTCTTTTTTGCAGGTCACGTTCACACACCGTTAAGATAAAAAAATATGTCTACCCTCGAAGTCAAAATTAATATAAAATTATCAGCTTCGAAAATAGCGCGTAACTCATTTCTCCTTTCTTTTTCGCTTGTTTTGGCTCTTATTTTTTACCATCGTTGATGTTTTAATACATTATATAAACGAATCTTAACGTTTCATAGACTAATAATTGCTCTGTAATTGTTTGCATACTTTTCTAATATTTTAAGTATAGGTCGGCTTGTGTTTTGTGCTGGGCATTAGCATACGATGTATGATGCTGTTATGTTAATATAAAACAAGCATTAATAGATTTAGACATGGGGCTTTATAGTACTTTCCATTAGATAAATTAAGGCAAATGACATGTATTATAGTTATAAGGAGCTTCTGTGTTTTCCCTTTATTTGTTCACCCTTCCATTTTGTACAGAAAATTATATATTCAAGTTATAGAATATGTAATTGTGCAGTTAATAGAAACTTGTAATGGGTTACATGTGTAAATACTAAATAATAATCCTTTGGAATAAAATTATTTTTTCATTACGGTTTCACTTTATTTTTAACATGTGCAATTTATAGCATGTCAACACATTTGAAATGGAAGGAAATTAATTTAGTAACCGAATTTAATAATGCTTAAGATGTTTATCTCGCTTCTACCTACATCATGGATAAATGAATTTGATAAAGAGTATTAAAATGATAATCAAAACAAACTATGCAAAACTGAATCTTTTTAGGAAATGAATTGTGTGCAGCGTTATAGAGCTAAAATTGCAGTAATAAATGGAAGAAATGTAATGAAAAATATATATCTGTAGATTTTATATATAAAAACTAAAACGTAACGCGTATGTGTTGCAATTATTTTACAATTCTGTATGCATTGTTTTCGCTTTTTTGTTTCAATTGTAAAATGATGCTGGAATATTTGGTAAAGTACAGAAAGATGTTGAATTATAAGAATAATTTAGCCGCAATTTCTTTAAATAAGAAATAATTTTATTTCTATTAATCATTGAAAGATAGATTTTTGCACTATTGCACTTGATACACCATGAATTCGTTTAAGTTGTAGAAGTTAATTCATGCGTTTTAATGTTTTGCAAGAAAATATAGATATATCTTTTGCTTACTCATACGGAAATGCACCATTTTCTTACAGACATTAGTTCCTTTAAATATTTACTAAAATTTTGAGCGGCATATACGAAAGATATATAATGATTTCTTAAAATGTTTCTCCATTGAGAGTTTAATACCGTCTTTGCCAAAAATAAAAATAATTTGAAAAAAATTGGGACATATTTTCAAACAGAAAATGTTTCAATTTTCACTAAAATATGCAACGCAGTCTTTTCTACGTCTATTTATAATACTGTATTATCAGTGGCGCATACAAGAGGGGGTGTCCTAGAGGTCCGAACACCCCCTCCAAAGCCCTTGATTTTTTCCCTATTAATTATAATTTTAAGTATATAATACGTAAAATTTAATTAAATATTTGTTTTTAATGAGATTAATTTTATTAATTAATGCTAATTATTTATTCAATAATTAGTTTTTGCTGTTTTTTGTCCCCCAAAATCGACAAAATTAAAAGGAGCATGATACAAGAATGGTGGACTTTCAACCTAGACCCCCCCCTCCCTGGAAAACTTCTGTGTGCGCTACTGTGTATTATTTATCCGTTTAGCAGGTAAAATGAAAACTCATTTAATAATATGGTGTCAAAGACGAAAGATGGAACACATCTTATACCAGAAAAAACGGATCAACTCGTATAGAAATGAGCTGTATAATTCAATGTACTGCTTACTCAGGATAAAGAAATCAGAATACAATATTAATGCTGTACCACTTTTATATATGAAAAAATGTTTTTATTTTTAGTGCTATTCTTTAACATCACGCAAAAACAGTCATAAAGCAATGAAATGCAGATCATTAACAATTCTTTTTTTATTTATATCATTTGCTTTAAGTACGCAGAAAGTTTGAGGTCGATGAAAAATAGAATAAGAGAAAGAGAAAGAAGGCGTCTGTGAAACAACTTAAAAAAGAAAACTAAATATTTCTCTTAACCCCAAACAGACTTATTTTATTTCCGGATTATGGAACAAAAAATGTCAATTTCTTTAATGCTGATTTTCAAACATACACATCTTTTTTAACATAATACCATCATTCTCATACAAAATTTCCTAAAAATTAATGTAAAAAAATCTATATAAATAAATGAATAATATATATATCTGTAAAGTTGGCTTCCTGTATGAGAGAAATCATTAGACTTAGGAGCCAATTAACACTACCTATAAATAAAAAGCTTAGAATACCTAGCTTTTATCTTGAATTAAAACTTTTACTTACATTTTTTGCATCTACATAAATAATTAAGAAATTATTAATCAAAATTTGATTGTGTATGATAAATTCGAAAACATAGTACTGAAAACATAGTAACCCAAGATCGCAATCTGGACAGTAGAATCTTGTTTCTCTTCTTACCGTCTTCCCTTTACTGTCTCTCTTTGAGTATCAAATAATACATGTCGTGTTGTATAAGTTTTCTTCTCTGTTGGGGGAGTGTAATCAACCAAGTGTTTTTCAGACAAGCGTGAAAGAGGGTGCTCAGTAGAAGGACGCCCTCTTTTTGCAAAAAATTTCACCTAGTGATACTTTTCAATTATTCGAAATAAAAAAATGCACACGTGAAATATTTCGGAAAAGACCGATTGCACAGTGTAAATTTTCACTGTGCCCGTGCTACAGTCGGGATGAGCTAGGATGGTATGTTTCACGTCATTGTAGATATTCTGTATTAGAGAGACTGATGCACATTAAATCTATCGAGGCCCAAAATCCTTTCTTTGGCGTGATAGTGCCATTTCAGGTGTCGTCTTCGTCACTTAACTATGATTCAAAATTATGAGGTTCGCCCTCAACAGCCCCGTGTTATTCTAGAGCGCGATGTTTATAAACAATCAGTTAATCCAGTCATATATAAACTTCAGGTACAGGCGCAAATATCTTCGTTTTTTTTATTTGAAATTTGAAATTAAAATGAATTTATGAGCTATACCTAATTTTTTATGATGCTATATATATATATATATATATATATATATATATATATATATATATATATATATATATATATATATATATATATATATATATATATATGTTCTTCTCACACGAATTAGCACATTAAAGATCAGATTTTTATGTTATTAGTATGAGAATGACATTTGTTTTTCCTTGATAGTGCTCATCACTGGCGTAGCAAGTCCTGAGTGGACCGTGTATCCAAATTCCTTTCGGGGACCCTTTTAGAAATGAGAGCTTTGTAAATGGGACTATTGATAATATTTTACAATTTTGTACTTACATATGTCAGTCCCCTTGTTGTTTTAGGGCCCTGTACCATTGATACGGCTGATACGGCGGTAGCTACGCCCCTGGTGCTGATGCATAGTTCATTACATTTTCCGTTTTACTCTGATTTTTAGTTATAAAATAATCTATTTGTTGATTACAATTAGCATATTTAATTCTCAATTCCTATTTAGTGATATTTTATATCCCCCCTCTATTTTTATATATTTTACGATATAAACATTATTGTGGCTTTTATCTATTACAAACAATGGATCAGTTGATTGACGATATTCTCTTGATGACAGATTATTTTTTCATAGGAAGTATTCCCTTCGAATAAATTTATCTTATACCATATCCTCTTTAGTATTATAAGACCAAAACAATCATTTTATCCCGTAATTGGGAAAACGTTTTGACAACAGCTTGTAAAAGCCACGAACAAAAAGCACGATTCTCCTATTGATTTCATAGAAATTTCGGGCCTTGTTAAACACCTCTTAAAATAGATTAGACAAGGCTTCTCACATTCTGGTAAAAGTAAATGAAAGAGAGATACAGTGATCGTGCAGTTCGTGTTTTCGCTGATAGATGGATTAGACAAATTGATTTTGGACGGGACCCCTGTTGGGCATTTCTCCCCCTCTGAACAGCAATTCATTTCTCTATTGGGGGTATTCTGTCCAACCACTCATGCTAAGTTACGAGTTTGTCGTGATCTGCAATGAGGCAAGACCTTAATTTATATTTTTTAACCTAGGTTTGTGCAATTAATAAAGCTTCAAAAATGATCTAGTTTCGAAAGTCTTTATGAAGTATTTTTCACGATTGTGGATGAAAAACTGTTATCTGCCCATTGTAAAATTATTGGTTACTCCCATTTATAGTACCCATCTGTTCTGGTAAAACAATGGTTAAATCAACCTTGCAGCTGTTGATTTAGATAAGAAAATAAGTTATGGGAAGTAATGTTTTTCTTTTAATGCGTTAAGTTTTTGATTTAAATGAATTGGGGCAAGATAGATTCTACCTATATTGGCGTAAGTATTTTAGTGTGCTGAAAAAAGCATAATCTTTTACTTCTAAATGAAGTGAGAAAGTGTGATGTATATAATTTATTTAAACTATATTTAATTCTTTGGAATATATATATTCTTTACAAAAATAATTATTGAGCATTAATTATACTTATTTCTTCAGATTTCTGAAATTCAAAAATATTAGTTGTTATTTATAAATAATTAGAATTAAATGTATCTGGTAACAAAAATGCTTTAAAAGTATTTTTTTTATTGAAGCATTCTAACTTAAAAAAAAAATTGCCTACAAAACGCACCTTCTTTTATTTTCACATGTTCTCATTGACTTCATATATATATTATATAAGAATTAGTCCATAAATATATTTCCATAATAAAAAGGTTTTGCATTTAATATATATTATAAATGTGAAAGTTTGTGAGGATGTTTGTGGGTCTTTCACGCAAAAACAACTGAATGGATTTTAATGAAACTTTACAGTAACATAGCTTATACATCAGAATAACACATAGGCTATAATTTATAGCATAGGCTATAATTTATAAAAATTTGTAAAAAGTGTCCAAAATATCACGATATTTGTCAAGTAAGTAGAAAAAAATTCTGGCATCTGCAAGCAAATCTGGCTTGCGCTGCAAAAAAGCCCACCACAGCATAAATCTATCTTTTGTTTGTGAAAAACTCTTTTTCTTTTGGCTACGCAAGGGGCTCGCTTCTAATTAATTCCTGTGATCAGAATAATGCCTATTTTTTTTTTATTTCAGAATAAAACTAAGTTTTGAAGGGAGAGGTTGTTATAAATCTCTCTTTATTTTAATGTTTTTTTATGATTTTGTTATGCACATTTGGAAGTAAGAAATTGATCTTTTTTCAAAATAAATGCTTTTATCGGTTCTGGTACTTAGAGTAAATAAACTTTCTCTTTCACACTGCATCATTCGGACAAATTTTCAAAATTTGTCTGTGGTTAGTAGTTAATTATAATGCTATAATTTTAATTGAATAGGCAGATATTGTGTTTTTAAGTATAAAAATAATTATAACTACTGTACTGTATTTTTTGGAGTGTGTGAGTGAGTGAATATTAACATCTCACTGTTCAGCTACACGAGGGCTATTGGCAACGTATCACGTAATTTTGAACCATGGTCAAGTGACGTGGACGACACCTGAGCTGGCACCCCCTTCTCCTAACTACCACACCACACCAACTTAGAAGGAATATTCTACCAATACTTAGCAGAAATATTCTTTGAAATCCACACTTCCAAGATATATGGCAGCCCGAGTTCTATGATGAGTATTTTAGCGGGGAAGCCGAATAGTTTTCAGCTGACGGCGTTTTCAGCGGATTGCAAAGATTATTATTTTTGTCCCGAAAAAATAGTTTATGTCAAAATTTAAGTGTCTTATGTTTTTGTATGTTAGTGAAGACCTTGGAAAATGATTTGACTACTTATTTTAAGTGAACGGTGTATATAATTAATTTTACAGTGGAATATCTTTAATTAATTTATTAGCTCTAACGGATTAAATTTTCCAAAGTGGAGTATTTTGTTTATGTATATCCCTTAATTTGTACATGTAGTGATCCAAAAAAAATTATATGAAAAAAAACTGCAGTAAATCATAATGCGGTTGGATAAAGTATTAACGTGCATCATGCCCCTACACGGCGGGTCTTACAAAGCTCTAATAAAGCTCGAGCTACGAAAGTAGCTAGGCATTTGCCAACTTGACTCTATCGTTAACATTTCGCTATGTTTTTCATTGAATCTCCATTATTATTTAAGAAACGGCGTTGATTGCGAATATTACAATTTTAAAATAAAATAAATACAACAAAAGTAATATTAATGTATTACACTTTCAGATATAAATTATTTACACTACTTTAAGCGTTAATTACGCAAATCTTTTAACAATGTGTTACTTTTGCTGAGCAGAGATCAGCTTAGGGAACTATTTTCAAAAATCGACCCTCAAGAGTGTTACGGGGAGATATAAACAAGAAAAAAATCCTTTTTATCAGCTATTAGATCTACATACTTAAAATTTAACAAAGGTGTTTTTTTTCTTTCTTTTTTTTGTTTAGCTGAGATATGCAAAAAGCTTTTTTTGTTTAATTTGCAATTCACATAAAATTAACTCATTAAAGACTTCTTTTTCCTTCAATCTGTGTTGTTTAATTTTTCAGTTCACCCGTGCGGAGAACGGGTATACCAGCTAGTTAATAACATGCTTAATTCAAGCTCTGTAAAATTTAAAAATGCTGTCTTTAAAATTACACTACACTTGCTTGTAAAATTATTTTATCAATAGAAATGTATAAATTCCTTAGACAAATGATCGTAGTCCTGAATCATCGGGAGTTTTTATTTAAAAGAAAGATCCAACAGTTATATATGGATATATATTCTTTTAGGAAGCAATTTAACCATATTATACTTATTTAAAGGAGTTTCATTATAGTACATGCATCTTTACTGGCACGCACGCGCACACGCACGCGCACACGCACGCACACATAAGTATGATTAAAGAGAACATTTCAAATAAAACATCTTCAGAATGAAAACAAATAAAATTGTTTGCACGCATTTTTGTTTTTCTTTCTCTTTCTTGAGATTTTTATTTTAAAAAAGATTAATATATTTTTTTTTAATCACGAAGGAAAATTCTTTGATATGATGACTTAATAAAAAATGCAGAAATTTCGCAGTTAGTAATCAATGTTTTAGTATTTTGAAGAAAATAGACAAAGGAAAATAAATTTTTTAAAAGAATGTTCTGTTGCTGTAGATATTTATGACTTTTGTTCTTACTCCTTTCAAACAAGTGCTTCATAACAAAAATTATATGCCTTGAATTATTAGTTACATGACATATGAAAATTACCTGTTATTCTTGATACCATAAGTAAAGAATGAATACAAATAAATCACTATTGCTGTAGGTTTGAATATTTAATACGTTCTTGATATTGATTCCTGTTCATTGGTTCTTATTTGTTGTATTCTAAAACTCTTATTATCAATCATATCAAGAATCCCGCTTTATACACGTACATATTAGTGTCTAAATTTTTAAAATTGCAACAAAGCAATGTCTGGCCATCCCAAAATTAATAAACAAAAAAAATCTAGAGCTCGTTTATCATTATGATTTATGAAAAACGAGAATTTTATTTGAAATAAATTATTGTGTTCCTTGAAGGCGAGACGAATTTCTTCGTTCTTTTGTGAATGACTAATGATCTTAAGATAAGTATTTAGATTCTTCAGACAAAAAAAAAAAAAAAAAAGAAAGAAAAATGCTTTGAAGAGGGAATTAGTTGGTGTTATAGACAAATTTTGCATAAATGTACACTACTATCGAAATTTTATCGCGCATGCTCATGAAAGCTCTTTATATCCTGTAGTTTATGTTCTGTACCAATACATCTTAAAAATAGATAAACCTTAAATAGTTATGATCTATTTTCCGAATTTTTTTTCCATCGGATTTATGCTTATGACTTACGCTTTGCATTGATAATCTCGAATGTTGCGTTATTTATTGATATTCTCTTTTTGTTTATTATTTTGGTTGGGGGAGGACTATAACTTCAATCCAGCTCTCCCGTCAAACAATCATCCTGGTGTTTGAGTCGTTCCCTGGTGGCAAGTGAGCTAAAAAAATACTTTGTGAATGAGCGAAGTTTTAAATTGTTTTTAAGAGTGAAATTTTAAAGTGGAGATCTTCCTGATTATAAACATTGTTAGTACAAACTACGGGTACTTTGAACTATATATATATAAATTATGTAAGATACACACATGAGACGTAAAACGCACAATTTTTTTTAATCTTCAATTTTGAAGAAAATTGTTTAATGTTTGGTCCAAGCGCGTGTAATGTTATCAGTCAATGGGTCGATGGAGGGGGGTAGGCTGATTTTATTGTGAAATCGCGAAGTTATCAAATGTTTAAGTTAAATTTCAAGAAATTGTCGAAATCCTGTTTTATATATAAAAAAAAAAGATTTTAAGAGTTTATATTTTGGGGTAACTCGTCGAAGATAGCAAAGCGTGCATATTCCCGAAATAAATTCGATTGATCATTCAAACATTTTGTCCGCGAAAACGTGTTGAAATCGACTTATTTAAAAGAAATCCCAAAGGGGGAAAAAAGTTATTTTTTTACTTTAAAAAATCTGAGTTTTGGCGAAATGAATGGCCATCCGGTTCCGGATTATGTTTTGTCAGACTTAAAGTATATAGAGAAACATGACAGTTTTAAGAACGACTAAATGGGTGGAAATTTTCCGTCCTTCGGAATCTTTGCGCCGCAGATGACAGCCCCGAAAAAGGCCAATCGTTGATTTTGTAGTTTTTAATTAATATATTTTTATATAATTAATGGTAATTTCAAAACTTAAATTACGTTCAGCAGCTCATGAGAAGATTATACATTTAAACATAGATACATTTGTTTAATTTCGAATTTTAATAGTGTAAACTGTAATTGTTAGAAATAATATGCGTAAAAAAGTTTTGCGGATGAAGATCGTCTTTAATTTTATCTACACCTCTTTAAATAGAGTATTTTTATTCTGTGAATTTACGTTTAAATTATATAAGTCTCTCTCTCTCAAGAGTGGCTTCAATACAAACAAAAATGCTTACAAAAGCAACTTATAATCTGTAGAACTTTAAACATTGCTTTAGATTTTTCAAAATGAATTAATAAATACATAACTGTTTGGCCTGTTTTTAAGATATTCGTTTAAAAATTAAAACATTCTGTTTTATTTCTTAAAAAAATTACATTGATAAAATAATCTAAAACTGAAACTGCGAATTGTATAAATCTAACTTTAGATATTACAAAAAACATAACTTATGAATCAACAGAAAAAAATATATTCTGAGCTCCTTTAAATATTTTTTAAACTTTATAAGGTGTGATATTTTTGTAGAAATTAAAATAATGTTTAAAACTAATAATTAATTTTTTCTTGAGTCTAGAAAGGAGATTTAAAAAACTAATTCAGTGATGGAATATATTTCGAACCAAAGATAAGAGATTATAGTTATACTTCGCGTAAAAAAATCATATAATTTTGATATTTTCCTCATTACCTCTTAAGAATTATGTAGGAAGTAGAAACAGTATTTTGGCGGAATAGAGCCGAAGTTTGGCGTCAAAACTTTCGGAGTCGGCAACCCAGTTCGGCGCGGACTTCCGAAACACTTTCTCCCTTAATTTTCAGTTTCTCACTAGCTTACCAGAGCGCAGTCTTGTTACTTCAGCTCTAACTTTCTTGATAAGCACGTGTTCCTTCGAAGCATCGCTAAAAAGACCACATTCACCTTTAATAAATCCTTTGCATATAGGAAGAAAAATTTTCAATCCTCATTTCTTTGAAATATTCATCGTCAAATGTAACAGAATGTTGCAAAACAGCTATAAATAATATTCCAATTATATAATTATCTTTTGAAATTTGATATTTAAATGCCTCTGAAGATATCTGTGCCCCCAAAAATTCAACAATGAGTGTGACTAGTATTCATAAGTTCCCTGCTCATTTTCGAGAATTTTGCGTTCTTTAAGTACCCGGAAACACTTCAATCAAAGACCATTCATTATTCTCTAAGCAACTTGGAATACGATCTGGACGAATACTTATAAGAAAAACTCTCGTATTACGCGTCTTAAGGATTTTTCGCATTCATCAATCATTATGAATTACGCATGTGTGAGCGGAACTTGCGAAATTCCGACATTGTAAATATTTAATGTATTTACTATTTATTTCATTCCTGTTAAAAGAAAGGAATCCATTCCTCTCAAATATGCAAATGCTGCAATAACTGAACACTGTTTTTGATTTTGGAAGAAAAATCGGCGGTATAATTTTCGCGAACGATTATTTTGCACCTGCAAAAAAATTATTTGCATTCGAACAAAAATGGATTTGCGTGACTTACGTCTTATTATGTAATGAAAGAAAAATAATTTTCTTATTTTTACGCAGTGAAAAATTTTGTTTTCATCCAAAATATTTTTATGTGCATGAAAATGGTCGTGACAGATTGAAATGAGCGGAAAACTTTTTTTATCTGGATAGTGACAATTGCTGTTTGGAACTTGTCTGACAGTCGTGTGTTTTTTGCTTCTAAAGTTTGGCAATGAGCCTTGCTTTCAGTATTCCGAGTTTTCTTTTCTTCAGGAACTTATGTTTACTTTTTGTTCTTCAGGGAGGACTACAAGAACTGAAAATCTACAATAAACCGGGAATTGCGGAAGTGTACTGTGATGCTGCGTTTCAGGTAAGTCTTTCTTTTTAAAGTTTTATGAATTTTGGTATTTATTATTATTTGATTTTTGTTGCGTAAAAAAGGATAGGCAATCAGTAATTTAATGAACTCTTTACTAATTTGTAAAAAAGTCTTAGTTCAGTATTTCAGCTCTCGTAATATAATTAATCTATCAATCAATAAATGAGTGGTATTAAATAGTTCCATTAAAATATTGCACATTAAATATATTTATCATAAGAACAATGAAATTGTATAATTTTTATCTAAATTTTTGTATTTTAATTACAATCGATACTGCACTTAATTATAGTCTTGGTAACTGAAATATGCAGTATTCATAATTCTACGATTAAATATTCTTTTTTATTTTTTTATTTTTAATGCGAATCGTAATTACTATATATTTGATGAATAAAGCTCTCTTGCAATAAAGTTAATTAATCAATTAAAAAATGTGATATTTTGATAATTTTGATCATATTTTTTAATTATTTAATTCACTACATGAGTAACAACCTCAAACACTCACACGTCGCTATTTTTATTACAAGTAATGCGAAAAATGCGGCACAAAGTAAATATGGTTACATCAAAAAATTTGAGCAATAAAAACAGAACGAAGAAAAATATATTTTCTGTTAATTTTTTTAAATATATTCACGATCTTAATAACTATACTTACATTCCATTTAGAAAATGTATTACAATAGAACCTCGTTAATCCCGACTAATTGAACATTAGAAAATCTGAACTAATAAAGTCCGGATCAAACAAAACAATCTGCAAAATAAGCCGAGATACGTAACTTAACCCCTTCTTTAATAAATAAATCATGCATTTTGAAATAAAACAAAGTAAAATGATGAATAATAGCTCAAGAGAGAGTTGAAATCATGACTTTTTAAAAAATTACTTACATGGTATGTTTTAAGTCGGAAAAAATTACTTAAAATATAATGGATTTGCATTTATTAATCGTGAATTTCCTTTATAAAAAAAGGATTTTACTGATCAAGCGGTGCCCAGCTTAGCGGAGTCCGGAGTAATGAAAATTTACTGTATTTTAATGAATTTTTTATGACTTGTATAGTTTAATATCACTAGTATTTAAGTTCAACTTAATTTTGCAAAATATCTCAGCAATAATAATAATAATAACTGTGATATAAATACATGCCAAGATTCATTAAAATGTTTTAACTACACTAGATGCTAACACATGCAGACTTATTTTCTTTCCTGAATTACGTACTATGCGATGCCATTGTCAAAAAAATGTAATGAAAAAACCTCGAGTTCCACGAAATATTAAATGTTTTAAACTGTCCGAGTTTTCTCATTTATTTCCAGTGATTTAAATACTTGACAACTTTTAAAAACTCTATAAATAATAAATTTTTAATAAATTACTTTAAATTAATAAAAATAATATAATAAATTTCTGAGTGAATCCAATTTTAAAATAATTTGTCGATAAAATTTATTTATTTTTAGCCACAGCAAGATTGTAGAATGCATTTTATTTGCTTTAATACAAACTTAGGGAGCTTTTTTTTTAAAAGAGAAAATAAGATGAAATTCAGATTGTGAAGTGACAATCAATAAAAATATTTTACAAACAAAAATACTATTAACGCTTCGTATTATGAATTTTTGAAAATATTTATGTCTATCATAAATCACAGGAACTGTAATCAAGATCCAAATATTTTATTAAATTGATAATGAATTGTAGGATTACTGCGATACTTAACAATTCTGATAAGTGGGGCGCATCTAACAGATCTAAATATAAACATCTGCATATTTTTCAATACTATCAAATTCAGATGATCTTAAAAGGAGGTCCGTGATTTATAAGTTGCCCTGCTGAAGAATAGTATTAACTATTTTATTACGTATTTCGATGTCATGTGAATAGAAAATAAAATAAATAGTAAATGAAAGGCATTTTTCCTCAAATCAAAATTGATTGTTGAATTTGAATTAATATAATTTGAAAACAGAGAGAGAGAGAGAGATTTTTTTCTGTTTTTGTGCCTTGAATTCTCGGAGAAAGCCCCGGATGTATTCTTATCCACCCTTTATTATGTGCGATACACATAAGTACTGCCGATTTAATCTCATTTTGAGCACAGGGAGTGGAAGATCTACAGGCCCCCTTGACACTGGGGATCGAAATTTGTAACCAGAAAATCTGGTTAAGTCCAGCTTTTCCGAACCCTTCCATGTCCCGGTCTCCTGGGCGCCCGTTCCAAGCACTCGATAGATAAACCGGCTCTGGACATAAGTGAAGATGAAATTTAAGGAATTATATATACACTCTTGATATCCTAACCAATAATAACACACAATTCACTACATTAACTACATTTACATCCTTAATTACATTTTAACAAAATTTTTATGCCTTAAATGGTCGAGGAAAACTGTTTTCATATCAATGGAGCATTTACCGTTATTCAATTTGAATAAAACTTTGTGAAATTATAATGTAGTATTCTTGATCGTTGGGGTGATGATATTGTAATTTATTGCAATTTTTTGTATAAAAAGGAAAAAACAAGGAATAATTAGTTATCGTCTGAGAAAAGGTAGATAATGAGTTGATTTCCTTGTCATTCAGGAAATGAATCTTCTCTTGTATTATGAATTTTCTCTGGGAATCTATGTGAACTCTGGTTATAACTACATAAAGAAAGTTAAGGGTAAACCTCACAATCCCAGTTTGTTTTAATACAATGGAACTTCTTTTCAAAAAGTTTGGATGCTGCATTTTTAAACAGTCGTAAAAATTGAATTAAGAAAAAAATGATCCGATTATACTTACACAACTAAAGACTAACAGAATATCTGTAAAGATATGTAACTCTAATTATTGTTTTGAAAGTAAACACACAATATCAAATCAAATGCCGTACCTTAGGAAGAATCTACAATACTTTACCTATCATTTTGACATAAGCAATGATTTCATTTGAATTTTTCGCTGCATTTTAAGCCAATTTCTGTGCTTTTTTAAGGGAATGGAAACACCTCTTGTTCGTTTTAGGTCTTAGAAATTATCAAGACTCTTTTTATAGTTTATTTATACATTTTTAGTACAAATTATTCAAAAATATATATTAACTAAAAGTGACGGACACCGCAATTCTTTTCTTTAACTTAGGAGATAAGTTCCCGAAAACACTTTTCAAAAAATACGTACAGTACTTAGGAAATAGTATTCCACGTTATCCAGAGAGAGAGAGAAACTATATGTAAATTAGAATAAATAACTTTACTGCATGACAAAAATTCAACTTTTTAAATTTTTAGATGAATAATTTACATTTATGTACTTAACAAATTTATACTTTTAACAATATACATGTAACACATTTATAAACTTAACCCTTTTACTTTTAACATAACATATTTTTATATCAGTTATTTATAAAAGGAATAGCGGCTTTTTCTTGGATAATGTTATTTCAAAACCGTGAAGGAAAAATAATTCGCGATTTATTATACCTCTTAATAAATATTTATTATTCATTAAAAATAATGTTTACTTAGTTTAGTTTTTAGTATAAATAAAGAAATTACAATAGCAAAATAAAGGAAATGGCAGTAAGAGTATCTCACCGTAAAGAGTTAATGTTGGGGAAGCAATTCAGAATAATATTAGAGAAATGATTTTAAGAAAAAACCCCACACATATAAGATAAGCAAATTGTACTCGAATATTGTACTTAAAATCTAGGCCAAAACACTGCCGCCAAAATTTAAAAAAATGAAAATTTTAAATTTTTAGTTTGATTTTAATATTAATAACTTCTACTAAGAAATTATCAAAAATTTCTTATGTATTTAATTGACGCATTAAATAATTGATTTGAATTTTTTTCTAATCCCGTTCTAGTATTAATACTTAATGCTTTGTAATTATGTACATGTAATAACATAGCGCATGCATTAATTAATTGGATGTTGTTCTATAAATAATTAATACATGCTCTGTAATTATTGTCACACATATATATTAATTATGGAAATTATTACGTCCATATCAGGTCCACTTAGATTGTGAATGCGTCGTGAATTTTTTGATTGACCACAGTTTAGATGCAACAGAATTTTTTTCTCACTGGAATGATTAAATTTAGGATTATTTCAACTGATTTAGTCACATAATGTCACGATAATTTACTAGAACCTTAAGGTATCCGACTACGTTCGGAACCGTGATTTTAAAAAAGCGCATAAATGGATATTTTTCATGATATTTAGTGTTCACTTAGATTAGAATACATGTATAAAATTGTTTTAAGGACATTTTGATAAAAAATTTTTTATTTAGATGCAATATTTTGGCAAAAAATTAACTTAGAATAATCTTTTTTCAAAATGTTCTCCTTTTATAAAAAATGCTTCTATAATAATAATATTTTGTTTATATAAAGACTTCTCTCCAGAGAGTCTGAACTATTTTATTAGAAAAATTCACATTATTTTCAGAGTTACAACCAATTGAAATAATTATCGGCGTTTTTTCTTAAAAATTTTCCCCTTTGTTGTTATAAAAACATGGATAAACCCACTACTAAAATATATACTTCAAAAATTCTAGTTAAGCCTCTGTACAGAGGACTAAGCTATATACTGCCAAATTATTATTATAATAGAAGATTTTTCACTAAAGGAGAATATTTTGAAAATTGGTTATTTAATGTTCATTTTTTGTCAAAATATTGTACTTAAATAATTTTTTTTGTAACAATATTCTTAAATCAATTTTATATACATTTTGTAATCTAAGTCACTTAAAATATCATAAATATTATCAATTTATACGCTTTTGCAAAATCACGGTTCCGAACGTAGTCGGATACCTTAAATACGTTTAATTTTTTATTTAGATTACTTTTTAGGTTTGATTAGAATAAATCTTTCACATCTTCCACTACAAAAATTTTACATTTTGCCGGTATATCCTGTGATTCTTAATGTAGCATTTTTTTTATCTGCTCTTCTTTTGTTTTTAACGGTGTCACTTTGCTTTACTCTGAATTTTATTCTGCTACTCACATTTAGGGTTTATTTTCAATGTGTCATCTTATACACCAGTCTGATTTTTACACTATTAAATAATCCACGTTTTGCTAATTTATAATTTGCGTTAACACTAGAACGTCCGTCGGTGTGTGTCAATTGGACGCCGGAGCCTGTTTGTTCTCCTTTCCGCATTTTTGCAGAAATTTGAAAATGTTTCGCGACATTTAATCATTCTCCCTGGTGATTACACTGAAAAGGTTTTGGGGTACTATGTTAATTAGGAATGATTTTACACCCAATTATACTTGGAACCTCCGCTGGTGTCATTTCGACACCAAGGCAATTTATCATTATCAAAAGCTGTCGTTCAACAAAATATAGTTCACAAAGAAGATACTACTAGTAAAACATCGCACATTTTCTTTTTACCTTGAATGCAGTGTTGTTGAGTTCACAGTGGAAATGAGTCAATTATACTAAAATTGTTGTGTTTCGTTACATAGTATTTGCTTATCTGCTCATTAAAAAAAATTTTGTTCGATTTTCGAACTTAGTGCAGAGCAGACACCAATGAAACGATGGCTCTTAGAAAAGATCTAAGCCCAGGTGAAATTGCTAATTTGTTGCAAAAGCTTCCTGAGAATGAATCGACTTTAATTTAGATATCGATGAAGGCATAAGATTGAACGAAAATGACTGCGAAGAATCTGAAGAGTGCAGATGTAATTGATAATATTCCTGTAAATCCTGTTATATATATGTCACTATAGGGATGGCATAGAATAGATACCGCATAATAGTAATGATCCTGGCATATTTGCGAGTTGAAATATTTTGCAACAAAGCAGTGGTCCAACAAGCTTCGCGAAACATAATATCAACGCCAGTTTTTTATGATATAAAGGGACACAATATTTAATAATTACATGAAATAATATTAAAAAGTCTTAAAACTAAACCCTACTGAACAGTGGTCCTGTGTGAATGAGTACATATTAATGTCGCACTATTCAGCTATACGAGAGATTTTGGCGACGGACCTCGTAATTTTGAACCATGGTCAAGTGACGTGGACGACGCTTGAGCTGGTACACTCCCTCTCCTAACTACCACACCACACCAACGGGAAGACGTTTGAGCTCTCGACAGATTTAACGTGCATCGCTCCCCTACTCGGTGGTACTGGGCTCGAACTCGTGGCATGTCAGCCACGATGCGATACCTTGACCACTAGGCTACCGTGGCCTGCACAGTAGTCCTGCAATTGTTTAGTTAAAACAATTTCTTTATATATTTTATATCGCGGTGTCGAGATGATACACCGGTGGACGTTTAAGGGTAATCGAAATCCCGGACGTTCTAGCGTTAAGGAATAAACTCAATTAATATCAACGAATTCATGAGTTTCCGTGTCATTTTTATTTGTCTTACATATTAAAAATAAAAATTTATGATCTTTTTTTTTGTAAATTTTTTGTTGTTGTGTTTATATGATTTTATATTCTCAAATTATTTCGTTCATTTGTTCGTTTATTATTCTCAGTTAATTTTACATGAAACCTCAATAATGGAAATGTTTCTACTCTAGCTCAGAGTTTCAAAGATTACTCTACGAACGTTGAACTTAAATTCCTCACAACTGGAATAAAAACAACTGCTTGAGTTGTTGAAGTCTTGTATGTGTGACTCGTCGGTGACTGGAAAGCTTGCCAAAGCTTATTCAACTGCGTCTAATTAATTATCTTATTGAGGTTTTCCCTATGGGAACTTATATAGTAAAATAATCACTAGTAAGATTTGTAGAAAAATTCACAAATATTAATGTTATTTATTTAGCAATATTTAATTAGGCTGTTTGAAATAATTAATTAAATGAAATATAAAAATATTTGCTCCATATCTTATGAGTACAATTTATACATGTATATTGAAGCAATTACGTAATCAATATTAATTTATAATTATTATTATTTTGAATTTTCAACAGATTAGTTTTTTGAACTTTGGGGAGATTTGAGACTATCTGAAATAAAAATTTCAAATTTTGTACTATTTTAATGATTGACGTTAACAGCTCAAAACATTTCTTACTCGTATATTTTCTATCCCCTTCTAATTTTTTAATCTGACAAAATAACATTGCCCTCGAGTTTCTTTTAATTGTTACTCAGGTAAAAAACTTAGATGACTCGTATAAGTGGAAGAATATCCCCCCCTTTTTTAAAAAAATTAGATGGTATGCTAAAGATTTATTCGTCTTATTTTCTTTCAAAATGTGTAGTGCTATCAGATGTATAGAGCTTGCTTTGTTCATTTACCTTCCGTTGTTATTCATTGATAAAATAAAGAATATTAAGATGGAAGACTAGAAATCCCTAGAATAAGATGACTTTAACAAGGGCTATAAAATCTAGTTATGACAGATTATTGCTTTTATTCTTATTTTGATTAGTAGTTAACATGATTTATATACACCAGAAGGTGAAAATAAGGGTATTTAAAGTATTTAAATATATATAGTCGAACCTCTATAATGCGAATTTTTCTATGTAGCGAACTTTTTCCTGGAACCAAGAACATTTTACGATTTTCGTCGTAAAATAACCTTTCTGTAGCGAAGTGCATTTTCTATATAACGAACTCTTTCTTTTGTGATTCAATTTTTGCTCTCCCTTTTTTTAAAGTATTTCTGAAAAAATTTCAAGTTATTCTCTCTTTAACACATTTTACGGCGGTCATAAATCTTGAAATGGTTTTATTAGATTCTAACTCGCCGAGAGCAATAGAGATCTGGACGTTTCATCCTAGAAGTGCAACCTTAAACCCCCATTGCCCGATTCACTTGAAACATCTTCAATATCCACTTTCACCCTCAGTGGAGTTGTCGAGAGTCCCCGTGTTCTAATTATAAAATAATGTTTGTTTAATATTACTTGGATGTTTTAAATTATAAAATGTCCTCAAAATTCATTAATTTTAGTATAAAATTATTTTCTTAATATTGAAAATACAGTGAATTCTTCGACATTCTTTTTTCTTGTTTTCCTTGCAGTTTTTCTTTCTTTCTTTTTTGATGGGTAAGATATATAAAATAAACATATATTAATTTAAAAAAGGTGTAAATAATTACTTTTTTTAATATATAGTATTTATGAATTTAAAATTTGTTTTATGTGGTTTATAAAGTATTTTAAAAGATGAACCCCCCTCTATATAACGAATTTTCCATGGGATTTAGCGACTTCGTTATATAGAGTTCCGACTGTATATATATTAGCATAAAGTATTATTAGTAAAGACTGAATATATACATATTTAAGAATTCAAAATATATATGTGTTTTATTTAACTATTCTTTCTTCTAAGTGTTAACAACTCTGAATTCTTAAAAGTAAGTTGTTTGTTGAAGTAATAAAATTAAATGCATTATTTCGTATTTAACTGAATCGAATGTGTGTTAAAAATTTGAAAACCCATGAAAATTTTTGACTTAAACATAATTTATTCTCTCTTTTCTTGATTTATTCAAAAAGCCATAACCAAGCATATAGTTTTACTTTAGTGAAAAATTAATTTTTGAGTCGCTTACTACATAAAGCAAACTACAGAATTGGAAATAAAATTAAGAACATTGGAATAAATTTAAAAATGTTTTCAACTTAGCTTTAAAAACATTTCCAATAATTTCAAACTGTCCGTTAGCTTTTATATGAAAAATATTTCTTTAAATTTTTTGGTATGTTTTTTATATATATTCAAGTTTTTTCACAAAGGTCAAACTCTTGAATCGAGTTTCTCCTAATAAAACAATTGGACGGTGTTCTTGAAAGTTCTATAAAAATCCGCTTGGAATCATCTATATTTTTGTAGCTAGATAGTTATTTTTCGCAGAAAATAATTTTATTTAGGTTATATTTCCTACTCAAGCAGCAATTTTTAAAGGATTCAGATCCTTTCCCTTTTGTGAAGTATAAATGTCACAGAATTTTTGTTATTTTTTTTTATAAAGATTGGATTTGTGCAGAAGCATGCCCCCCTTTGAGCAACAAAGAGCAGACGCTTGTTTCGGGATTATGTGTGGTGTGGTAGCCTAGTAGTTATGGCCGATGCGTCACGAGGTTCGAGTCCCTGATGCACTAAAGACTCAACGTGCAGATGGGGCTGACGCACGTCAAATCTGCCTGGCTAAAAATTTCTACTTCGTTATCTGATGCTGCCGCCAGGAAGAGGGCCACCTGCCGCAGCTTAGGTATCATCATCTTCGTTATTTGACTAAGGCTCAAAATTACGAGGTCCATCGCCAATAGTCTGCACGCTGCTTGTCCGTGTACGTTCGAAATAACTCTCATTCGTGGATTACATAAGGCATATTGCTAACATTGTTTGCTCAAGAAACTGAATACCGACTTTTTTCCTCGGGAAGAAATGCATTCCAGTTTCCAGTTGAAACGCTACATAACGCCAAGTAATAAAAGTACTTGTAGAATTTGTAAATATTTTACT